>OZ035960.1:60584769-61088769 GCA_964034945.1 Chrysopilus asiliformis
CGTGCTTCCTGTTAACCCAGTCCATAATGTTGGGAATCAGTCTCCTTGTCCATCGACCCTTTCGGGACCTATCCCATCGCCTCTGCCACTCTTCTATGTTACTGTGTCTGACTTGGCGTTCTCCCTGATTGGTTCCTTTCTGCTTTCTCTCATAGTAGAGATTCTTCGCTTCCTTTGCAAGAATGTCGATGGGGACCAAACCTGCAATAACATGTGCTGCATCCGTTGATGTGGTGCGATATGCACTAATTATCCTTAGGGCACATCTTCTGTAGGTTCCCTCTATTGCATGGCAGTAAGAGGACACGCTAGTTTTGTCCGCCCATATTGGCGCACCGTACATTATTATGGACCTGACTACTCCACTTAGGAGTCGCCTCTTCTGCTGTTTCGGTCCACCTATATTTGGCATCATTCTACTCAGTTCAGCACATGTCTGAGCAGCTTTGTTACCAGCATACTCCAGATGCTTCTTGAAGTTCAGCCTGCTATCTATGCAAACGCCTAGGAACTTGAGATGTGGTTCCGTGCGTATTGAACAGTCTCCGACCCTTATCATTGCTGTCTCCAGCACCTTGCGACTTGAGACCAACACTGCCTCTGTTTTGTGCTCCGCCAGTTGTAGACCAGCTTTTCCAAGCCAGCTCCTCACTGCCAGGATAGCAATATTGGTCTTTGACACAGCATCCTCCAAGAATTTTGCCGTAACAACTAGCGCTACATCATCAGCATAGCCGATTATCTTGACACCGTCGGGTACCGGTACTCGGAGTATGCCATCGTACATGGCGTTCCATAGGAGCGGACCTAAGACTGATCCTTGGGGGACTCCACCAGTGGTCACATAATACTCCGTCTTTTCGGATGTGTCATATATTAGAACCCTACGCTTAAAGTAGCTATCGACCATTCGGCTCAGGTAAGTGGGTATGTTCCACCCTGTCAGTCTGTCAGTCTGTCAGTCTGTCAGTCTGTCAGTCTGTCAGTCTGTCAGTCTGTCAGTCTGTCAGTCTGTCAGTCTGTCAGTCTGTCAGTCTGTCAGTCTGTCAGTCTGTCAGTCTGTCAGTCTGTCAGTCTGTCAGTCTGTCAGTCTGTCAGTCTGTCAGTCTGTCAGTCTGTCAGTCTGTCAGTCTGTCAGTCTGTCAGTCTGTCAGTCTGTCAGTCTGTCAGTCTGTCAGTCTGTCAGTCTGTCAGTCTGTCAGTCTGTCAGTCTGTCAGTCTGTCAGTCTGTCAGTCTGTCAGTCTGTCAGTCTGTCAGTCTGTCAGTCTGTCAGTCTGTCAGTCTGTCAGTCTGTCAGTCTGTCAGTCTGTCAGTCTGTCAGTCTGTCAGTCTGTCAGTCTGTCAGTCTGTCAGTCTGTCAGTCTGTCAGTCTGTCAGTCTGTCAGTCTGTCAGTCTGTCAGTCTGTCAGTCTGTCAGTCTGTCAGTCTGTCAGTCTGTCAGTCTGTCAGTCTGTCAGTCTGTCAGTCTGTCAGTCTGTCAGTCTGTCAGTCTGTCAGTCTGTCAGTCTGTCAGTCTGTCAGTCTGTCAGTCTGTCAGTCTGTCAGTCTGTCAGTCTGTCAGTCTGTCAGTCTGTCAGTCTGTCAGTCTGTCAGTCTGTCAGTCTGTCAGTCTGTCAGTCTGTCAGTCTGTCAGTCTGTCAGTCTGTCAGTCTGTCAGTCTGTCAGTCTGTCAGTCTGTCAGTCTGTCAGTCTGTCAGTCTGTCAGTCTGTCAGTCTGTCAGTCTGTCAGTCTGTCAGTCTGTCAGTCTGTCAGTCTGTCAGTCTGTCAGTCTGTCAGTCTGTCAGTCTGTCAGTCTGTCAGTCTGTCAGTCTGTCAGTCTGTCAGTCTGTCAGTCTGTCAGTCTGTCAGTCTGTCAGTCTGTCAGTCTGTCAGTCTGTCAGTCTGTCAGTCTGTCAGTCTGTCAGTCTGTCAGTCTGTCAGTCTGTCAGTCTGTCAGTCTGTCAGTCTGTCAGTCTGTCAGTCTGTCAGTCTGTCAGTCTGTCAGTCTGTCAGTCTGTCAGTCTGTCAGTCTGTCAGTCTGTCAGTCTGTCAGTCTGTCAGTCTGTCAGTCTGTCAGTCTGTCAGTCTGTCAGTCTGTCAGTCTGTCAGTCTGTCAGTCTGTCAGTCTGTCAGTCTGTCAGTCTGTCAGTCTGTCAGTCTGTCAGTCTGTCAGTCTGTCAGTCTGTCAGTCTGTCAGTCTGTCAGTCTGTCAGTCTGTCAGTCTGTCAGTCTGTCAGTCTGTCAGTCTGTCAGTCTGTCAGTCTGTCAGTCTGTCAGTCTGTCAGTCTGTCAGTCTGTCAGTCTGTCAGTCTGTCAGTCTGTCAGTCTGTCAGTCTGTCAGTCTGTCAGTCTGTCAGTCTGTCAGTCTGTCAGTCTGTCAGTCTGTCAGTCTGTCAGTCTGTCAGTCTGTCAGTCTGTCAGTCTGTCAGTCTGTCAGTCTGTCAGTCTGTCAGTCTGTCAGTCTGTCAGTCTGTCAGTCTGTCAGTCTGTCAGTCTGTCAGTCTGTCAGTCTGTCAGTCTGTCAGTCTGTCAGTCTGTCAGTCTGTCAGTCTGTCAGTCTGTCAGTCTGTCAGTCTGTCAGTCTGTCAGTCTGTCAGTCTGTCAGTCTGTCAGTCTGTCAGTCTGTCAGTCTGTCAGTCTGTCAGTCTGTCAGTCTGTCAGTCTGTCAGTCTGTCAGTCTGTCAGTCTGTCAGTCTGTCAGTCTGTCAGTCTGTCAGTCTGTCAGTCTGTCAGTCTGTCAGTCTGTCAGTCTGTCAGTCTGTCAGTCTGTCAGTCTGTCAGTCTGTCAGTCTGTCAGTCTGTCAGTCTGTCAGTCTGTCAGTCTGTCAGTCTGTCAGTCTGTCAGTCTGTCAGTCTGTCAGTCTGTCAGTCTGTCAGTCTGTCAGTCTGTCAGTCTGTCAGTCTGTCAGTCTGTCAGTCTGTCAGTCTGTCAGTCTGTCAGTCTGTCAGTCTGTCAGTCTGTCAGTCTGTCAGTCTGTCAGTCTGTCAGTCTGTCAGTCTGTCAGTCTGTCAGTCTGTCAGTCTGTCAGTCTGTCAGTCTGTCAGTCTGTCAGTCTGTCAGTCTGTCAGTCTGTCAGTCTGTCAGTCTGTCAGTCTGTCAGTCTGTCAGTCTGTCAGTCTGTCAGTCTGTCAGTCTGTCAGTCTGTCAGTCTGTCAGTCTGTCAGTCTGTCAGTCTGTCAGTCTGTCAGTCTGTCAGTCTGTCAGTCTGTCAGTCTGTCAGTCTGTCAGTCTGTCAGTCTGTCAGTCTGTCAGTCTGTCAGTCTGTCAGTCTGTCAGTCTGTCAGTCTGTCAGTCTGTCAGTCTGTCAGTCTGTCAGTCTGTCAGTCTGTCAGTCTGTCAGTCTGTCAGTCTGTCAGTCTGTCAGTCTGTCAGTCTGTCAGTCTGTCAGTCTGTCAGTCTGTCAGTCTGTCAGTCTGTCAGTCTGTCAGTCTGTCAGTCTGTCAGTCTGTCAGTCTGTCAGTCTGTCAGTCTGTCAGTCTGTCAGTCTGTCAGTCTGTCAGTCTGTCAGTCTGTCAGTCTGTCAGTCTGTCAGTCTGTCAGTCTGTCAGTCTGTCAGTCTGTCAGTCTGTCAGTCTGTCAGTCTGTCAGTCTGTCAGTCTGTCAGTCTGTCAGTCTGTCAGTCTGTCAGTCTGTCAGTCTGTCAGTCTGTCAGTCTGTCAGTCTGTCAGTCTGTCAGTCTGTCAGTCTGTCAGTCTGTCAGTCTGTCAGTCTGTCAGTCTGTCAGTCTGTCAGTCTGTCAGTCTGTCAGTCTGTCAGTCTGTCAGTCTGTCAGTCTGTCAGTCTGTCAGTCTGTCAGTCTGTCAGTCTGTCAGTCTGTCAGTCTGTCAGTCTGTCAGTCTGTCAGTCTGTCAGTCTGTCAGTCTGTCAGTCTGTCAGTCTGTCAGTCTGTCAGTCTGTCAGTCTGTCAGTCTGTCAGTCTGTCAGTCTGTCAGTCTGTCAGTCTGTCAGTCTGTCAGTCTGTCAGTCTGTCAGTCTGTCAGTCTGTCAGTCTGTCAGTCTGTCAGTCTGTCAGTCTGTCAGTCTGTCAGTCTGTCAGTCTGTCAGTCTGTCAGTCTGTCAGTCTGTCAGTCTGTCAGTCTGTCAGTCTGTCAGTCTGTCAGTCTGTCAGTCTGTCAGTCTGTCAGTCTGTCAGTCTGTCAGTCTGTCAGTCTGTCAGTCTGTCAGTCTGTCAGTCTGTCAGTCTGTCAGTCTGTCAGTCTGTCAGTCTGTCAGTCTGTCAGTCTGTCAGTCTGTCAGTCTGTCAGTCTGTCAGTCTGTCAGTCTGTCAGTCTGTCAGTCTGTCAGTCTGTCAGTCTGTCAGTCTGTCAGTCTGTCAGTCTGTCAGTCTGTCAGTCTGTCAGTCTGTCAGTCTGTCAGTCTGTCAGTCTGTCAGTCTGTCAGTCTGTCAGTCTGTCAGTCTGTCAGTCTGTCAGTCTGTCAGTCTGTCAGTCTGTCAGTCTGTCAGTCTGTCAGTCTGTCAGTCTGTCAGTCTGTCAGTCTGTCAGTCTGTCAGTCTGTCAGTCTGTCAGTCTGTCAGTCTGTCAGTCTGTCAGTCTGTCAGTCTGTCAGTCTGTCAGTCTGTCAGTCTGTCAGTCTGTCAGTCTGTCAGTCTGTCAGTCTGTCAGTCTGTCAGTCTGTCAGTCTGTCAGTCTGTCAGTCTGTCAGTCTGTCAGTCTGTCAGTCTGTCAGTCTGTCAGTCTGTCAGTCTGTCAGTCTGTCAGTCTGTCAGTCTGTCAGTCTGTCAGTCTGTCAGTCTGTCAGTCTGTCAGTCTGTCAGTCTGTCAGTCTGTCAGTCTGTCAGTCTGTCAGTCTGTCAGTCTGTCAGTCTGTCAGTCTGTCAGTCTGTCAGTCTGTCAGTCTGTCAGTCTGTCAGTCTGTCAGTCTGTCAGTCTGTCAGTCTGTCAGTCTGTCAGTCTGTCAGTCTGTCAGTCTGTCAGTCTGTCAGTCTGTCAGTCTGTCAGTCTGTCAGTCTGTCAGTCTGTCAGTCTGTCAGTCTGTCAGTCTGTCAGTCTGTCAGTCTGTCAGTCTGTCAGTCTGTCAGTCTGTCAGTCTGTCAGTCTGTCAGTCTGTCAGTCTGTCAGTCTGTCAGTCTGTCAGTCTGTCAGTCTGTCAGTCTGTCAGTCTGTCAGTCTGTCAGTCTGTCAGTCTGTCAGTCTGTCAGTCTGTCAGTCTGTCAGTCTGTCAGTCTGTCAGTCTGTCAGTCTGTCAGTCTGTCAGTCTGTCAGTCTGTCAGTCTGTCAGTCTGTCAGTCTGTCAGTCTGTCAGTCTGTCAGTCTGTCAGTCTGTCAGTCTGTCAGTCTGTCAGTCTGTCAGTCTGTCAGTCTGTCAGTCTGTCAGTCTGTCAGTCTGTCAGTCTGTCAGTCTGTCAGTCTGTCAGTCTGTCAGTCTGTCAGTCTGTCAGTCTGTCAGTCTGTCAGTCTGTCAGTCTGTCAGTCTGTCAGTCTGTCAGTCTGTCAGTCTGTCAGTCTGTCAGTCTGTCAGTCTGTCAGTCTGTCAGTCTGTCAGTCTGTCAGTCTGTCAGTCTGTCAGTCTGTCAGTCTGTCAGTCTGTCAGTCTGTCAGTCTGTCAGTCTGTCAGTCTGTCAGTCTGTCAGTCTGTCAGTCTGTCAGTCTGTCAGTCTGTCAGTCTGTCAGTCTGTCAGTCTGTCAGTCTGTCAGTCTGTCAGTCTGTCAGTCTGTCAGTCTGTCAGTCTGTCAGTCTGTCAGTCTGTCAGTCTGTCAGTCTGTCAGTCTGTCAGTCTGTCAGTCTGTCAGTCTGTCAGTCTGTCAGTCTGTCAGTCTGTCAGTCTGTCAGTCTGTCAGTCTGTCAGTCTGTCAGTCTGTCAGTCTGTCAGTCTGTCAGTCTGTCAGTCTGTCAGTCTGTCAGTCTGTCAGTCTGTCAGTCTGTCAGTCTGTCAGTCTGTCAGTCTGTCAGTCTGTCAGTCTGTCAGTCTGTCAGTCTGTCAGTCTGTCAGTCTGTCAGTCTGTCAGTCTGTCAGTCTGTCAGTCTGTCAGTCTGTCAGTCTGTCAGTCTGTCAGTCTGTCAGTCTGTCAGTCTGTCAGTCTGTCAGTCTGTCAGTCTGTCAGTCTGTCAGTCTGTCAGTCTGTCAGTCTGTCAGTCTGTCAGTCTGTCAGTCTGTCAGTCTGTCAGTCTGTCAGTCTGTCAGTCTGTCAGTCTGTCAGTCTGTCAGTCTGTCAGTCTGTCAGTCTGTCAGTCTGTCAGTCTGTCAGTCTGTCAGTCTGTCAGTCTGTCAGTCTGTCAGTCTGTCAGTCTGTCAGTCTGTCAGTCTGTCAGTCTGTCAGTCTGTCAGTCTGTCAGTCTGTCAGTCTGTCAGTCTGTCAGTCTGTCAGTCTGTCAGTCTGTCAGTCTGTCAGTCTGTCAGTCTGTCAGTCTGTCAGTCTGTCAGTCTGTCAGTCTGTCAGTCTGTCAGTCTGTCAGTCTGTCAGTCTGTCAGTCTGTCAGTCTGTCAGTCTGTCAGTCTGTCAGTCTGTCAGTCTGTCAGTCTGTCAGTCTGTCAGTCTGTCAGTCTGTCAGTCTGTCAGTCTGTCAGTCTGTCAGTCTGTCAGTCTGTCAGTCTGTCAGTCTGTCAGTCTGTCAGTCTGTCAGTCTGTCAGTCTGTCAGTCTGTCAGTCTGTCAGTCTGTCAGTCTGTCAGTCTGTCAGTCTGTCAGTCTGTCAGTCTGTCAGTCTGTCAGTCTGTCAGTCTGTCAGTCTGTCAGTCTGTCAGTCTGTCAGTCTGTCAGTCTGTCAGTCTGTCAGTCTGTCAGTCTGTCAGTCTGTCAGTCTGTCAGTCTGTCAGTCTGTCAGTCTGTCAGTCTGTCAGTCTGTCAGTCTGTCAGTCTGTCAGTCTGTCAGTCTGTCAGTCTGTCAGTCTGTCAGTCTGTCAGTCTGTCAGTCTGTCAGTCTGTCAGTCTGTCAGTCTGTCAGTCTGTCAGTCTGTCAGTCTGTCAGTCTGTCAGTCTGTCAGTCTGTCAGTCTGTCAGTCTGTCAGTCTGTCAGTCTGTCAGTCTGTCAGTCTGTCAGTCTGTCAGTCTGTCAGTCTGTCAGTCTGTCAGTCTGTCAGTCTGTCAGTCTGTCAGTCTGTCAGTCTGTCAGTCTGTCAGTCTGTCAGTCTGTCAGTCTGTCAGTCTGTCAGTCTGTCAGTCTGTCAGTCTGTCAGTCTGTCAGTCTGTCAGTCTGTCAGTCTGTCAGTCTGTCAGTCTGTCAGTCTGTCAGTCTGTCAGTCTGTCAGTCTGTCAGTCTGTCAGTCTGTCAGTCTGTCAGTCTGTCAGTCTGTCAGTCTGTCAGTCTGTCAGTCTGTCAGTCTGTCAGTCTGTCAGTCTGTCAGTCTGTCAGTCTGTCAGTCTGTCAGTCTGTCAGTCTGTCAGTCTGTCAGTCTGTCAGTCTGTCAGTCTGTCAGTCTGTCAGTCTGTCAGTCTGTCAGTCTGTCAGTCTGTCAGTCTGTCAGTCTGTCAGTCTGTCAGTCTGTCAGTCTGTCAGTCTGTCAGTCTGTCAGTCTGTCAGTCTGTCAGTCTGTCAGTCTGTCAGTCTGTCAGTCTGTCAGTCTGTCAGTCTGTCAGTCTGTCAGTCTGTCAGTCTGTCAGTCTGTCAGTCTGTCAGTCTGTCAGTCTGTCAGTCTGTCAGTCTGTCAGTCTGTCAGTCTGTCAGTCTGTCAGTCTGTCAGTCTGTCAGTCTGTCAGTCTGTCAGTCTGTCAGTCTGTCAGTCTGTCAGTCTGTCAGTCTGTCAGTCTGTCAGTCTGTCAGTCTGTCAGTCTGTCAGTCTGTCAGTCTGTCAGTCTGTCAGTCTGTCAGTCTGTCAGTCTGTCAGTCTGTCAGTCTGTCAGTCTGTCAGTCTGTCAGTCTGTCAGTCTGTCAGTCTGTCAGTCTGTCAGTCTGTCAGTCTGTCAGTCTGTCAGTCTGTCAGTCTGTCAGTCTGTCAGTCTGTCAGTCTGTCAGTCTGTCAGTCTGTCAGTCTGTCAGTCTGTCAGTCTGTCAGTCTGTCAGTCTGTCAGTCTGTCAGTCTGTCAGTCTGTCAGTCTGTCAGTCTGTCAGTCTGTCAGTCTGTCAGTCTGTCAGTCTGTCAGTCTGTCAGTCTGTCAGTCTGTCAGTCTGTCAGTCTGTCAGTCTGTCAGTCTGTCAGTCTGTCAGTCTGTCAGTCTGTCAGTCTGTCAGTCTGTCAGTCTGTCAGTCTGTCAGTCTGTCAGTCTGTCAGTCTGTCAGTCTGTCAGTCTGTCAGTCTGTCAGTCTGTCAGTCTGTCAGTCTGTCAGTCTGTCAGTCTGTCAGTCTGTCAGTCTGTCAGTCTGTCAGTCTGTCAGTCTGTCAGTCTGTCAGTCTGTCAGTCTGTCAGTCTGTCAGTCTGTCAGTCTGTCAGTCTGTCAGTCTGTCAGTCTGTCAGTCTGTCAGTCTGTCAGTCTGTCAGTCTGTCAGTCTGTCAGTCTGTCAGTCTGTCAGTCTGTCAGTCTGTCAGTCTGTCAGTCTGTCAGTCTGTCAGTCTGTCAGTCTGTCAGTCTGTCAGTCTGTCAGTCTGTCAGTCTGTCAGTCTGTCAGTCTGTCAGTCTGTCAGTCTGTCAGTCTGTCAGTCTGTCAGTCTGTCAGTCTGTCAGTCTGTCAGTCTGTCAGTCTGTCAGTCTGTCAGTCTGTCAGTCTGTCAGTCTGTCAGTCTGTCAGTCTGTCAGTCTGTCAGTCTGTCAGTCTGTCAGTCTGTCAGTCTGTCAGTCTGTCAGTCTGTCAGTCTGTCAGTCTGTCAGTCTGTCAGTCTGTCAGTCTGTCAGTCTGTCAGTCTGTCAGTCTGTCAGTCTGTCAGTCTGTCAGTCTGTCAGTCTGTCAGTCTGTCAGTCTGTCAGTCTGTCAGTCTGTCAGTCTGTCAGTCTGTCAGTCTGTCAGTCTGTCAGTCTGTCAGTCTGTCAGTCTGTCAGTCTGTCAGTCTGTCAGTCTGTCAGTCTGTCAGTCTGTCAGTCTGTCAGTCTGTCAGTCTGTCAGTCTGTCAGTCTGTCAGTCTGTCAGTCTGTCAGTCTGTCAGTCTGTCAGTCTGTCAGTCTGTCAGTCTGTCAGTCTGTCAGTCTGTCAGTCTGTCAGTCTGTCAGTCTGTCAGTCTGTCAGTCTGTCAGTCTGTCAGTCTGTCAGTCTGTCAGTCTTTTTTTTTTTTTTTTTTTTTTAATTGGGAGGTGGAAATCTTCGAAAGACTCTGGCCGCTAAAGCGGCCAGGTGTGGGATTTTTACCCACTAAAACCACCCCCACTCTTTCTGCTCCCCGCGGGACCACCGCTAGGCATTACTTCGCGGGGAGAGATTGCGGCCTACAGGGCCCCTCTTCGCACTACGTTCTGCTGTTTTTCTCCAGTTGTGCAAGGTCCTTCAGTACATAGGCTGCCATGTCACACACTGCATCCCAATTCTTTCTGCTTTCGAGCATATGCTTCACTATATTTTCTGGGGTCACCAGCTCGTTACAAATGACTTGCAATTTCGCTCGAGCCCCATTGTACCTCGGGCAGTGGAAAAATACGTGCTCCGCATCCTCGGTTGTTAGTGCACCACAGTGCGTGCACCCTGGATTATCTGCAATCTTAAACCTATGCAGGTATGACTGATAGCTACCATGTCCTGTTAATAGTTGTGTGACATAGTAGTTCACCTCGCCGTGCTTCCTGTTAACCCAGTCCATAATGTTGGGAATCAGTCTCCTTGTCCATCGACCCTTTCGGGACCTATCCCATCGCCTCTGCCACTCTTCTATGTTACTGTGTCTGACTTGGCGTTCTCCCTGATTGGTTCCTTTCTGCTTTCTCTCATAGTAGAGATTCTTCGCTTCCTTTGCAAGAATGTCGATGGGGACCAAACCTGCAATAACATGTGCTGCATCCGTTGATGTGGTGCGATATGCACTAATTATCCTTAGGGCACATCTTCTGTAGGTTCCCTCTATTGCATGGCAGTAAGAGGACACGCTAGTTTTGTCCGCCCATATTGGCGCACCGTACATTATTATGGACCTGACTACTCCACTTAGGAGTCGCCTCTTCTGCTGTTTCGGTCCACCTATATTTGGCATCATTCTACTCAGTTCAGCACATGTCTGAGCAGCTTTGTTACCAGCATACTCCAGATGCTTCTTGAAGTTCAGCCTGCTATCTATGCAAACGCCTAGGAACTTGAGATGTGGTTCCGTGCGTATTGAACAGTCTCCGACCCTTATCATTGCTGTCTCCAGCACCTTGCGACTTGAGACCAACACTGCCTCTGTTTTGTGCTCCGCCAGTTGTAGACCAGCTTTTCCAAGCCAGCTCCTCATCAGCTCTCGCTGCTCATCGGGTTGTGAATGCCTTTCTCAGATGCTCCTCGTCTAACAGTTTAATATGTATGGACTGCATTGTGATGTCCACAGCTTTCCAATTCTCGTGGGACTTTATCATCTCATCTACTATATTTTCTGCAGTTATACAGTCTGTCAGTCTGTCAGTCTGTCAGTCTGTCAGTCTGTCAGTCTGTCAGTCTGTCAGTCTGTCAGTCTGTCAGTCTGTCAGTCTGTCAGTCTGTCAGTCTGTCAGTCTGTCAGTCTGTCAGTCTGTCAGTCTGTCAGTCTGTCAGTCTGTCAGTCTGTCAGTCTGTCAGTCTGTCAGTCTGTCAGTCTATCAGTCTGTCAGTCTGTCAGTCTGTCAGTCTGTCAGTCTGTCAGTCTGTCAGTCTGTCAGTCTGTCAGTCTGTCAGTCTGTCAGTCTGTCAGTCTGTCAGTCTGTCAGTCTGTCAGTCTGTCAGTCTGTCAGTCTGTCAGTCTGTCAGTCTGTCAGTCTGTCAGTCTGTCAGTCTGTCAGTCTGTCAGTCTGTCAGTCTGTCAGTCTGTCAGTCTGTCAGTCTGTCAGTCTGTCAGTCTGTCAGTCTGTCAGTCTGTCAGTCTGTCAGTCTGTCAGTCTGTCAGTCTGTCAGTCTGTCAGTCTGTCAGTCTGTCAGTCTGTCAGTCTGTCAGTCTGTCAGTCTGTCAGTCTGTCAGTCTGTCAGTCTGTCAGTCTGTCAGTCTGTCAGTCTGTCAGTCTGTCAGTCTGTCAGTCTGTCAGTCTGTCAGTCTGTCAGTCTGTCAGTCTGTCAGTCTGTCAGTCTGTCAGTCTGTCAGTCTGTCAGTCTGTCAGTCTGTCAGTCTGTCAGTCTGTCAGTCTGTCAGTCTGTCAGTCTGTCAGTCTGTCAGTCTGTCAGTCTGTCAGTCTGTCAGTCTGTCAGTCTGTCAGTCTGTCAGTCTGTCAGTCTGTCAGTCTGTCAGTCTGTCAGTCTGTCAGTCTGTCAGTCTGTCAGTCTGTCAGTCTGTCAGTCTGTCAGTCTGTCAGTCTGTCAGTCTGTCAGTCTGTCAGTCTGTCAGTCTGTCAGTCTGTCAGTCTGTCAGTCTGTCAGTCTGTCAGTCTGTCAGTCTGTCAGTCTGTCAGTCTGTCAGTCTGTCAGTCTGTCAGTCTGTCAGTCTGTCAGTCTGTCAGTCTGTCAGTCTGTCAGTCTGTCAGTCTGTCAGTCTGTCAGTCTGTCAGTCTGTCAGTCTGTCAGTCTGTCAGTCTGTCAGTCTGTCAGTCTGTCAGTCTGTCAGTCTGTCAGTCTGTCAGTCTGTCAGTCTGTCAGTCTGTCAGTCTGTCAGTCTGTCAGTCTGTCAGTCTGTCAGTCTGTCAGTCTGTCAGTCTGTCAGTCTGTCAGTCTGTCAGTCTGTCAGTCTGTCAGTCTGTCAGTCTGTCAGTCTGTCAGTCTGTCAGTCTGTCAGTCTGTCAGTCTGTCAGTCTGTCAGTCTGTCAGTCTGTCAGTCTGTCAGTCTGTCAGTCTGTCAGTCTGTCAGTCTGTCAGTCTGTCAGTCTGTCAGTCTGTCAGTCTGTCAGTCTGTCAGTCTGTCAGTCTGTCAGTCTGTCAGTCAGTCTGTCAGTCTGTCAGTCTGTCAGTCTGTCAGTCTGTCAGTCTGTCAGTCTGTCAGTCTGTCAGTCTGTCAGTCTGTCAGTCTGTCAGTCTGTCAGTCTGTCAGTCTGTCAGTCTGTCAGTCTGTCAGTCTGTCAGTCTGTCAGTCTGTCAGTCTGTCAGTCTGTCAGTCTGTCAGTCTGTCAGTCTGTCAGTCTGTCAGTCTGTCAGTCTGTCAGTCTGTCAGTCTGTCAGTCTGTCAGTCTGTCAGTCTGTCAGTCTGTCAGTCTGTCAGTCTGTCAGTCTGTCAGTCTGTCAGTCTGTCAGTCTGTCAGTCTGTCAGTCTGTCAGTCTGTCAGTCTGTCAGTCTGTCAGTCTGTCAGTCTGTCAGTCTGTCAGTCTGTCAGTCTGTCAGTCTGTCAGTCTGTCAGTCTGTCAGTCTGTCAGTCTGTCAGTCTGTCAGTCTGTCAGTCTGTCAGTCTGTCAGTCTGTCAGTCTGTCAGTCTGTCAGTCTGTCAGTCTGTCAGTCTGTCAGTCTGTCAGTCTGTCAGTCTGTCAGTCTGTCAGTCTGTCAGTCTGTCAGTCTGTCAGTCTGTCAGTCTGTCAGTCTGTCAGTCTGTCAGTCTGTCAGTCTGTCAGTCTGTCAGTCTGTCAGTCTGTCAGTCTGTCAGTCTGTCAGTCTGTCAGTCTGTCAGTCTGTCAGTCTGTCAGTCTGTCAGTCTGTCAGTCTGTCAGTCTGTCAGTCTGTCAGTCTGTCAGTCTGTCAGTCTGTCAGTCTGTCAGTCTGTCAGTCTGTCAGTCTGTCAGTCTGTCAGTCTGTCAGTCTGTCAGTCTGTCAGTCTGTCAGTCTGTCAGTCTGTCAGTCTGTCAGTCTGTCAGTCTGTCAGTCTGTCAGTCTGTCAGTCTGTCAGTCTGTCAGTCTGTCAGTCTGTCAGTCTGTCAGTCTGTCAGTCTGTCAGTCTGTCAGTCTGTCAGTCTGTCAGTCTGTCAGTCTGTCAGTCTGTCAGTCTGTCAGTCTGTCAGTCTGTCAGTCTGTCAGTCTGTCAGTCTGTCAGTCTGTCAGTCTGTCAGTCTGTCAGTCTGTCAGTCTGTCAGTCTGTCAGTCTGTCAGTCTGTCAGTCTGTCAGTCTGTCAGTCTGTCAGTCTGTCAGTCTGTCAGTCTGTCAGTCTGTCAGTCTGTCAGTCTGTCAGTCTGTCAGTCTGTCAGTCTGTCAGTCTGTCAGTCTGTCAGTCTGTCAGTCTGTCAGTCTGTCAGTCTGTCAGTCTGTCAGTCTGTCAGTCTGTCAGTCTGTCAGTCTGTCAGTCTGTCAGTCTGTCAGTCTGTCAGTCTGTCAGTCTGTCAGTCTGTCAGTCTGTCAGTCTGTCAGTCTGTCAGTCTGTCAGTCTGTCAGTCTGTCAGTCTGTCAGTCTGTCAGTCTGTCAGTCTGTCAGTCTGTCAGTCTGTCAGTCTGTCAGTCTGTCAGTCTGTCAGTCTGTCAGTCTGTCAGTCTGTCAGTCTGTCAGTCTGTCAGTCTGTCAGTCTGTCAGTCTGTCAGTCTGTCAGTCTGTCAGTCTGTCAGTCTGTCAGTCTGTCAGTCTGTCAGTCTGTCAGTCTGTCAGTCTGTCAGTCTGTCAGTCTGTCAGTCTGTCAGTCTGTCAGTCTGTCAGTCTGTCAGTCTGTCAGTCTGTCAGTCTGTCAGTCTGTCAGTCTGTCAGTCTGTCAGTCTGTCAGTCTGTCAGTCTGTCAGTCTGTCAGTCTGTCAGTCTGTCAGTCTGTCAGTCTGTCAGTCTGTCAGTCTGTCAGTCTGTCAGTCTGTCAGTCTGTCAGTCTGTCAGTCTGTCAGTCTGTCAGTCTGTCAGTCTGTCAGTCTGTCAGTCTGTCAGTCTGTCAGTCTGTCAGTCTGTCAGTCTGTCAGTCTGTCAGTCTGTCAGTCTGTCAGTCTGTCAGTCTGTCAGTCTGTCAGTCTGTCAGTCTGTCAGTCTGTCAGTCTGTCAGTCTGTCAGTCTGTCAGTCTGTCAGTCTGTCAGTCTGTCAGTCTGTCAGTCTGTCAGTCTGTCAGTCTGTCAGTCTGTCAGTCTGTCAGTCTGTCAGTCTGTCAGTCTGTCAGTCTGTCAGTCTGTCAGTCTGTCAGTCTGTCAGTCTGTCAGTCTGTCAGTCTGTCAGTCTGTCAGTCTGTCAGTCTGTCAGTCTGTCAGTCTGTCAGTCTGTCAGTCTGTCAGTCTGTCAGTCTGTCAGTCTGTCAGTCTGTCAGTCTGTCAGTCTGTCAGTCTGTCAGTCTGTCAGTCTGTCAGTCTGTCAGTCTGTCAGTCTGTCAGTCTGTCAGTCTGTCAGTCTGTCAGTCTGTCAGTCTGTCAGTCTGTCAGTCTGTCAGTCTGTCAGTCTGTCAGTCTGTCAGTCTGTCAGTCTGTCAGTCTGTCAGTCTGTCAGTCTGTCAGTCTGTCAGTCTGTCAGTCTGTCAGTCTGTCAGTCTGTCAGTCTGTCAGTCTGTCAGTCTGTCAGTCTGTCAGTCTGTCAGTCTGTCAGTCTGTCAGTCTGTCAGTCTGTCAGTCTGTCAGTCTGTCAGTCTGTCAGTCTGTCAGTCTGTCAGTCTGTCAGTCTGTCAGTCTGTCAGTCTGTCAGTCTGTCAGTCTGTCAGTCTGTCAGTCTGTCAGTCTGTCAGTCTGTCAGTCTGTCAGTCTGTCAGTCTGTCAGTCTGTCAGTCTGTCAGTCTGTCAGTCTGTCAGTCTGTCAGTCTGTCAGTCTGTCAGTCTGTCAGTCTGTCAGTCTGTCAGTCTGTCAGTCTGTCAGTCTGTCAGTCTGTCAGTCTGTCAGTCTGTCAGTCTGTCAGTCTGTCAGTCTGTCAGTCTGTCAGTCTGTCAGTCTGTCAGTCTGTCAGTCTGTCAGTCTGTCAGTCTGTCAGTCTGTCAGTCTGTCAGTCTGTCAGTCTGTCAGTCTGTCAGTCTGTCAGTCTGTCAGTCTGTCAGTCTGTCAGTCTGTCAGTCTGTCAGTCTGTCAGTCTGTCAGTCTGTCAGTCTGTCAGTCTGTCAGTCTGTCAGTCTGTCAGTCTGTCAGTCTGTCAGTCTGTCAGTCTGTCAGTCTGTCAGTCTGTCAGTCTGTCAGTCTGTCAGTCTGTCAGTCTGTCAGTCTGTCAGTCTGTCAGTCTGTCAGTCTGTCAGTCTGTCAGTCTGTCAGTCTGTCAGTCTGTCAGTCTGTCAGTCTGTCAGTCTGTCAGTCTGTCAGTCTGTCAGTCTGTCAGTCTGTCAGTCTGTCAGTCTGTCAGTCTGTCAGTCTGTCAGTCTGTCAGTCTGTCAGTCTGTCAGTCTGTCAGTCTGTCAGTCTGTCAGTCTGTCAGTCTGTCAGTCTGTCAGTCTGTCAGTCTGTCAGTCTGTCAGTCTGTCAGTCTGTCAGTCTGTCAGTCTGTCAGTCTGTCAGTCTGTCAGTCTGTCAGTCTGTCAGTCTGTCAGTCTGTCAGTCTGTCAGTCTGTCAGTCTGTCAGTCTGTCAGTCTGTCAGTCTGTCAGTCTGTCAGTCTGTCAGTCTGTCAGTCTGTCAGTCTGTCAGTCTGTCAGTCTGTCAGTCTGTCAGTCTGTCAGTCTGTCAGTCTGTCAGTCTGTCAGTCTGTCAGTCTGTCAGTCTGTCAGTCTGTCAGTCTGTCAGTCTGTCAGTCTGTCAGTCTGTCAGTCTGTCAGTCTGTCAGTCTGTCAGTCTGTCAGTCTGTCAGTCTGTCAGTCTGTCAGTCTGTCAGTCTGTCAGTCTGTCAGTCTGTCAGTCTGTCAGTCTGTCAGTCTGTCAGTCTGTCAGTCTGTCAGTCTGTCAGTCTGTCAGTCTGTCAGTCTGTCAGTCTGTCAGTCTGTCAGTCTGTCAGTCTGTCAGTCTGTCAGTCTGTCAGTCTGTCAGTCTGTCAGTCTGTCAGTCTGTCAGTCTGTCAGTCTGTCAGTCTGTCAGTCTGTCAGTCTGTCAGTCTGTCAGTCTGTCAGTCTGTCAGTCTGTCAGTCTGTCAGTCTGTCAGTCTGTCAGTCTGTCAGTCTGTCAGTCTGTCAGTCTGTCAGTCTGTCAGTCTGTCAGTCTGTCAGTCTGTCAGTCTGTCAGTCTGTCAGTCTGTCAGTCTGTCAGTCTGTCAGTCTGTCAGTCTGTCAGTCTGTCAGTCTGTCAGTCTGTCAGTCTGTCAGTCTGTCAGTCTGTCAGTCTGTCAGTCTGTCAGTCTGTCAGTCTGTCAGTCTGTCAGTCTGTCAGTCTGTCAGTCTGTCAGTCTGTCAGTCTGTCAGTCTGTCAGTCTGTCAGTCTGTCAGTCTGTCAGTCTGTCAGTCTGTCAGTCTGTCAGTCTGTCAGTCTGTCAGTCTGTCAGTCTGTCAGTCTGTCAGTCTGTCAGTCTGTCAGTCTGTCAGTCTGTCAGTCTGTCAGTCTGTCAGTCTGTCAGTCTGTCAGTCTGTCAGTCTGTCAGTCTGTCAGTCTGTCAGTCTGTCAGTCTGTCAGTCTGTCAGTCTGTCAGTCTGTCAGTCTGTCAGTCTGTCAGTCTGTCAGTCTGTCAGTCTGTCAGTCTGTCAGTCTGTCAGTCTGTCAGTCTGTCAGTCTGTCAGTCTGTCAGTCTGTCAGTCTGTCAGTCTGTCAGTCTGTCAGTCTGTCAGTCTGTCAGTCTGTCAGTCTGTCAGTCTGTCAGTCTGTCAGTCTGTCAGTCTGTCAGTCTGTCAGTCTGTCAGTCTGTCAGTCTGTCAGTCTGTCAGTCTGTCAGTCTGTCAGTCTGTCAGTCTGTCAGTCTGTCAGTCTGTCAGTCTGTCAGTCTGTCAGTCTGTCAGTCTGTCAGTCTGTCAGTCTGTCAGTCTGTCAGTCTGTCAGTCTGTCAGTCTGTCAGTCTGTCAGTCTGTCAGTCTGTCAGTCTGTCAGTCTGTCAGTCTGTCAGTCTGTCAGTCTGTCAGTCTGTCAGTCTGTCAGTCTGTCAGTCTGTCAGTCTGTCAGTCTGTCAGTCTGTCAGTCTGTCAGTCTGTCAGTCTGTCAGTCTGTCAGTCTGTCAGTCTGTCAGTCTGTCAGTCTGTCAGTCTGTCAGTCTGTCAGTCTGTCAGTCTGTCAGTCTGTCAGTCTGTCAGTCTGTCAGTCTGTCAGTCTGTCAGTCTGTCAGTCTGTCAGTCTGTCAGTCTGTCAGTCTGTCAGTCTGTCAGTCTGTCAGTCTGTCAGTCTGTCAGTCTGTCAGTCTGTCAGTCTGTCAGTCTGTCAGTCTGTCAGTCTGTCAGTCTGTCAGTCTGTCAGTCTGTCAGTCTGTCAGTCTGTCAGTCTGTCAGTCTGTCAGTCTGTCAGTCTGTCAGTCTGTCAGTCTGTCAGTCTGTCAGTCTGTCAGTCTGTCAGTCTGTCAGTCTGTCAGTCTGTCAGTCTGTCAGTCTGTCAGTCTGTCAGTCTGTCAGTCTGTCAGTCTGTCAGTCTGTCAGTCTGTCTGTCAGTCTGTCAGTCTGTCAGTCTGTCAGTCTGTCAGTCTGTCAGTCTGTCAGTCTGTCAGTCTGTCAGTCTGTCAGTCTGTCAGTCTGTCAGTCTCTGTCAGTCTGTCAGTCTGTCAGTCTGTCAGTCTGTCAGTCTGTCAGTCTGTCAGTCTGTCAGTCTGTCAGTCTGTCAGTCTGTCAGTCTGTCAGTCTGTCAGTCTCTGTCAGTCTGTCAGTCTGTCAGTCTGTCAGTCTGTCAGTCTGTCAGTCTGTCAGTCTGTCAGTCTGTCAGTCTGTCAGTCTGTCAGTCTGTCAGTCTGTCAGTCTGTCAGTCTGTCAGTCTGTCAGTCTGTCAGTCTGTCAGTCTGTCAGTCTGTCAGTCTGTCAGTCTGTCAGTCTGTCAGTCTGTCAGTCTGTCAGTCTGTCAGTCTGTCAGTCTGTCAGTCTGTCAGTCTGTCAGTCTGTCAGTCTGTCAGTCTGTCAGTCTGTCAGTCTGTCAGTCTGTCAGTCTGTCAGTCTGTCAGTCTGTCAGTCTGTCAGTCTGTCAGTCTGTCAGTCTGTCAGTCTGTCAGTCTGTCAGTCTGTCAGTCTGTCAGTCTGTCAGTCTGTCAGTCTGTCAGTCTGTCAGTCTGTCAGTCTGTCAGTCTGTCAGTCTGTCAGTCTGTCAGTCTGTCAGTCTGTCAGTCTGTCAGTCTGTCAGTCTGTCAGTCTGTCAGTCTGTCAGTCTGTCAGTCTGTCAGTCTGTCAGTCTGTCAGTCTGTCAGTCTGTCAGTCTGTCAGTCTGTCAGTCTGTCAGTCTGTCAGTCTGTCAGTCTGTCAGTCTGTCAGTCTGTCAGTCTGTCAGTCTGTCAGTCTGTCAGTCTGTCAGTCTGTCAGTCTGTCAGTCTGTCAGTCTGTCAGTCTGTCAGTCTGTCAGTCTGTCAGTCTGTCAGTCTGTCAGTCTGTCAGTCTGTCAGTCTGTCAGTCTGTCAGTCTGTCAGTCTGTCAGTCTGTCAGTCTGTCAGTCTGTCAGTCTGTCAGTCTGTCAGTCTGTCAGTCTGTCAGTCTGTCAGTCTGTCAGTCTGTCAGTCTGTCAGTCTGTCAGTCTGTCAGTCTGTCAGTCTGTCAGTCTGTCAGTCTGTCAGTCTGTCAGTCTGTCAGTCTGTCAGTCTGTCAGTCTGTCAGTCTGTCAGTCTGTCAGTCTGTCAGTCTGTCAGTCTGTCAGTCTGTCAGTCTGTCAGTCTGTCAGTCTGTCAGTCTGTCAGTCTGTCAGTCTGTCAGTCTGTCAGTCTGTCAGTCTGTCAGTCTGTCAGTCTGTCAGTCTGTCAGTCTGTCAGTCTGTCAGTCTGTCAGTCTGTCAGTCTGTCAGTCTGTCAGTCTGTCAGTCTGTCAGTCTGTCAGTCTGTCAGTCTGTCAGTCTGTCAGTCTGTCAGTCTGTCAGTCTGTCAGTCTGTCAGTCTGTCAGTCTGTCAGTCTGTCAGTCTGTCAGTCTGTCAGTCTGTCAGTCTGTCAGTCTGTCAGTCTGTCAGTCTGTCAGTCTGTCAGTCTGTCAGTCTGTCAGTCTGTCAGTCTGTCAGTCTGTCAGTCTGTCAGTCTGTCAGTCTGTCAGTCTGTCAGTCTGTCAGTCTGTCAGTCTGTCAGTCTGTCAGTCTGTCAGTCTGTCAGTCTGTCAGTCTGTCAGTCTGTCAGTCTGTCAGTCTGTCAGTCTGTCAGTCTGTCAGTCTGTCAGTCTGTCAGTCTGTCAGTCTGTCAGTCTGTCAGTCTGTCAGTCTGTCAGTCTGTCAGTCTGTCAGTCTGTCAGTCTGTCAGTCTGTCAGTCTGTCAGTCTGTCAGTCTGTCAGTCTGTCAGTCTGTCAGTCTGTCAGTCTGTCAGTCTGTCAGTCTGTCAGTCTGTCAGTCTGTCAGTCTGTCAGTCTGTCAGTCTGTCAGTCTGTCAGTCTGTCAGTCTGTCAGTCTGTCAGTCTGTCAGTCTGTCAGTCTGTCAGTCTGTCAGTCTGTCAGTCTGTCAGTCTGTCAGTCTGTCAGTCTGTCAGTCTGTCAGTCTGTCAGTCTGTCAGTCTGTCAGTCTGTCAGTCTGTCAGTCTGTCAGTCTGTCAGTCTGTCAGTCTGTCAGTCTGTCAGTCTGTCAGTCTGTCAGTCTGTCAGTCTGTCAGTCTGTCAGTCTGTCAGTCTGTCAGTCTGTCAGTCTGTCAGTCTGTCAGTCTGTCAGTCTGTCAGTCTGTCAGTCTGTCAGTCTGTCAGTCTGTCAGTCTGTCAGTCTGTCAGTCTGTCAGTCTGTCAGTCTGTCAGTCTGTCAGTCTGTCAGTCTGTCAGTCTGTCAGTCTGTCAGTCTGTCAGTCTGTCAGTCTGTCAGTCTGTCAGTCTGTCAGTCTGTCAGTCTGTCAGTCTGTCAGTCTGTCAGTCTGTCAGTCTGTCAGTCTGTCAGTCTGTCAGTCTGTCAGTCTGTCAGTCTGTCAGTCTGTCAGTCTGTCAGTCTGTCAGTCTGTCAGTCTGTCAGTCTGTCAGTCTGTCAGTCTGTCAGTCTGTCAGTCTGTCAGTCTGTCAGTCTGTCAGTCTGTCAGTCTGTCAGTCTGTCAGTCTGTCAGTCTGTCAGTCTGTCAGTCTGTCAGTCTGTCAGTCTGTCAGTCTGTCAGTCTGTCAGTCTGTCAGTCTGTCAGTCTGTCAGTCTGTCAGTCTGTCAGTCTGTCAGTCTGTCAGTCTGTCAGTCTGTCAGTCTGTCAGTCTGTCAGTCTGTCAGTCTGTCAGTCTGTCAGTCTGTCAGTCTGTCAGTCTGTCAGTCTGTCAGTCTGTCAGTCTGTCAGTCTGTCAGTCTGTCAGTCTGTCAGTCTGTCAGTCTGTCAGTCTGTCAGTCTGTCAGTCTGTCAGTCTGTCAGTCTGTCAGTCTGTCAGTCTGTCAGTCTGTCAGTCTGTCAGTCTGTCAGTCTGTCAGTCTGTCAGTCTGTCAGTCTGTCAGTCTGTCAGTCTGTCAGTCTGTCAGTCTGTCAGTCTGTCAGTCTGTCAGTCTGTCAGTCTGTCAGTCTGTCAGTCTGTCAGTCTGTCAGTCTGTCAGTCTGTCAGTCTGTCAGTCTGTCAGTCTGTCAGTCTGTCAGTCTGTCAGTCTGTCAGTCTGTCAGTCTGTCAGTCTGTCAGTCTGTCAGTCTGTCAGTCTGTCAGTCTGTCAGTCTGTCAGTCTGTCAGTCTGTCAGTCTGTCAGTCTGTCAGTCTGTCAGTCTGTCAGTCTGTCAGTCTGTCAGTCTGTCAGTCTGTCAGTCTGTCAGTCTGTCAGTCTGTCAGTCTGTCAGTCTGTCAGTCTGTCAGTCTGTCAGTCTGTCAGTCTGTCAGTCTGTCAGTCTGTCAGTCTGTCAGTCTGTCAGTCTGTCAGTCTGTCAGTCTGTCAGTCTGTCAGTCTGTCAGTCTGTCAGTCTGTCAGTCTGTCAGTCTGTCAGTCTGTCAGTCTGTCAGTCTGTCAGTCTGTCAGTCTGTCAGTCTGTCAGTCTGTCAGTCTGTCAGTCTGTCAGTCTGTCAGTCTGTCAGTCTGTCAGTCTGTCAGTCTGTCAGTCTGTCAGTCTGTCAGTCTGTCAGTCTGTCAGTCTGTCAGTCTGTCAGTCTGTCAGTCTGTCAGTCTGTCAGTCTGTCAGTCTGTCAGTCTGTCAGTCTGTCAGTCTGTCAGTCTGTCAGTCTGTCAGTCTGTCAGTCTGTCAGTCTGTCAGTCTGTCAGTCTGTCAGTCTGTCAGTCTGTCAGTCTGTCAGTCTGTCAGTCTGTCAGTCTGTCAGTCTGTCAGTCTGTCAGTCTGTCAGTCTGTCAGTCTGTCAGTCTGTCAGTCTGTCAGTCTGTCAGTCTGTCAGTCTGTCAGTCTGTCAGTCTGTCAGTCTGTCAGTCTGTCAGTCTGTCAGTCTGTCAGTCTGTCAGTCTGTCAGTCTGTCAGTCTGTCAGTCTGTCAGTCTGTCAGTCTGTCAGTCTGTCAGTCTGTCAGTCTGTCAGTCTGTCAGTCTGTCAGTCTGTCAGTCTGTCAGTCTGTCAGTCTGTCAGTCTGTCAGTCTGTCAGTCTGTCAGTCTGTCAGTCTGTCAGTCTGTCAGTCTGTCAGTCTGTCAGTCTGTCAGTCTGTCAGTCTGTCAGTCTGTCAGTCTGTCAGTCTGTCAGTCTGTCAGTCTGTCAGTCTGTCAGTCTGTCAGTCTGTCAGTCTGTCAGTCTGTCAGTCTGTCAGTCTGTCAGTCTGTCAGTCTGTCAGTCTGTCAGTCTGTCAGTCTGTCAGTCTGTCAGTCTGTCAGTCTGTCAGTCTGTCAGTCTGTCAGTCTGTCAGTCTGTCAGTCTGTCAGTCTGTCAGTCTGTCAGTCTGTCAGTCTGTCAGTCTGTCAGTCTGTCAGTCTGTCAGTCTGTCAGTCTGTCAGTCTGTCAGTCTGTCAGTCTGTCAGTCTGTCAGTCTGTCAGTCTGTCAGTCTGTCAGTCTGTCAGTCTGTCAGTCTGTCAGTCTGTCAGTCTGTCAGTCTGTCAGTCTGTCAGTCTGTCAGTCTGTCAGTCTGTCAGTCTGTCAGTCTGTCAGTCTGTCAGTCTGTCAGTCTGTCAGTCTGTCAGTCTGTCAGTCTGTCAGTCTGTCAGTCTGTCAGTCTGTCAGTCTGTCAGTCTGTCAGTCTGTCAGTCTGTCAGTCTGTCAGTCTGTCAGTCTGTCAGTCTGTCAGTCTGTCAGTCTGTCAGTCTGTCAGTCTGTCAGTCTGTCAGTCTGTCAGTCTGTCAGTCTGTCAGTCTGTCAGTCTGTCAGTCTGTCAGTCTGTCAGTCTGTCAGTCTGTCAGTCTGTCAGTCTGTCAGTCTGTCAGTCTGTCAGTCTGTCAGTCTGTCAGTCTGTCAGTCTGTCAGTCTGTCAGTCTGTCAGTCTGTCAGTCTGTCAGTCTGTCAGTCTGTCAGTCTGTCAGTCTGTCAGTCTGTCAGTCTGTCAGTCTGTCAGTCTGTCAGTCTGTCAGTCTGTCAGTCTGTCAGTCTGTCAGTCTGTCAGTCTGTCAGTCTGTCAGTCTGTCAGTCTGTCAGTCTGTCAGTCTGTCAGTCTGTCAGTCTGTCAGTCTGTCAGTCTGTCAGTCTGTCAGTCTGTCAGTCTGTCAGTCTGTCAGTCTGTCAGTCTGTCAGTCTGTCAGTCTGTCAGTCTGTCAGTCTGTCAGTCTGTCAGTCTGTCAGTCTGTCAGTCTGTCAGTCTGTCAGTCTGTCAGTCTGTCAGTCTGTCAGTCTGTCAGTCTGTCAGTCTGTCAGTCTGTCAGTCTGTCAGTCTGTCAGTCTGTCAGTCTGTCAGTCTGTCAGTCTGTCAGTCTGTCAGTCTGTCAGTCTGTCAGTCTGTCAGTCTGTCAGTCTGTCAGTCTGTCAGTCTGTCAGTCTGTCAGTCTGTCAGTCTGTCAGTCTGTCAGTCTGTCAGTCTGTCAGTCTGTCAGTCTGTCAGTCTGTCAGTCTGTCAGTCTGTCAGTCTGTCAGTCTGTCAGTCTGTCAGTCTGTCAGTCTGTCAGTCTGTCAGTCTGTCAGTCTGTCAGTCTGTCAGTCTGTCAGTCTGTCAGTCTGTCAGTCTGTCAGTCTGTCAGTCTGTCAGTCTGTCAGTCTGTCAGTCTGTCAGTCTGTCAGTCTGTCAGTCTGTCAGTCTGTCAGTCTGTCAGTCTGTCAGTCTGTCAGTCTGTCAGTCTGTCAGTCTGTCAGTCTGTCAGTCTGTCAGTCTGTCAGTCTGTCAGTCTGTCAGTCTGTCAGTCTGTCAGTCTGTCAGTCTGTCAGTCTGTCAGTCTGTCAGTCTGTCAGTCTGTCAGTCTGTCAGTCTGTCAGTCTGTCAGTCTGTCAGTCTGTCAGTCTGTCAGTCTGTCAGTCTGTCAGTCTGTCAGTCTGTCAGTCTGTCAGTCTGTCAGTCTGTCAGTCTGTCAGTCTGTCAGTCTGTCAGTCTGTCAGTCTGTCAGTCTGTCAGTCTGTCAGTCTGTCAGTCTGTCAGTCTGTCAGTCTGTCAGTCTGTCAGTCTGTCAGTCTGTCAGTCTGTCAGTCTGTCAGTCTGTCAGTCTGTCAGTCTGTCAGTCTGTCAGTCTGTCAGTCTGTCAGTCTGTCAGTCTGTCAGTCTGTCAGTCTGTCAGTCTGTCAGTCTGTCAGTCTGTCAGTCTGTCAGTCTGTCAGTCTGTCAGTCTGTCAGTCTGTCAGTCTGTCAGTCTGTCAGTCTGTCAGTCTGTCAGTCTGTCAGTCTGTCAGTCTGTCAGTCTGTCAGTCTGTCAGTCTGTCAGTCTGTCAGTCTGTCAGTCTGTCAGTCTGTCAGTCTGTCAGTCTGTCAGTCTGTCAGTCTGTCAGTCTGTCAGTCTGTCAGTCTGTCAGTCTGTCAGTCTGTCAGTCTGTCAGTCTGTCAGTCTGTCAGTCTGTCAGTCTGTCAGTCTGTCAGTCTGTCAGTCTGTCAGTCTGTCAGTCTGTCAGTCTGTCAGTCTGTCAGTCTGTCAGTCTGTCAGTCTGTCAGTCTGTCAGTCTGTCAGTCTGTCAGTCTGTCAGTCTGTCAGTCTGTCAGTCTGTCAGTCTGTCAGTCTGTCAGTCTGTCAGTCTGTCAGTCTGTCAGTCTGTCAGTCTGTCAGTCTGTCAGTCTGTCAGTCTGTCAGTCTGTCAGTCTGTCAGTCTGTCAGTCTGTCAGTCTGTCAGTCTGTCAGTCTGTCAGTCTGTCAGTCTGTCAGTCTGTCAGTCTGTCAGTCTGTCAGTCTGTCAGTCTGTCAGTCTGTCAGTCTGTCAGTCTGTCAGTCTGTCAGTCTGTCAGTCTGTCAGTCTGTCAGTCTGTCAGTCTGTCAGTCTGTCAGTCTGTCAGTCTGTCAGTCTGTCAGTCTGTCAGTCTGTCAGTCTGTCAGTCTGTCAGTCTGTCAGTCTGTCAGTCTGTCAGTCTGTCAGTCTGTCAGTCTGTCAGTCTGTCAGTCTGTCAGTCTGTCAGTCTGTCAGTCTGTCAGTCTGTCAGTCTGTCAGTCTGTCAGTCTGTCAGTCTGTCAGTCTGTCAGTCTGTCAGTCTGTCAGTCTGTCAGTCTGTCAGTCTGTCAGTCTGTCAGTCTGTCAGTCTGTCAGTCTGTCAGTCTGTCAGTCTGTCAGTCTGTCAGTCTGTCAGTCTGTCAGTCTGTCAGTCTGTCAGTCTGTCAGTCTGTCAGTCTGTCAGTCTGTCAGTCTGTCAGTCTGTCAGTCTGTCAGTCTGTCAGTCTGTCAGTCTGTCAGTCTGTCAGTCTGTCAGTCTGTCAGTCTGTCAGTCTGTCAGTCTGTCAGTCTGTCAGTCTGTCAGTCTGTCAGTCTGTCAGTCTGTCAGTCTGTCAGTCTGTCAGTCTGTCAGTCTGTCAGTCTGTCAGTCTGTCAGTCTGTCAGTCTGTCAGTCTGTCAGTCTGTCAGTCTGTCAGTCTGTCAGTCTGTCAGTCTGTCAGTCTGTCAGTCTGTCAGTCTGTCAGTCTGTCAGTCTGTCAGTCTGTCAGTCTGTCAGTCTGTCAGTCTGTCAGTCTGTCAGTCTGTCAGTCTGTCAGTCTGTCAGTCTGTCAGTCTGTCAGTCTGTCAGTCTGTCAGTCTGTCAGTCTGTCAGTCTGTCAGTCTGTCAGTCTGTCAGTCTGTCAGTCTGTCAGTCTGTCAGTCTGTCAGTCTGTCAGTCTGTCAGTCTGTCAGTCTGTCAGTCTGTCAGTCTGTCAGTCTGTCAGTTTGTCAGTCTGTCAGTCTGTCAGTCTGTCAGTCTGTCAGTCTGTCAGTCTGTCAGTCTGTCAGTCTGTCAGTCTGTCAGTCTGTCAGTCTGTCAGTCTGTCAGTCTGTCAGTCTGTCAGTCTGTCAGTCTGTCAGTCTGTCAGTCTGTCAGTCTGTCAGTCTGTCAGTCTGTCAGTCTGTCAGTCTGTCAGTCTGTCAGTCTGTCAGTCTGTCAGTCTGTCAGTCTGTCAGTCTGTCAGTCTGTCAGTCTGTCAGTCTGTCAGTCTGTCAGTCTGTCAGTCTGTCAGTCTGTCAGTCTGTCAGTCTGTCAGTCTGTCAGTCTGTCAGTCTGTCAGTCTGTCAGTCTGTCAGTCTGTCAGTCTGTCAGTCTGTCAGTCTGTCAGTCTGTCAGTCTGTCAGTCTGTCAGTCTGTCAGTCTGTCAGTCTGTCAGTCTGTCAGTCTGTCAGTCTGTCAGTCTGTCAGTCTGTCAGTCTGTCAGTCTGTCAGTCTGTCAGTCTGTCAGTCTGTCAGTCTGTCAGTCTGTCAGTCTGTCAGTCTGTCAGTCTGTCAGTCTGTCAGTCTGTCAGTCTGTCAGTCTGTCAGTCTGTCAGTCTGTCAGTCTGTCAGTCTGTCAGTCTGTCAGTCTGTCAGTCTGTCAGTCTGTCAGTCTGTCAGTCTGTCAGTCTGTCAGTCTGTCAGTCTGTCAGTCTGTCAGTCTGTCAGTCTGTCAGTCTGTCAGTCTGTCAGTCTGTCAGTCTGTCAGTCTGTCAGTCTGTCAGTCTGTCAGTCTGTCAGTCTGTCAGTCTGTCAGTCTGTCAGTCTGTCAGTCTGTCAGTCTGTCAGTCTGTCAGTCTGTCAGTCTGTCAGTCTGTCAGTCTGTCAGTCTGTCAGTCTGTCAGTCTGTCAGTCTGTCAGTCTGTCAGTCTGTCAGTCTGTCAGTCTGTCAGTCTGTCAGTCTGTCAGTCTGTCAGTCTGTCAGTCAGTCTGTCTGTCAGTCTGTCAGTCTGTGTACAAGATTTTTCAAAAACTAATAGAGCTAGCGCCATGAAATCCTATCAACTTTTGGTGGAAATCCGTTAACCGGAAGTATCCAAAATGGCGGTTTTTCAAAAATCGCAATTTCGTTTTTCTCGATTTACTCCCAAACTACGCGTTTTTTAGTGGCCTTAAGTATGACAAAACTTGGAGAAAATAAAATTTCCACACTTTTGTCTTTAGCTATAACCCGATATCTCCACCTGTTATCGAGATAAACCGTTATGCTACATTTACACGAATGACAAATTTGTCATTTTTTTCTTGTCATTATGTTAATTCCCGTGTAAATGGCATAATTTTTGTAATTTTTTCTGTCAGAAAATGTCAATCTCTCATAAAAGAATGAACTTGTCCATTCTTTTATGCCAGATTGTCATTCGTGCCAACGCAATATTAGTTATGACAAAAGTTGAATACTAAAGTTGTCATAACTAATATTGCGTTTGCACGAATGGCAATCTGGCATAAAAGAATGGACAAGTTCATTCTTTTATAAGAGATTGACATTTTCTGACAGAAAAAATTACAAAAATTATGCCATTTACACGGGAATTAACATAATGACAAGAAAAAAATGACAAATTTGTCATTCGTGTAAACGTAGCATAATTTCCAAAAAAAACAGTTTTTTGCGATTATCTCGAAAACTAACGGGTTTTTGCTGACTGAATGTATGAAGTGAATTAATGAGAATATCATTCTGCATAATTTTGTCTTTTACCATTATCCGTTATCTTTTACCGTTATTGAGATATTTTCATTAATATGTAAAAAATCATATGTTTGCGAATAATTTGCAAACTAACGGTTTTTCGACAAATCAGTTAAAACAATAATTAAAGATGTTAACATTTTCTACATTTTTGCCATTTACCGTAAATTGATATCTTTTACAGTTCTCAAGTTATCTCAAATTTTGTACGTTTTTAATATTTTTGAATAAACCAAGAATTTATTGGGAGGTCGTCTTAGGTTAACAACGCGACAGGGCTCTAGCGTAAATTGCGCAGGGTCGTAGATTTTGTAGAAGAAAGTTTTGTGTTGACCCCAACTGATATTTTTTTACTGCAATAAGTACTCCTCCTCCGCGTTGAAAAGTACTATTTGCAGAGCAACGGTCAGTACGGTAGATGTTATAGGTGGATGGAAATAGTTCACGGTCCAGGAAAGCAGTAGTTAGCCAAGTCTCCGTTAAAGCAAAGACATCATAGGAACAGCATAAGATATTATTGTATAAGTCATGGATTTTGGTTCGGAGCCCTCTAACATTTTGGTAGTAGAGGGCAAGTTCTATACGTTTTTTGAATTCTTTCTGCCCTGAAAAGTACGATCTGCCCTGAAATGCTTGAATTCGTGTACGATTAAACCTTCAGGCCAAAATTCCTTGTGCAATACGGCCTCCGAGTAAGCAGCAGGAAAATTTAATTTAAACGAGGATATGAATCGGTTGGGCAAATCCGGTGGTGTCAGTTTAATACAGCTGATACCTAAATTGCTGCCCACTTTATTTGCAACATAATTAAGGATATCGTCCACAGAAGTAGAATAGGCCAGGCGAGATAAGAAAATCTGTTTAGGGGGGACCACAACCCTTAAAGCAGTTGAAGGCCTATTTGCTGTCTGACTTTGTTTTTGCTGTGATTGAAGCTGTTGTTGTTCCACTGGAGCAGCTGATCCTGTTTGGTTAGACAGCGGCTCCATTACGATCAGCTGCTGAGGTTGCGGTGATTGTTGCGCCTGTTGAGGAGCAATTGGTGGCTATTGTGAAGTTTAAGCCGGCTGACGGGAGGACAGCGGTGACGTAGCCGATCGTTGTTGTTGTATGTCAGAGCTTATGTTCTTGTTTTGGGCAGTCTGTCAGTCTGTCAGTCTGTCAGTCTGTCAGTCTGTCAGTCTGTCAGTCTGTCAGTCTGTCAGTCTGTCAGTCTGTCAGTCTGTCAGTCTGTCAGTCTGTCAGTCTGTCAGTCTGTCAGTCTGTCAGTCTGTCAGTCTGTCAGTCTGTCAGTCTGTCAGTCTGTCAGTCTGTCAGTCTGTCAGTCTGTCAGTCTGTCAGTCTGTCAGTCTGTCAGTCTGTCAGTCTGTCAGTCTGTCAGTCTGTCAGTCTGTCAGTCTGTCAGTCTGTCAGTCTGTCAGTCTGTCAGTCTGTCAGTCTGTCAGTCTGTCAGTCTGTCAGTCTGTCAGTCTGTCAGTCTGTCAGTCTGTCAGTCTGTCAGTCTGTCAGTCTGTCAGTCTGTCAGTCTGTCAGTCTGTCAGTCTGTCAGTCTGTCAGTCTGTCAGTCTGTCAGTCTGTCAGTCTGTCAGTCTGTCAGTCTGTCAGTCTGTCAGTCTGTCAGTCTGTCAGTCTGTCAGTCTGTCAGTCTGTCAGTCTGTCAGTCTGTCAGTCTGTCAGTCTGTCAGTCAGTCTGTCTGTCAGTCTGTCAGTCTGTGTACAAGATTTTTCAAAAACTAATAGAGCTAGCGCCATGAAATCCTATCAACTTTTGGTGGAAATCCGTTAACCGGAAGTATCCAAAATGGCGGTTTTTCAAAAATCGCAATTTCGTTTTTCTCGATTTACTCCCAAACTACGCGTTTTTTAGTGGCCTTAAGTATGACAAAACTTGGAGAAAATAAAATTTCCACACTTTTGTCTTTAGCTATAACCCGATATCTCCACCTGTTATCGAGATAAACCGTTATGCTACATTTACACGAATGACAAATTTGTCATTTTTTTCTTGTCATTATGTTAATTCCCGTGTAAATGGCATAATTTTTGTAATTTTTTCTGTCAGAAAATGTCAATCTCTCATAAAAGAATGAACTTGTCCATTCTTTTATGCCAGATTGTCATTCGTGCCAACGCAATATTAGTTATGACAAAAGTTGAATACTAAAGTTGTCATAACTAATATTGCGTTTGCACGAATGGCAATCTGGCATAAAAGAATGGACAAGTTCATTCTTTTATAAGAGATTGACATTTTCTGACAGAAAAAATTACAAAAATTATGCCATTTACACGGGAATTAACATAATGACAAGAAAAAAATGACAAATTTGTCATTCGTGTAAACGTAGCATAATTTCCAAAAAAAACAGTTTTTTGCGATTATCTCGAAAACTAACGGGTTTTTGCTGACTGAATGTATGAAGTGAATTAATGAGAATATCATTCTGCATAATTTTGTCTTTTACCATTATCCGTTATCTTTTACCGTTATTGAGATATTTTCATTAATATGTAAAAAATCATATGTTTGCGAATAATTTGCAAACTAACGGTTTTTCGACAAATCAGTTAAAACAATAATTAAAGATGTTAACATTTTCTACATTTTTGCCATTTACCGTAAATTGATATCTTTTACAGTTCTCAAGTTATCTCAAATTTTGTACGTTTTTAATATTTTTGAATAAACCAAGAATTTATTGGGAGGTCGTCTTAGGTTAACAACGCGACAGGGCTCTAGCGTAAATTGCGCAGGGTCGTAGATTTTGTAGAAGAAAGTTTTGTGTTGACCCCAACTGATATTTTTTTACTGCAATAAGTACTCCTCCTCCGCGTTGAAAAGTACTATTTGCAGAGCAACGGTCAGTACGGTAGATGTTATAGGTGGATGGAAATAGTTCACGGTCCAGGAAAGCAGTAGTTAGCCAAGTCTCCGTTAAAGCAAAGACATCATAGGAACAGCATAAGATATTATTGTATAAGTCATGGATTTTGGTTCGGAGCCCTCTAACATTTTGGTAGTAGAGGGCAAGTTCTATACACGGCAAAAAATCCTGGAGTATTTTTCAATCCAAAAATTATATTGACGAAATCTTAATACATATTTTGGATTGGAATTTAATACATGCGAATTTTTGAAAATATTTTAGCCTTTTTTGCAGTCATATTTGAAAAGTTTTTTATTATGTATCGAATTTAAGTACTTTTAACATTAATGTCTACAATTTAATCAAAATTTTAGACTTTAATACTGAATTAAACCAAAAATAAATTTATAAAAATTTCCAATCCATATTATTGGATTAGAATTTTCCATTGGATTACATATAGGTCCAGCGTAATCCAGTTTTGATTGGAATTCACTCCAAGATTTTTTGCCGTGTACGTTTTTTGAATTCTTTCTGCCCTGAAAAGTACGATCTGCCCTGAAATGCTTGAATTCGTGTACGATTAAACCTTCAGGCCAAAATTCCTTGTGCAATACGGCCTCCGAGTAAGCAGCAGGAAAATTTAATTTAAACGAGGATATGAATCGGTTGGGCAAATCCGGTGGTGTCAGTTTAATACAGCTGATACCTAAATTGCTGCCCACTTTATTTGCAACATAATTAAGGATATCGTCCACAGAAGTAGAATAGGCCAGGCGAGATAAGAAAATCTGTTTAGGGGGGACCACAACCCTTAAAGCAGTTGAAGGCCTATTTGCTGTCTGACTTTGTTTTTGCTGTGATTGAAGCTGTTGTTGTTCCACTGGAGCAGCTGATCCTGTTTGGTTAGACAGCGGCTCCATTACGATCAGCTGCTGAGGTTGCGGTGATTGTTGCGCCTGTTGAGGAGCAATTGGTGGCTATTGTGAAGTTTAAGCCGGCTGACGGGAGGACAGCGGTGACGTAGCCGATCGTTGTTGTTGTATGTCAGAGCTTATGTTCTTGTTTTGGGCTTGTTTTTCTTGGGTCTTTAATAGTTTACCGTTTGCACGAGTTGTCATTTTTGAAAAACCCGATGTAAATTTGGTTGACGAAGCTTCGGTTGAAGAGGATTCTTTGTCTATAACACCGCGTCTTGATTAGCAATTTTTCATCCCAAGAAATATCTCACCGCAATGAGATTTTTTTGACAGCTGGGCCGAAAATCTCTTGAAATTTTAGTACTCAGAATGGCGATGAAAAGAAAACACATAGTCGCCGCTCTTGCAATTAATGCAATACGTGAAATTGAAAAGGCTGAAACAGAAGAACAGAAGAAAAGAAAAACCTCTTAATGTTATATATTCCCTTCCAAAGCTTTTTGTATCGGATTGTTTGTAAAAATTAGTTATTTTCGCAACTACTTGTCGGGAGAATTTAGATTCCGCCATCTTGAATTGAGAAATTCCAAGAAATTTTGCAATTGCAAGATTTCTTGAAATTTATCTCTGGGATTTTTTATCGCCGTCAACTCGAGCTCTGATTGGTCAATCAAAAATCTCTGCGATGAAAAATCCCAAATCAAGACGCGGTGTAACCTGCGGCGTTGAAGGTATTGATAAAGGCGCCGGCACATTGTTTAGGACGGATTCCATTTCATCAAGCAATTTTTTAGCATCAAGGAACGACTTACTCAGAGTTTTGTGGTTTTGGCGGCATTTGTATCAACTTAGGCGTGACATTTTGGTAGGGCTTTATGGGAAATCCCCGTAGCTTTAAATGTGCTGGCAATTTCTCAACCAGCTCATGTACCAGCATTGGATTACATAGGTGCGTATGTAAAGTAGCAGCTTCCATGGTCGCGACCATATTCTTAACCTCCATAGCAAAGTTCACCAGCGTTTCGAGTTTATTGGCATTCACGTTAGGAGAGGCACGTAAATTCGCCACTTGACTGAAAATGATCTGTTCAGGCCTTCCACTAATCATGTGCAATGTTGCGATAATTTCAGGGACCAATGCAGGGATCATAACTCTGCTGCTGACATGTTCGGGAGCCCTGCCTTTCAATGCTCGTTGAAGACGCAGCAGATTTTCGTCATTACTAAATCCGCACATTCTCGTTAAGTTCTCAAAACTGCTTATGAAAAGTGGCCACTCTTCAGGTTTTCCCCTGAATATTGGAAGTTCTCGTGGGACTGTAATAATGTTTGATGTAATTCAAATGACATGTACTATGATGCCTATAGCTCCGTTATTTTCTTTTAACCTGCTGGCGGAGGAACCAGCAATTTAACAGGCGTCTAAAAAGACTGCCAAAATGTTAATTGAGAAATAAAGCAAACTGCTCCCTGGCCACTGTAACATCTTAGGCAATGAGAAAGCTTATGAACTTGCCAAACTAGGTTCGGATTGCCTTGGTATCTATCCTGAACCCGCACTGCCTATGTCCAATTCGACGGTAAAAGGACTTATTCATAGACAATGTATTACACTATACAAGACTAGGTGGATGCGTGAAGCAACGTGCCTACAAGCCAAAAAATTTGGATGCAAACCTGATCCAGCCAGATTTGCCAATACCATCAGATTGAGCAAGAACTCTATCCAACAATTAGTAGGGGTACTCACTGGTCACTGCAAACGAAATTACCATTCACATAAGATTGGCTTAGTGGAGGATCCATCTTGCAATTTATGTGATGAAGAGGAAGAGACAGCAGAACACTTCTTGTGCAATTGTCCCTACTTCCAAAACCGTAGAGAAAATACTCTTTGCAATCGTGTCCTTAACTCTCAAGATATTGGTAAAATTCCACTAAACCGTTTAGCCAGCTTTATTAGCGACTCAAAAAGATTAACGTAGCATGTATAGCCAACCTTCTCTAAATGCACAATGGACCCTCTGCGTGGTCTAATTGCATAAGGGTTTAGTCTTGGACTACCCATCAACCTAATCAAAGCAAACTGCTCGATTAAGCGTAAGTTTTATTGTGAATCTCTTCCTAGAGCTAATACGGCTTTTATAGGCGCCGCTTTCTTATTTACAATATTGCAGATAGTTATATGAGTGCCCTAATTTTTAAATACATAATTTCTTTCTTAAATGTTAAATAACCTTTTCTCACGGTGCACTTTGTTGACTTAGGTCCGAAATCATAAATTGCCAATCGATCAATTGTGTCATCCGAATCAAATTTCATCTTTATTTCGAATGCACTTGACTACCGTATGCTTGTGCATTGAGTGGACTTTATGTTGAGTCATGAAGTCCACAGAACGAGCTATCCACTACATGCATATTCATGGTTGCATTGCAATTTGTCATCGATTGTTTGTTTTGTTTCAACTTATGATCTCGATACCATTACAGGACCACTTGACGCGCGTTTATTTGTGCTGCAATTAAATTTGAAGACTTAAATTTGAAGCTTCTAGAATTTTCTCGTATGGCATTAAAGTTTCTGGCCAATGGATTTTCCCCTACGCGGCTGTGGTTTTGGTATTCTCTACCAGCAGGTTTGCTTAAATATGGGGTTTCACCATTCTCGCCCACATTTATGACCTCTTTCTGGCTTGTCCTCGCCCAGCTGCTGACGTTCTCTATCCTTGTTGCCACTGCATTCACGCCGGAAGCGACTGGCACTTCAACATCAGATTCTTCTGAACTGTCGTACTTTTCATAGATAGCATATTTTTATTCAGGTATTCTAAATTCGCCTCTTGCTCTTCCTTCAATTTTCTTAATTCCAGTTCCATTTTACGCCGTGATTTTGCTGAACTGCTCCTGCTCGAAACTGAACAAGCTGAAAGGTTCGTACGTACCTTATCACCTGAGTAAACTCGCGAACCTGCCCATGACGTCAGCTTTTTATCGTGTGGAAGCATGAATTTCACATTGTCTCCTGCTGGCCTTCGTGCTATGACTCCTGCATCCCCTAGTGGTGGCAGAGAAGCCCCTGTCGCTGATGTCCCAAACGTCGGCAGCGAAGTATTATCGTCCCTGGTTATTTTTTGAAAATCCACGATGTCAAAGCGCCCCTTAAAACACCCTCGCATTCAAAATGATACCACACACAGCACTTCTCGCATAGCAACATTTCCCCGGGATCCGGTTGTCCGCATTTCCCAGATTTACCCCATTTTCGCACCCGCTTCGTGTTCTCACCATGATTGTGGCACAGTTCCTAGGCGACTATTTCCTTCACGTGTTTTTGAAACAGGTTTTTTGAAGAATGATAAAAAAGCAAATATTCGAATTCCAAATTTCTAGCCGTTTATTGACAGATTTTATTCAACGACGACGACTTCAAAAAACTACAACAAACACTACAATAAAAGATTAACTTGATTGTATTAGGTTATTACTTACCCTGGTCTTCAATTCAGCTTCGCCATTTGCTTTTCAAAGATTGCTTCTTAGACTTGATTACAGGGCTGTGTAAAAAATCAAGCAGGGGTGTGAAGACCAGAGCAAGAAGAAACCCTAGACGTTCGCTCCTTTTGTCCGAATGGCGCTAGTGTCGCCAGCACCCAAGAGTACCGGAGAGTTTTGCTGCAGTAGGTTTTGTTGGCTTTAAGCAGCCGTGTGCGGATTTCTTCATTTAGGTTTTTGTCGGCTGTTATTTTTGACCTAGGTAGTTGAATCTTCGTGCAACTTCCAGGTTGTGATTTCCTACCCGTATATATTTGATGATGTCAATGTCGACTGCGTATGCTAGGAGTTGTGTCGACTTGTAGAGAATAGTTCCTCTTGTCGCGATTTCCAAGTCGCGGATCACCAACGCCAAGTTGAAGAGGATGCAGGCCAATCCATTCTCTTGTCGGAGCCCATTGTGGATGGTGATTGGGCGGACAGTGATCCAGCCACATTCACCTAGCTTGATATACGAGGGCAGTCCGACAAGTACTTAGCCTACAAAAAAAACGAAAATTTTGGAAAAGTGACCATTTATTTCTCAACATAGTCTCCTTTTAGCTCGATACACTTGACCCAGCGATGCTCCAACTTCTTTAACCCGTCTGAAAAATACGTTTTCTCGAGGTCTGCAAAGTAGGCCTCCGTAGCGGCGATGACCTCCTCATTCGACTCAAATTTCTGCCCGGCGAGTGACTTTTTCAAGTTTGGAAACAAAAAGAAGTCGCACGGGGCCAAATCTGGAGAATACGGTGGATGGGGCAGCAGTTCGTAGCCCAATTCGACCAATTTGGCCGTGGCGACGGCGGAGGTGTGAGCCGGTGCGTTGTCATGGTGGAAGAGCACTTTTTTCTTCGCCAAATGGGGCCGTTTTTCTGCAATTCGGCGTCGAATCGGCCCAATAATTCGGTATAGTAGAGCCCTGTGATCGTTCTGTCCTTCTCCAGGTAGTCGATGTAGATCACACCTTGTGAATCCCAGAAAACGGTGGCCATCACCTTTCCGGCAGATAGGACAGTCTTCGCCTTTCTCGGAGCACGTTCGCCGGGTAAAGTCCACTGTTTCGACTGTTCCTTAGTCTCTGGTGTGTACCAGTGGATCCATGTTTCGTCGACGGTCACGAAACGACGCAGAAACTCCTTCGGATTGTGCTTAAACAGCGTCAAACACTGCTGTGAAGTGGTTTCACGGTTGCGCTTGTTGTCCGGAGTGAGCAAACGCGCCACCCATCGCGCCGACAGCTTTCTCATGCCCAAAATTTCATGCAGGATATGACCCACGCGGTCTTTTGAGATGCCTACTGTCTCAGCTATCTCGCGTACCTTCAATCGGCAGTCTGCCAATACGAGATCGTGGATTTTTGTTATGTTATCCTCCGTGGTAGCCGTTTTCGTAGCACCTGGGCGTGGCTCATCAAAAACCGACGTGCGACCACGTTGAAACTCGTCACACCAATTTTTGACGGTCGCCATCGAAGGAGAAGAGTCACCGTACACAGCATCCAAGCGCTCTTTGATTTCGCTGCGCGATTTCCCTTCCAAAAATAAGAATCGAATCACCGTCCGATATTGCTCTTTTTCCATTTTTCTGAAATCCGCAGACACGCCCGCTTCCATACGCGGTCAAAACAAAACTACGAGTTCGATTCGGCTGAAATTTTGACTGTAGCCGTCTATGAGAATGTACTACACCAGGCCTGGCCAACCCAAATCGTTCCACGGGCCAATCTGATGATTCATTTTTTTTTTGGCGGGCCGCACATGAAAAAATAGAATAACCGCCGTTTCTTAGTAAAATTTTCAAATAATATTTTGTTGTTTTTTAACAGTTACTTGGTTGAAAAAAAAAATTAGAACAAAATGCAAAAAGTTGAGCATAACCCCACGACTCCATTGGGCTTTTGAAAATCATGATTTTTTTCCCCCACTCCATATTTTGGCGAATAAAGAAATCAGCGTGTGGGCATCTTCAGTCATGATTTTTCATATTTATCGTATCTCCATAGCGTACTTAGAAATGTCAACCAGGAGGTAATCAGGGCAGCCAACTAGAAATCAGCTAATTTGACTGAACGAATGTCATAAAAAAAACCTACTTTTCAGTAGCCAAAAAAATCACGACAGTAAAGAGATTTAAATCATGATGCAAGATTTTTTGAGTCTCCATTAGACTTTTTCGTGATTGGATTTAAAAAATATATGTATATATAAATGGACTTATGTAAATGTAAATGTAGATATACGAGTAGTACTTATGTAAAATAAAACATAACAAAAGCTATAATTGCCAATCTGGCAATTATTGAAACCCCGTATGGTGATTTAAGTGAACGGCGAACGGTTATATCAAAATTCCACTTTGAAGTCAAACTGTCCAAGAAGATTTTTGAAAATTTATTCCAATCGGATTTTGATGTATAGAAGTTTTATGTAGAATCATATCCTAAATAACTTTTGTTCTTGCACTTTTTTCATAAGATGCACCGTTTTTGAGATATTCGCAAAAAACGTTTTCATTTGTTATGAAAACGGTCCGTTTTTGCCCATTAACGAACTTAGCCTCGAATTTTACGAAAAACGAAATTTCAAGTCTGTAGCTCCGCGCCACAGACGGACAGACGGACGGACGGACGGACATGCACAAATTAATTTATTTTATCATTCTAAACACATTGGCGTAACAGCCGTCGCACACTTGAGCTAAGCGAGCTCGACTACGTGAACTAAGTTTCTCGCTGAAAGTAAAATCCTTAGCATTTGCATTGGCGACCGCACACTTCAGCGAAACTATGAAACTACATCGCGTAGTCATGGGCGACGGGGACTAAGCTCGCTTGCGTAGTTCAGACCTCAACTACGCGAACTACTTCGCTGGCATCGCTGACACTCACATATAAATATTTTCGGCGTTTTACAGTGTAGAATCGGTGTTTGCAAAAGTGTAGTATTTTGTGAACGTAAAAGTGTAAGTGCCAATTGCATACAACTGATGGCATACATTTATTTAAATATCGCCGCGTAGTTTAGCTCAAGTGTGCAACGATAGAGCTAACCCAGCTAAGTTATGTAACTATAGCTAGCCTCGCTCAAATAGCTTAGCTCAAGTGTACGGCCGGCGTTATTCATTTTTGTGTGTAATGACGGGATCTTGGCGTTACAAACGATAAGGCAAACTTAATATTCCCTTTGGTTTCACCATACGGGTATAAAAATTAAATTGTAAAATTGCATATAAACTTTATGAGCAGTTTTAGTATTTTGTATTTTATTAGTTACATTTTTTTTTGTAAATTTCAAATCATTTGGCGGGCCGCATTTTCAAACGTCTCGGGCCGCATGCGGCCCGCGGGCCGCGGGTTGGCCACCGCTGTACTACACGATAGTAAATTTCTCCTGCGATAGTGGCGCCATCGGGCAGTGAGGCTAAGTACTTATCGGACTGCCCTCGTATTAGTCAAGGTCATCCTACACAGTTTTATCAATTTATCTGGGATGCCGAATTCTCTCATGGCTTTATAAAGTTCTACCCTGACTATGCTATCATTTTTCCATCGCCTGCCTAAGGGTAAAAATCTGGTCTGTTGTTGATTTTTTTGGTCTAAGGCCGCATTGGTATAAACCAACGGTTTTAATCATGAATGGGGAAGTCCTTCATTGCAGGATAGGGGAGAGTATATTATAAGCGGTACTCAACGACGTAATACCCCCATAATTGTTGCATCGTTTCCTCATCCCATACACGCACTAACCTCTTATGTGCAATTCCGGGCCGTCATCTTTGATCAGCACCACTGTAATCCCGCCGACTCCGTCCACTTTATTGTTTTTAAGTCGACGGATCGCATTAACTGTTTCATTCAAGCGTAGTGACTGCAGCTCGGACTAAGTTTGACTCAATGGCGGGGTCTTCATACCTTCATCGAGCTGACCATTCAACAATTCATTGAAGGGATCTTCCCATCGTTCCAGAATACTTTCCAGATCGGTAACAAGATTTCCCTGTTTGTCCTTGCAAGTAGTACAACGAGGTGTGTGTTGCCCCATCTTGCGTATAATTTGGTCGAACTTTCGCGCCTAGTGCGGTCCTTTTTCTCTGCACTTTTCTATTTCATAGACGATTGCTGTTTCCCAGGCTTTTCATTTGCAACCGTAGATACTTTTTTCTTATTTTCTGCGCTCCTTATATATCTCTACGCTTGCCCGCGTTTGTTTAGATTGCTGCAATGCTCGGTATGCAGCATTCTTTTGTTCAGTTACTAGTTTGCATTCATTCGTCCCAATCTGGTCTACGACTGCAGCCTTAGGTGGACTCGTGTGACTCCATGATAATATCTCTAATGCGTGTCAAGGTACGTTCCATGAGAAAATTCGTAAAGTATAATTCCGTATTCGTTGCCTGGGTCGTTGCCGTAGATCCAGTCCAGTTTCGAGGCTATTGCCGGCTTTCCTGATAGTTGTTTTTTACGGGCAAGGTTATCAGCCCTGCGCCAACCTTTCTTGGAAGAGACTAACGCCTTCGTGGTTTTACGTTGCACATCCTGTTGGTGCAACCCTGATCGTCAGCAAAACTGACGCAGCTACCCTCCTTCTTTTCCAGCCAGGCTTGAGTTAAAAAGAATCTGCTTTAACAAATATATTTTGTTTAACTAGGTACTTATACAATTTTAAAAAAAATTAATTATAATAACAAAAAATCATATTTTATGATATTTCAAAAATATTCAAATTAAAGCAACTACATTCCTACTAAAAAATAAACATAAGAAGTTGAATTTTAATTTTCAATATCTCAGAAACTAGTCAGCCGAGTGTGATAAAATTTTATTAAAAAAACCGAATTTAAAAATGTTCAATCGTTCAAAAGATATAGAATTTTGACCAATAGAAAACGATCTCGAACCACTGTGCGACGATATTATTCTCCGATTTTCTATAAGTATACAGCATCGAGGTTTCAATGTATCTTGTCATAATTAGTCAAAAAACTTGCATTCTAATGGTTTTCCCATAACAAGCTTTTATAAATTTTTAAAAACAATTGTTTTGGTAAAAATCTAAAAATTCAATAGCACTACGACTTTCAACATCTAACAAAAAACTAATGTGTAAAACTCATTAGGAAAATTAATTTCCTCTATTTTTTGCCATTTTTCTTTATTTTAGATCTTGATTAGACATGAATTTTGTCTATTTTCATGTCCTGCCAAAAAATGCCTCATGGCTAATTTCTTGGATAAAAATATTCGAAAAAAATCTGTCAGTAGTATCATTTTAATCATTTTAATTGAAACGAAATCTTACCGTGAAAGTCTTTCTGGCCAATATTTTGAATTGACGAGAAAATTTCATTGGCAAATAAATCATTTCCTATGATAAGCCGCCGTGCACCAAATACAAATGTTTGGAAAACTTAAGCTTAAAAAAAACGTTGTATTTGATTTTTTTTTGTTGTTGTTTTTATAGCGTTGACATTTCGCACATGGTCCCGTAGACTGTAGTATCTCAAAAAAATGTGTTTTTGAGTAATTATTCCATTATGTACAGGAAAATTGACTGAATCAAATGAAAAACAAATTTAAATGTAAACGTAGTCCTAAAATTTATTTATTTTTAGTTTTTTAAATTCCCATTTTTTAAAATTTAAATTGATTTTGTGGAAAACAAACCTAACTATCTTTTATTATTGCAAAAAAAAAAAATGAAGCAAATGATCTGTAAATTATTATCAAAAGAGTAATAAATTGAAATATTACTGTACAGACAACAGAAAAAAACAATTATTTATAAACAATTATTTTGAAATGAAAACTTTGAATGCGTTTTTCTTGAAATGGCCGATTTTGAGATACTACAGTCTACGGGACCATGTGCGATTTGACAGTTTATTTGAACCTTCGGCATCGGCCAAACCTTCGGCTTAATTTTGGCCAAAGGTTTGATTTTTGGCCGAAAATGCGGTTTTTGGCCGAAGTGGCAGAAACTTACGTAATGGGAGTTTTTACTGAAACAAAAATCAGCAAAATCTGTTTGGTTGGAATTAGAACAGTTTCCAAAAAACCTATTTGCAACTCAAGGTAAAAATTGGTTAGTAAATAACGGATAGTCAAGCATTTTGTTAAGAAGACTACATGGTTCACTGGCTCTACACGTCCGTTATCAGACCCATACTCATGTATGGGGTAATCGTCTGGTGGACAGCTTTAGATAAAGCCGTACACCGAGGTTTGCTAGGGAAAATACAAAGAATGGCGTCAGTGTGCATAAGCGGAGCATTGAGAACGACTCCCACGAAGGCACTGGAAACCCTTCTACATTTGGTTCCCCTAGACCTATACGGCAAGCAGATGGCGGCACGCGCAGCCATAAGACTAAAAGCCTCATTAACATGGTATAGTACTGAAAAAGGGCATTCCAGTATTCTTAAGCACTTTCAGGAAGTCCCGAGAAATATAGATTATACTATATCCAAACCGTTCTTTGAAAGGAACTTCACCACTATCATCCCTTCCAGGCAACAATGGGAGGATGGTACTATACAAAACTGTAACACAGTACACTTTTACACAGATGGATCCAAATTGGATGGGAGAGTGGGCAGGGGGATCTACTCTGGTCATTTAAAGATCAGTCAATGCCTCCGCCTACCGGATCACTGTAGCGTATTTCAGGCCGAAATGATGGCAATCAAAGACGTCACAGAGTGGCTCAAAAATAATGTTGTATCATCTAGAGATATTAGCATTTTTACTGACAGCCAAGCGGCAATAAAATCCCTAGAATCTATCGCACTCACATCAAAGGTGGCACGGGAGTGTAAGGCATCTCTCAATGAGATGTCGGAATACTTCAATATCAACATCGTTTGGGTGCCAGGACATAGTGACATAGATGGGAACGAGAAAGCGGACGAACTTGCTAGGAGAGGCACGATTGCGTCAACTCTACCTGCAAAAGAGAGTATAGGCATACCTCTGGCAACGTGCAAACTCATACTAAGTTCTGAAACGCTAAACAATGCAAACCAGAGATGGACACGGGAGAGAACGTGTACCGTCACCAAATGTATCTGGCCTAAGCTAGACAAAAAACGCTCCAGTAGACTCCTCTCACTACAAAGAAATGCGATCAGCACGGTAGTGGGAATAATAACAGGGCACTGCCTAATAGGCAGACATGCCGACAGGCTCGGAGCTCCCTCAAACGACTTTTGTAGAAGCTGTGGGGATGTGGACGAAGAGGAGTCGACAACTCATCTTCTCTGTCATTGCCCAGCACTAGCTCAACGCAGAAGAACTCATTTGGGTAGTTTCTTCCTAAACGATCTAGAAGACCTAAGCGCCACAAGCGTTGCAGATCTACTCCGCTTCATCAGAAGCTCCAAATGGTTCGAGGTATAGAGAAATGGATCGTCAAGATTCGCGTGGTATCACAATGGGCCATTTCTGGCCTAAGTGTGCCTTTTTGGCAGCCACTCTAACCTAACCTAACCTAAGAAGACTTGGGCAATTTAAAATGGACCTGTACACAATAGAACAACGAACCGGTGGGCGGTGGGCTCAATGGCTCTTTTACGGGACATGTTTGGCGGACGCATTATTTCGAAAAGAAGCGATTTCAATTGGCCTCCGCGTTCACCTGATCTAACGACTCCAGATTGTTTCCTTTGGGGATATTTGAAAGAAAAGGTGTACGTCAACAAGCCAACAACCATCAGCCAATTGAAAACCAACATTCGCAGTGAAATCGAGGCCATAACACGAAAGGTTATGGAAAATGTCTTGGAAAGAGCACGGATTTGCGAAGCAGAAAATGGCCACCACTTGCGAGATATAATTTTCCATGTTTAGACCAAAAATATTCCCCATCAATCAACTACATGTATTTGAAAAAAAAATTATAGGTTTCGCTAAAATAAAAAATTTATAAAGAATTCAAACCCCCGCGTCTATTCTGGCCCACCCGTAGTTATAAAACGGTTGCCAAATAACGTATACGCAACTCAGGTTAAAAATTCGTTAGTAAGTAATGGTTTATTTCTGGTCATTAAAAAAATTTCCAAGATAACTGAAAAGAACTGGTTAAAAATTGGTTTTCTTTGTAACACCGGTTCTAGTTAGGTTGTTTTTATAACCGGTGTTATTGTTTATTGGGTATATGTATGGAACAAGCAGATAATTGGAAAATGTTTCACATTTCCCTTGGCTTTCATTACTTTGTCATAGTTCTCTAACAGTGAAGAACATAACCATAAAACTCTACAATGACAGAAACATTCACTCTTATGTTTTACCTAAACTGGAGGACATTTAACCATTATAAAAAGTAAACGAAATCCGTGAATCTAAGAAATAGAATTGAATGCTTTGATTTTTTTTCACCCCAAGTTCTGTACTGCAATAGAGGTAGCTTGAATATCAAACATGAAAATAAAAGTTTCACGCAGCAAGATTTTATTTGTTAATGACGTAGGTAAAATCATTAACCTTTTATTTTAGGACACATTAAACTAATTAGTGGCACACCGTGAGACTAATAAGACGAAGACAGACAGAACCTTTCACCTTACTACAATACGAATCGCGTACCAACTTAGCTTAAGGTAATTGGGAGCAATACACACACATTTTACAGCTTCAATCGTATAATATATGTTTTCGTTTAAATACCCAATAGGAAAATCTCAAGCACTGCTTCTGGAAAGATGTTAAAAGCGCTTTTTACACAATTTCTTAATTACCCAATAGGAAAATCTCAAGCACTGCTTCTGGACCGATGTTGAAAGCGCTTTTTACACAATTTTTACAACCCAAAAGGTCTTAAAATCTCCGAAGTAACAACAGTTAGGTTTTCAAGTTTATCAAAATTACGGTAGTTGCAGAAATCTCAAGATTTAAAAAAAAATTAAAGGGTGTGGGCCAAATTCCCAGTTCTTTACTGCCTTCAATAACATTCAATATTTTTAAAAAAAAAGCAGGTGTCTGTCTCGTAGAGACGGCCAGAAGACGTGGATCCGCCTACAACAATCGCCAATAGATATTTAAGTAAGAAATTTTAGTGAAAAGGAAATTAAGGAAACAAATTTTTATTTAAAACAGAACAAAAGCTATAATTACCAATCTGGCAATTATTGAAAATCCGTATGGTGATTTAAGTGAACGGCGAACAGTTGTATCAAAGTTCCACTTTGAAGTCAAACTTTCTAATTAAATTTTTTAAAAATTTATTCCAATCGGATTTTAATGTATGGGAGTTTTATGTAGAATCATATCCTAAATAACTTTTGTTCTTGCACTTTTTTGATAAGATTCACCGTTTTTGAGCGAAACTTTTAAGAGCGAAAAGAACGAAATAACATGACATTCAATATGTACATCAGATTTAATACACACAAAGGAGGAGCATAAAAAGAGTATAAATGTGAAATTTGTACTACAAGCAGCAAACACAGCATAGCAGCGGCAGTAAAAATTTTGATTTTGATCTTTAAAAAAATAATTGAACATAGTTTAACATAACAAAATACCCTAAACAATACTTTAATGTAGGCCGGATCTTATAACACAGTTTCTGTTGGGATGTCACCACAAACTATCGAGTATCATCGATTGCAAATTTGTTATCATGGCAGCAAGCCGATTTTCTAATTTGTTACCCCCATAACCAAAATCCAAGACGTATCCACGTCAAAATACATGAAAATGGCAAGAAGAAGGAAGAAACACATCGGGCTTCTTAGCAATGAATAAGTGGTTCTAACCCCACGGTTAGACGCGCGACTAGAAGTCGCATGCCGTATCTCATCTCAGGGAAATCGCTCGTGTAAACGCCAGTTGCATGCAAGCGGGGAAAATCGCAACTCAAGTCGTATGTAAAAACCTCATACAATCTGAGCTGCGACTGGAACTGCAAATAATTTGACATTTAAGGTTATATCTGATTTCACAATGGCAGAAAATAAGTTGAGTAGAAGTGAAATTTTGAAATTAATAAATTTGTACCGGGAAAGAGAGTGCCTCTGGAAGACTGCCTCGAAATTGTATCGTAGAAACGATCTCAAGAGGCAGGGGTATGAACAAATCGGCGCGGAACTGAAACTCACAAGCGAGGAAGTCAAGAAAAAGTTGAGAAATTTACGAACGACGTATGTTCACGAAAAAAAGTAAATCAATGCGAGTCGGAAGTCTGGAGCATCGACAGAAGATATTTATGAGCCTTCATTGTTTTGGTATTCAGAAATGAGTTTCATAAACAAAATAACTTTCTTTGTTTTCTTGCGTTTGACCTTTTTCAACTGAAGTCACATGCAATGTCGCAAGACAGCAGAGCAAATCGCAACACCTGTCAAATTGAAAAACGTTGTAGGAGGGATAATCGCATGCGACTTCTAGTCGCGCGTCTAACCGTGGGGTAAGGGCTCAGTTATAGCGATCAGTAAACTTCTGTCAGTGAAATTTTTTAATTCCGATTTCTCCACTAATACACCCAATTCTTATATTTTTTTAGTTCAAAACGTGTTTATACACGTCTAATTACCATTTCCATTAAATGAAATTGTTATTACATGAGTAATTTTTCCAAAAACACGATTTAATTTTTTTTACGTACGAAAAAATTTTTCGTATACGTAAAAAAAATCAAAAAAATTAAATCGTGTTTTTGGAAAAATTACTCATGTAATAACAATTTCATTTAATGGAAATGGTAATTAGACGTGTATAAACACGTTTTGAACTAAAAAAAATATAAGAATTGGGTGTATTAGTGGAGAAATCGGAATTAAAAAATTTCACTGACAGAAGTTTACTGATTGCTATAACTGAGCCCTAATGCGCTTCATTTCCCACTGGGGACATACAAACAAAGCATATTTTCGAAGCAATTCAGTCAGTGGCGTTTAAGGTGCGCAGGTGTTGTCTGCACACCCGACTGAAATCGATTATTAAATTATATTTTTGTTCCAATTTTTTTTAACTTGTCATAAGTGCCCCGCACCATACCATATCAGCCAACGCAATAGTGCGAGAATTTATGCTTATGTTCTTCTCTCATAAGTATCAAAAAATACGCAGCAATCAGCATACTTGTCAAGAGTGCTGCCGAAGTAAAAATGTTTTTCGTCCCTTTTGGATTCAGTCTTCGTACCTTTGCAAATCTTTTTGATCAACTGCTTACCTTTCTGATCAATTGTGTACCTTTTAAAAAGATGGTGTTGTTATCAGTGGCGTAGCGAGGGTTCATGGCGCCCGGGGCGGAACTTAAATTTGCCGCCCTAAAATGATTTTTCTATTACTGACGTTTCCACCGAAAAATCCATATTTTGAAAATGAGGCGTACTTCGATTAGCGTGTCGTTTACAAGTAAAGTTTTTGTTGATAGGCAAATGTCGACCAATAATTCGTCTCTTGTTGAAAACGACACGATAATCATAAAGAGGATGAATACCAATTAGCGCCACATTTTTTAAATATCAATGTGTCACTCTTTTTATACCCGTATGGTAAAACCAATGGGTATACTAACTTTGCCTTACCGTTTGTAACGCCAAGATCCCGTCATCGCACACACCAGTGTGTTTATAATGATCAAAAAAGTCGATTTCTGGATATCCGTCGGTCCGTCTGTCTGTCGGTCCGTCCGTCTGTCCGTCCGTCTGTGGCGCGTATTGCGGACCCACGGAAATTTTGCACAAAACCGTTTTTCCTAAAATGCGAGGTTAAGTTCGTTAATGTGCAAAAACGGACTCGCCATATGAACTAAACGTTTGTTACGAATTTCTCAAAAACGGTGCATCTTATCAAAAAAGTCCAAGAACAAAAGTTGTTTAGGATACGTCTTTACATAAAACTCCCATATATCAAAATCCAATTGGAAGAACTTTTAATAAAATCTTATGGGAAAATTTGACTTCAAATTGGAATTTTAATACCACCCTTCGCCGTTCAATTAAACTTGAAAAAATGTCATATCACCATACGGGTCTCCAATAATTACCAGATTGGCAATTAAAGCTTTTTTATGTTTCAAGGTGAAGACTGGTTTAAACCAAACGTTACTCAAAAACTGATTGACCAGTACAAAAGTTATATTAAAAATTGTAAGCAATAATTTCAAATTTTTTTTAAAAGAAAAAAATGTGTTTCACATGTTTTTAACAAAAACACTTTTCTGGCTTTTTGGACTGAAAATTCTGTTATTATGCTGTCGAAATCGATTTCTTTGGTTAATTCTTCCTCAATTGACAAAAGAGCCAAGTTGCTTAATCTTAACGTGTTCATAGTCGATATCAAATAATTTTTTATAACCTTTAGCTTCGAAAAACTCCTTTCGCAACTTGCTACGCTTATTCCTATTGTTAGAAAGATTCGAAGCATTGTCCCTATATACCGTAAACTTTCCTATATCAAAGACACTACACACCCAATTTTTTCATTTGTTCCGAAATATGTTGAAACTTTTTTTTTAAATTTGTTCCGAAATATCGTGAATTTGCCGCCCCATAAAGAGTGCCGCCCGGGGCGTCAAATTACTGACAATGAATTAGAAGGCAGTCAGTTCATTTTCAAAATGACTTCGATAGTAAAGCAGGGTTTATACACAGCGAGTAACTCGCTGCAAGTAAAGAGAGGCAAGTAGTTTGCTTCGTTTACACGATGCAAGTAACTCGTTGCAAGTAGAATGACAGCTGAACAAAACATAACCTAAAATTTTCTGAGCAAAGATATCTTTGTTTGGTTTACTGTGAAGAAGTGTATTAGGTGTTTCGTTAATATAGACAAAAAAAAATATACAACGCGATTTTAAAGACAATTAAAAATGCGTTCAGCTAAAAACAGGAAAATAAAGAAAATTCTAAGTGCATATATTCTGCTGTTGAACGCTATTAAACTAAAAAGTGTGGAAAAGAAAAAACGTATTTGGGTACGTAAGTGGATCGCCAGACGGGAAACCCTAGGCGCTTCAGCGACTCTTATATCGGAACTCAGGAAAGAAGACGCTGCAGCTTACAAAAATCATCTGAGAATGAATTCGGAAAAGTTTGTTTGACTAACCTCACAAAAAATGACAACTTTTCCCGGCGAAAACAGCAAACGAAATGAATTAAAACACACACACATAAAACCACCTCATTTGTTCACGGTTCCATGTTGTCGTATTGGTCTTTACTTGCTAGAAAAATAGAATGGCTTTCTATTATTTTTGAGAGAGAAGCGAGTATTCTCACACATATGCGAGCGCACACTAGCTCAAATCGCGTGTATTTACGTCTACTTGCAGCGAGTTACTTGCTTCGTCTAAACCCTGCTTAACCCACGCTGCGAGTATATTGCTGTTGCAAGGTTTAGATGATATTGAAAAAGATGAGAAAAGGGAAAATAGGTATAGAAATTCTGTGGTTATTGTGAACAGATGTTTTAGTTCATAACAGATCAAGAACACTTTTTTATTTAATTGAATATTAAATAACAGGAAAAGGAAATTTTGGGTGAACGCATTTTTGTGTAGAAGAGTGGATTAGCCAATTGCTAGCGGATCTCCTGTACGATGACAAGCAACAAACGAATTTCACATGACTACCTTAGGAAAAATTTTGCGAGATACAGACTTGTCAGTACAGACTTGTCAGTGCCAGTACGCATTTACACGAGACTGTGTCAGCTCTACAGTCGCGTGTAAAGGCCGTGTTAGTATTATAGATTTTGCATAAATTGGAATTATTCTTAAGGTGCGTTTAGAAACACGAACATTTTCATTTTTACTGGCAAAGTGAGTGAAATGCCAGATTTCTTATGACTTTTTCATCAAGTGGGAAGGGGACGGCAAACCACTCAGTAAAAATTTTACTGGAAATTTTGCTTGCATGTAGTGGTTTTACTATCCATAATTTTCGTCGACGATAGGAAAGTTATGGCAGTAAACAACAACAAACACATTGGACTTCCCCGCCCTGCCAGCAAAATGTTACCCCTGAATTATGGGGAATTATGGCAGCCAGCAAAAGTAAGGTTAAGTTCGATGTTTATTTGAAAGCTACGCATTTTAAATGGAAACGGGAGGTAATAATAATTATGTTATTAATTATAACATCACACAAAATGATTTTGTTAGGTGAAATTGAAGTGCTAACAAACGTATTGCTGCGAGAAGGTGATGTGCAGTGACAGTTCGCCATAAAGTGGAAGGGAAAGTACGTGTGAGACACTGATGTGATCGACTTTTTGCGCACGTAAATTTGAATTTCGCTATCCCGCTCACTTTGCCAGTAAAAATGAAAATGTTCGTGTTTCTAAACGCACCTTTACCCGATATTTTATCCCGAGAAATATCTCACCGGAATGAGATTTACACTGCGTCTTGATTAACAATTTTTTATCCCAAGAAATATCTCACCGCAATGAGATTTTTTTGACAGCTGGGCAGAAATATTTCATGGAATTTCATTTCTTCGCATGCCTTTGAAGTTAAAACAACTTGTCACAGTTATTGCAAAATATTAAAAACAAAGAAAAGCAGGCGAAAAGAAAAACTTTAATGTTAAATATTCTCTTCCAAAGCCTTTTCTATCGTATTGTTTGTAAAAATTAGTTATTTTCCCAACAACTTGTCGGGAGAATTTAGATTCCGCCATCTTGAATCGGGAAATTCCATGAAATTTTGCAATTGCAAGATTTCATGAAATTTATCTCTGGGATTTTTTATTGCCGTCAACTCAAGCTCTGATTGGTCAATCAAAAATCTCTGCGATGAAAAATCCCAAATGAAGACACGGTGTTATTTCAATGCTGGGCAGAGATATTTCATGGAATTTCATTTCTTCGCATGCCTTTGAAGTTAAAACCACTCGTCACAGTTATTGGAAAATATTAGAAACAAAGAAAAGAAGCTTTTCGTCTTCCTTAATGTTATATAGACCGTGTTTATCTCGAAGTACCAACTCGGTGAAATCACTAATTTGATCTCGAGGTATACACCTATTACATAACTCGGTTAAATACACCCGTTTAGTGAATACCAACTGGGTTAGTGTAGCTATTTGTATAAAACCTAACTTCATCTTTTGTGTTTTCGTAACATCGTGCAGAATTTCTCCCTTTTTAAAATCAAATGTCAATTTTAAAAAATCGCGGTGGCCAAAGAACGTTTGTTATAAGCAGAGACAAATATTTCCAGTTTTATTTAACAGACAATGACAGATAAACATATTTTGAATGCTCTCCGGCATATACCGTAACTTATTTGGTCACTTGACTAATTGAGTGTTACCAAACTGGAATGGGCATGCGAGATAAACTCGGTCATATTCTCTTCCAAAGCCTTTTGTATCGTATTGTTTGTAAAAATTAGTTATTTTCCAAACTACTTGTCGGGAGAATCTAGATTCCGCCAACTTGAATCGGGAAATTCCAAGGGATTTCTTATCGCCGTCATAATTGCAAGGGATTTTTTATCACCGTCAACTCGAGCTCTGATTGGCCAATCAAAAATCTCGGCGATGAAAAATCCCAAGTGGAGACACGGCGTTATTTAAGTAATGACATATTCACATATACTTTTCCATCCTGGTCACAAATGTGGCACGTACGTTATAACGTTTGAAATTTCCAGAGATGAGAAAATGAAATGATTTTCCGGTGCTTTCTTTAAAATTACCTTATAATGTTATATAAAATTAACAATTACGAAAAACGTAACAAAAACAGAAAAAAATATTTCGTTTTTTCGTTATACGGTGTTATTTAATTGCTAGAATTTTTCATTTGGCAAAATTGCTGGAGTAGTTAACGTAGAACAGAGAAAACATTTAACAACAAAATCTAAATCTTTCATGGCACAAAGAAAATTTTTTAAGCGAGATAAATATTTATTTCTATTGGAATTTCTTGGCTTATAGGTCTTCAAAAAATAATATAACAAATCTATATATTTAAAATAAAACCGACTTTAAAAAAAAACTGAAAAGAGAAAAAAGCACTAAAAAGAAAAAAATAATTTCAAACTATGTCCATTAATAGCGTATTTAAAATTCGGCTTTTTTGGAGTGGCGTTAAATTTACACTAAATAAAATCGTAAAATTTCTATTGTCAAGTTTCGCACAAAATCAGTTTGTACATGGAGACAAAAAATAGGATAGATTTCTACAAAAAATAGTAACATATGAGACAGTGGCCTTTTTTATAGCGATTGCTTAAAAATAGGGAATCCAATTTGGGACATGAAAGAACTTAGTTTTGGTGCTTCTAAGAGCCGTATCTATAGTTAATCTGTTTGACAACAAAATTTTTGGAGTCGATCTTAGTTCTTAGTTAGCCTTAAGGGTTAGAAAGTATGTAATTTATTTTAGTTGCAAATTTAACGCCACTCCAAAAACGCCGAATTTTAAATACGCTATTAATGGACATAGTTTGAAATTATTTTTTTCTTTTTAGTGGTTTTTTCTCTTTTCAGTTTTTTTTTAAAGTCGGTTTTATTTTTTTTTAGAAAAATTTTTTTTTATTTCGAACATTTTTAGTTTCAATTTTTAATATATGTAGGTAAAATTACAAAGGGTTTGAGGGGATAAGTCCGCAGATGAGAAATATATAAAAGAATCTTTCAGATATTGTACTGAACACAATACAAAGAATTTTACTCGATATACCAAGCAGGGAGGGGTTTGAAGGGGTAGGTTAACACGGGGGAAATATATAAAAGAACCTTCCTTGTGTTGTACTGAACACAACGTACAAACATAACAAAAGCTATAATTGCCAATCTGGCAATTATTGAAAACCTGTATGGTGATATTGGTATCTTAATTTGAGCATTTGTACCAAATTACACTTTGAAGTCGAACTTTCCAATCAGATTTTTTTAAATTTATTCCAATCGGATTTTGATGTATGGGAGTTTTATGTAGAATCATATCCTAAATAACTTTTGTTCTTGGACTTTTTTGATAAGATGCACCGTTTTTGAGATATTCGGAAAAAACGTTTTCGTTTGTATGGGGGGTACCCCCCCTAATGGTCCATTTTTGCCCACGAACGAACCGGGGTCCAACCAGGAACTTTCTCTACAACTTTCTCTTTGGGATGACCAAAATCGGCCAACCCAGTAAAAAGTTAGGCGTGAACATACATTAAAAAAATATATGTATATATTCAGGTGGAATTGAGAACCTTTTCCTTTTTGGAAGTCGGTTAATAAAAGGCAAAGCGATTTTGTATGGATTTCTTTCGACAGAGCTCCTGGAGTTCCTATTGAACCGATTTTGATGATTTTTTTTTAAAATGAAAGCTCTATAGCTGTAGATATGTCCGTTTTACTTTTTTCCCCATTTTTAATAATACTTTATTAGTGATTTGCCTTTCAAAATTATAAATATGCCGCTAACTAAGTCTTCAATGTTAAAACAACTTTCCGTACTGTCTGATTAGTTCAGTGAGTTAGAAGTTGGACTACCATGCGCCAAGCACCGGGTTCAATTCTTATCGGTGACAAAATTCTTTTTTTTTTCTTTTCAATTTTTTTTTGTTGATTTATTTACTTTTTTTAATATTTTATTACTTGATTTATCTTTAAGTTTACATTTTTACTCCTGAATAAGTGTTAGACTAAAATGCGCCAGATGTGCGGGTTCGATTCCGAGTGGTGACAAAATGTTTTTTTTTAATTTTTTTTTACCTTAAATTACTTATTTTATTTATATTATACTTCTTTAGGCGCGTTGGGCGATCTTATGAGTTCACGTCACCTCATAAGTAAAATCTTATGAGTTCACGTCACCGACATGCTAATTTAACAGCTTAAGAATGCTGATTTGTTTTCATTTGATTTTTTTATACAGAAAAAATCATTTTTTTTTTGGAAGACAGTACAGAGCAAAATAAAATTAGCGAGGAAATTTCTGAACAGCACGTGACTTTGTTATACAACAAAAAATCGATTTTTTTTTTTGGAAAATATCATACGGCAAAATAAAATGATACAGAAAATTTCTGAACAGCACGTGGCATTCTTATAAGAACTTAGTTTTGGTGCTTCTAAGAGCCGTATCTATAGTTAATCTGTTTGACAACAAAATTTTTGGAGTCGATCTTAGTTCTTAGTTAGCCTTAAGGGTTAGAAAGTATGTAATTTATTTTAGTTGCAAATTTAACGCCACTCCAAAAAAGCCGAATTTTAAATACGCTATTAATGGACATAGTTTGAAATTATTTTTTTCTTTTTGGTGGTTTTTTCTCTTTTCAGTTTTTTTTAAAGTCGGTTTTATTTTTTTTTAGAAATTTTTTTTTTTATTTCGAACATTTTTAGTTTCAATTTTTAATATAGGTAAAATTACAAAGGGTTTGAGGGGATAAGTCCGCAGATGAGAAATATATAAAAGAACCTTCCTTGTGTTGTACTGAACACAACGTAAAAACATAACAAAAGCTATAATTGCCAATCTGGCAATTATTGAAAACCTGTATGGTGATATTGGTATCTTAATTTGAGCATTTGTACCAAATTACACTTTGAAGTCGAACTTTCCAATCAGATTTTTTTAAATTTATTCCAATCGGATTTTGATGTATGGGAGTTTTATGTAGAATCATATCCTAAATAACTTTTGTTCTTGGACTTTTTTGATAAGATGCACCGTTTTTGAGATATTCGGAAAAAACGTTTTCGTTTGTATGGGGGGTACCCCCCCTAATGGTCCATTTTTGCCCACGAACGAACCGGGGTCCAACCAGGAACTTTCTCTACAACTTTCTCTTTGGGATGACCAAAATCGGTCAACCCAGTAAAAAGTTAGGCGTGAACATACATTAAAAAAATATATGTATATATTCAGGTGGAATTGAGAACCTTTTCCTTTTTGGAAGTCGGTTAATAAAAGGCAAAGCGATTTTGTATGGATTTCTTTCGACAGAGCTCCTGGAGTTCCTATTGAACCGATTTTGATGATTTTTTTTTTAAATGAAAGCTCTATAGCTGTAGATATGTCCGTTTTACTTTTTTCCCCATTTTTAATAATACTTTATTAGTGATTTGCCTTTCAAAATTATAAATATGCCGCTAACTAAGTCTTCAATGTTAAAACAACTTTCCGTACTGTCTGATTAGTTCAGTGAGTTAGAAGTTGAACTACCATGCGCCAAGCACCGGGTTCAATTCTTATCGGTGACAAAATTCTTTTTTTTTCTTTTCAATTTTTTTTTTGTTGATTTATTTACTTTTTTTAATATTTTATTACTTGATTTATCTTTAAGTTTACATTTTTACTCCTGAATAAGTGTTAGACTAAAATGCGCCAGATGTGCGGATTCGATTCCGAGTGGTGACAAAATTTCTGAACAGCACGTGACTTTGTTATACAGAAAAAATTAAATATCTAGCAATTTTTTGTATAAGAATATCATGTGCTGCTCAGGAATTCAAACCTTAATATACATATTGACTTTTATTTAAAATTTACTGTTTATTAGCATATATTTTCGAAATTTCAGGTTGAAAAATATATAGGTACACGACAAAATTACCTTACATATATTATTGTTTTCACTTCTGTTGGCAGGCCCCAATGACTGCCTGTTTTTTATTACTTAATTTATCTTTAAAATTTATATTCTTACTACTGAATAAGTGTAAATTACATCGCGCCAGGTACGGGTTCAATTCTGAGCGGTGGCAAAATATTTTTATTTTTTTTTTTGTTGAAATTGAGTTTTTATCGGAAAAAGTGAAAACCATCTGCTCCAGCCCAAACCCCTGAAGATAGAGAATTGAAACTTTCAGAATATGTCCCACCAGCGAGATTTTTCGAAATTTCAGCGCTAAGGGGTTGAACGGGGGGTAAAGGGGGTTTGGGTATTTTTAAACCGTGATTTACGCCATGAATCCTGCTCAATAGGAGGCTGAAAAGTATCACTCGGGGGTTTTTGGGGTCGCTGATCCCGAATCCGGTGTTAGATTTTCAAAATTCAAAACGGAAGGACCTGTAAGGATAATGCAAATGCAAGAAATAACTTTTAGAAAATTATCTTTAGATGTGTCCATTTTACTTTTCCACCAATTTTTAATAATATTTTACTAGATGCAGACCCATCGTTGTCGGGCTAAAGTTTTTTTGCACAAAAAACTTCCAGAAATAACTTTTAGAAAATAAACGTGTTCGCTTCAAGACTTTCGGTTTTGAATTTTAAAACTCTAATACCCAATTAGTTTTTCCAGCCTCCTCATGGGCAAGCTAACTTCAGTCATAAAATATTATTATCACGGACAATGGTGAAAATCTGATCAAAATCGTTTTCGGTTTATAATTAGTGTCTCTATTTTTGTTTAAAATTTATGTTTGTCCGTCTGTCTGTATGTCGGTCGGTAAACAGTTTTCACATACAAAAAAAAACACAAAAATCACAAAGAAAAAAATTTGTTTTAACTAAATGAAAATAAAAATTAAATTAAAAAAAACAAAACCTTGGCACCAGCAATCATGGGTATTTTACCCCTTCATTAAACGCCCAGCTGCGATCCGTGTTGTTAAGATCGAGACTCATCTATATATTTAAAAGGCAAAGCGATTTTGTATGTATTTCTTTCGACACAGCTCCAGCTTAGAATTTATTTTGATTATTCTTTTTTTAAAGGAAAGCTCTCTATCTGTAGATGTGTCCACTTTACTTTTTTCCCATCTATATAATAAAAAATGTAAGGGGGAGAATTTTTGTAATTTTGGATTTTCTCAAAAATATTGACATACATTGATGTATTTGGTCGTATAATACTGATGCCAAAAATGCCATTTTATACCCGTTTTTATACCCTTTTTTATACCCGTATGGTGAAACCAAAGGGTATATTAACTTTGCCTTACCGTTTGTAACGCTAAGATCCCGTCATCACACATAAAAATGAATTACACCAGTGTATTTAGAATGATAAACAAAATTGATTTTTGCATGTCCGTCTGTGGCGCGGATTGCGGGCGCACGGATTGAGCTTGAAATTTTGAGCAGATCCGTTTTTCGTAAAATGCAAGGTTAAGTTCGTTAAAGGGCAAAAATGGACTATTAGGGGGTACCCCCCATACGAACGAAAATGTTTTTTGCGAATATCTCAAAAACTGTTGATATTATCAAATAAGTGCAAGAACAACAGTTATTTAGGATATGATTCTAAATAAAACTCCCATACATCAAAATCCTATTGGAACAAATTTTAAAAAATCTTATTGGAAAGTTTGACTTCAAACTGGAATTTTGATACAACTGTTCGAATTTTGATAGGAATATCACTATACGAGTTTCTAATAATTGCCAGACTGGCAATTATAGGTTTTGTTATGCTTAAAATTTATGTTTGTCCGTCTGTCTGTATGTCGGTCGGTATTTCTGTCTGTTTGACTGAATGTTTGTTCCGGCATCACGCAAAAACGGCGCGGCTGATTTTGATCAAACTTTGCACACAGGTATAGTTATTGACAGAATAAAAGATATGATTCTTTTTGATGTCAATCCCCGTTTCTTCTGATATCTCTTACTCAAGGGTGTCGGATCCAGTTTAATAGCAACTCCTTTCCCTCTCTTGAAACCTCTTTATGCGCTTAAGGGTTTCGGATCCGATTTTCACCATGAGAGAGGTCAGCCCGCAGGGAAAATTTTTGCTCACTAATATCTACCCCTCCTTTTTATGTATAGCTAACGATGGTATCTTTTTTCGAACAAAAAACAGTATATTTCACCTAAAAATTTAAAAAAGCAGTAAATCGATTTGAAAAAGCAGTATTTTTCGCAGTATAAATTTTATTCAATGAAAATTTGTGTCTTTGTTTTTAATTTCGACATTTTTATTCTTTTAAATTAACAATGGAAAGCAAAATCAAAGTAACGCGTTCTGAAGAAGGATGAATAATGACAAGACAGTAATCGATGGGGAAAGGAAGAAGCGAATCTATATGACATGTTGCCATCAATACTGCGCTGTTCGTCGTTTGAATATATTTACACTTGCCATGTGTTGCCACTGTTTTTGTGTTGCCACTGACGTTTTGCATTGCTATTAATAAATTTGAATTTCGAAACGTTAAAGAATTAAAGTTTTCTGAGTATTTAAATACAGTATTTTGGGGAAAAAAGCAGTAATGCAGTATTGGAGTCTGAAAAACAATATAATACTGCGAAAAACAGTATAGATACCATCGTTATGTATAGCCCTCACCTGCTATCTTCTGCAATTCTAAAGGGATTTGGTGCTTCAATGTATGACATGAATTAAAAAGAATGACATTTCCCACAATATTGTCTTTCCCCGTGTGGATAACCACCTTTTACCGTTATTGAATATATTGTAAGTAAACAGTACGATTTTGTAATACACCGTTGGGTTACAAAGAAAAATGTCTCTAAAAAAAATTCCCTTTTTTGGGTTAACTATATGTATTTGACTCGAGGCCGAAGGCCGAGTAAAGAGGAAGGCGAGAGCTGAAATATCTTTAAATAATTTTACGTAACATCTCCATATATCAAATTCCAAAAATTCAAGCGCGAGGGGCGAGGCCGAAGGCCGAGTAGTTGTGGAGGCCGTAGGCCGACGGGGGCAGGGAGGCCGAAGGCCGACCTGCGGAAGGCTGATGAACCGCGAAGCGGTTCGGGGCGCAGCCCCTAGTGTTATATTATTTTTGTGGATGTTTTCACATCCAATTCCCCTCAACAGGTCAGGCATGTTTGCCCTGAAACCCCAGGATACACACTAATTCGAGCAATCTATTTTCGAAGATAGTAGTTTCGAATAGTCCATTTTCGAAGAAGAGTTACGAGTGGCCACACTCTAGTTATTAAGTCGCTCTAATATTTCTTACACGCCATCCAGACCTGCCGGAAACGTTGACAGGACTGTTAACATAAATGTCATTAGAAAATTCTGTTTTGACGTAGGTGGGCTGCTGATTCTGACATGACGTTTCAGTTCCAGAAATGCGTTGAGCAGTAAACAACTCAGAGTAGTAAATATGACGATCTGTGATTTCTCTTTTTCCCTTAAAATCTCCGCACTAAAATGAAATTCGGCCTCCAGCTGCTCCCACGATGCCTTTTTCAAATCATTTCTTTGTAAAAATTACTTTTAAACAGTATTCGTTTATAGAACGGAGCGCTCTGCATGTGAAAAATTAGAATCCGCCATCTTAAATTCCATTTCTGTTACCATTTCTGTTAGCAAAGAGGTCAGCAAAAACTGTCAGACTTTTCTGTCGTAACAGCTGACATTTCAATCTTCACTAGACGTAACATCAGACGTAACAGCGACAGTGACGGGATTCATGGCAGGTGTGGATTACTAGTTAGGAGCGCTGCGCAACAGTCTAAAACTGGAGAAAATAGCTTATAGCGATATTCGTTTCGCAGAATTTTTCGAGAGATTTGATTCGTAATAAATTTAATTTGATATCAGTGTTGCTGTTTTTTTGTTGAGGTAGTACTTTTGACATTTTGAGTTGCAAGCGTGCACTGCTCATCCCACAATATTCACCACATATTAGCGGACCAAAGCAACTTAAAAAAACAAAGTCCATAATAAAACGCCTTCCACTAAGTTCCAATAAAGCAACAACACCAAACAATGAATTTGTGTTCTCCAGAAAATGGCGAACCAATATTATTGGACTATGTTACACACGGCAACTTTAAACCGATACACCATACAAAAAGTTGCTCGTTTGTGCTACACGCGGAGACAAGTTGCCGGAAACTTCTGTATATTACACTAACAACAATCAATTAGATTAATCAATTAGATTAATCAATTAGATTAATCAATTAGATTAATTAACAATTAATTAATTATTATTATTAGATTAACAACTATCAATTAGATTAATTGACTAACAATCGATGGAGCGAGCCTACGACCAGTGTTGCCGGAGACCTCAAGCCCAAAATCGCTGAAATGAGGAAAAAAATTCTCAAAAGTGTCCGAAATTATAGACAAAAATCGCTAGTTTTGAGACTTTTTTTTAATGCATATTTAAACATATATTTGTAATGGATTTAAATAAAAACTCGAGATGGCTTCCTTATAAAATTACTTTATTAATGACAACAATCTGGTAACTGGATGGAAGACGAAGATGGCCGTCTGCTCGCGTCCAAGTCTGAAGCAAGAAGGAGGACGGAGATTCGCCTTAGCCGAAGCTCTACTACAAGCGATCCGAAACTCGCAGTGAGCAAACTCTGAACTACATAAAATGAACGTTGTGGCGTTAGGTGCTGGGCGCCATATTAAAATTATAACAACTCGGCCATCCTGTTTAGGGTGACGTCCTCGTCATCCATCCAACTGTACATAAACTTTTTTTTTTTAACTTACAAAGTACTTTTCTGTTACAAATCATCAATACATCAAACAATAAAATTAAACTTATACAATTAATAAAAATCACATCCAGAAATTGATATAATTTTTTTTTTAATTAAATTTACTTTGCGTCTCCTATGGGCTGGATACTATCGGCAGGGAGAATCGCCTCGAACATACGACTTATTTGTTGTTCACCCGGAACATCGGCAACTACATACCGATCATTGCCTAAATATTTCTTGATCGCGTATGGGCCTTTAAATCGAGGCCGCAATTTTCTACTGTCACCCGTGGCAGGTGCACTAAAGCGCACTAACACCAATTGGCCAATCTTAAAAATTGGTGGTGCTCGCCTGTGTTTATTATATTGACCCTACATTTTCTGTCTATTTTTTTTAGCAACTCATCACTTCACTCGTATCAACCGAATACCCGATTTCTTTGTTCAAGTGTTGGATCTCTCGTGTCAACGGATTTTCAAGTACGCCCCAACTTTTGTATTTAAAGACCAGGTCAGAAGGAGTTAACTTCGTCACCGAATGTACCGAATTATTCAACGCCCACATGACTTCGCCTAATTTACTATCCCAGTCCAAGCAGTCTAATCCTTTAGAAATGGAACTAAGCGACGGCACAATTATTCTATTAATACGCTCCACTTGGCCATTAGCTCTTGGGGTTGCGGTCGCGATTTTGACATGCTGGATACTAGAATTCTCACAAAACGATTTAAACACCATAGAGGTAAATGCTGCCCCTCTATCGGTGATTATTCTTTCGGGCTTCCCATAGTGTGCCATAAATTCGCGCAAACAGAGCAATGTCTCAGCAGCGTCGACGTTACAAACGGACTTTAAATACGTATACTTCGAATAACCGTCAATGAGGACAAAAACATACTTATTCTCCGCTTTGGTTTTTAGAAAAGGACCGAGATGGTCCGCGTGGACCGTATGAAAGGGGCTGTTTCCTTTTTCCAATGGATGTAAAAATCCAACCTTCTTTCCGTGAATCGTTTCATAATACAAGCAATTAATGCACCTATTTATAAACTTAACCACTTCTTCGCGCATACTCGGGAAATAGTATGTCTCCTTGAGTTTGTGAAGAGTTTAATCCACACCTAAATGAGTTAAACCCCGGTGAGCTTCCGATATTAAACCCTGCCTTAAGTCTGACGGTACATACAAACACCACCTCTCGCCTGAAATTTTATAAACGCGTTCGTTGCACATTGTAAACTTCGAATGAACCTCGGCATTTCCTTGCTCTAATTTGTCGCGAATGTCTAAGATTTCCGGACAATCTCTTTGCATAGCCGCTATCCAATCACACGAAATCTTTATTCCGAACATTCCTAGTTGGGCTACTTCTACCTCTTCAGCCTTGCCTACTGGGTTACGACTTAAAGAGTCTACTACCGTGTTCCTACCTTTATAATACTGGATCTCGTAACTGAATTCCGACAATTTCATAAACCATCGCGCGATTCGCGGTATTAGTTCCCTCTTAGAATCTAACAATTTTAAGCTATTGCAATCTGTTTTGATAACGAAATGTATCCCTATTAAATAGACACGAAATTTTTCGAGCGTGGTTATTATCGCTAATGCCTCTAGTTCAATTGCTGAGTACTTTGATTCTTCCCGAGAAGTCTTTCGACTATAAAATGCGATGAGATGCATCGTCTCATCGCTTTGTTCTTGTAGAAGGACTGCGCCCATCCCTAGGGAACTGGCATCTGTATGTACCTGCGTTTTTGCCCGAGGATTGTAAAGTCTCAAAACAGGCTGTGAGGAAAGTATTTCTCGTATGTTATTGAAAGCATCTATTTGCGACTTTTCCCAGCGGAACGAAATATTTTTCGAAAGTAAATCTGTGAGTGGTCTCACAATGACCGCAAAGTTTTTAACAAATCGTCTGTAATAACTAGCTAGCGCACCACGTGCACATCTTTGGGCTGCGGAAAATTCTGGACCGCTTCAATTTTTGCTTTACCCGGTTCAACAGAGTTAAATGAAATTTCAAACCCCAGGTAACTGATTTTTCGGCACATGAAACTACACTTGCTCATTCCAATAGTTAAGCCCGCGTCGCGAATAGCGTTTAAAACTGCACCTAAATTAACCATGGCTTCCTGAAGTGTCTTTGCCGGAATCTAGGGCTGCCATGGACCCTATTTGTGAAAAGAGAACCTTTGGGTTAAAAAAAGAGACATTGTATAGAAAATTAACCAAATGAAAAAAGATAACTAAAAGAGAACTTTTTTTGAATGTGAAAAATACAGAACTTAGAATGACTGCACAGAATTATTACAAAAAAGTGTGATTTTTCGTGCCTGTTATTTTCCGTATATATCGAAAAAAACTGAAAATGTCAAAACTACAATATCAAATGTCAAAACCGGCTATTTCCTTAACCGCACAATTTTGATTTGTTTTGCTTGTTACAGCAGCTGATCGTGGGAGAAGAAACTGTTCTTGCTGGCGCATACAATAAATAGCTTTACGTTACAATTATAATGTACAGTTTCGCACCACACACAGAAAATTGTAGAGTAGAGTACTACTATACAATAAATAACGTGATCATTTTAATTCATAATGGAATTTTCGTGGAAAAATCTGTTTGGTTTTTTACGCATAGTATGAACCAAGAGTTTTCTGAAAAAAGAGAACTAAAGAGAACTGGCAAGGAAAAAGAAAGAGGAAAAAGAATGGGGTTAAAAAAAGAGATAAGGTTCTCTTTAAAAGAGATATGATGGCAGCCCTACCGGAATCAAAACATCGTCAATATAAGCCATAGCTATTCCCATCGGTAAGGTTCTTAACAAACGATTAATTAGACTTTGGAAAATTGCGGGTGCGTTTGTCAGCCCGAAACCCATTCTTTTAAATTGAAATTGCCCGTCAGGTGTTACGAATGAAGTTTTGTATCGCGAACCGTACGTGATAGGTACTTGATAATAACCGCTATAGAGATCCAAACTTGTAAAGTACACTTTATCATGCAACGAATCGATTTGATCGTCTATACGTGGAAGCGGGAATTTTTGTTTCACAGTCACTTTATTTAGACCTCTATAATCAACCCACAAGCGCAACTCACCCGTTTTTTTTTTCACTAAAATAATTGGACTTGCGTATGGGGACTCACTGTCTTCAACTATGTCTGCTTTTTTTAAGTCGTCAATCATTTTCTGCACTTCCTTTCTCTCCCAAAAAGCGAGACGATACGGACGATAACAAATTGGTATGTCGTTTAATAGTTCGATGTTCATCTCCATGCCCTTAGCACAACCCATTTGAAAAATATTTTTCGAAAACAAATGTTTATTTTCATTCAAAACAAATAAAAGTTCGCTAAGTTCACTTCCCTTTAATTCAGTGTTGACATCTTCGGCAGTAATTTCTTCCTCGTTGACTTCTTTCGGTAACAGTTGTTTTTCCTCGAATTCGTCTCCTCTGGTAAGTATTTCCCCTTGCTGTATTTTCACATGCTCCTCGGTCAGATTTAGCACTGGAACAAAAGCTTCTCCACTTTCGTCTGACGAAACTAAGCATCTCGGAATCATTCGTCCAGTCTCTCGGATCCCCCCCTTGATCATCCAGCTGCTATTCGGCGAATTTGACATAACGCAAATATGACCCAGGAAATTCTTTGGAATTATGTCCGCATGTGTTGCGACGAATTTCGTTTTTCTGGTTTTGTCGAGATTAAAATCATCCAAGTTTTGTACCACCTTTAATCCATCACAGCTACTGATAATGGTGACATGTTGCTGCTCGGTAAATGGATGTCCCACGAGTAAAGGAATTTTCTGGACTTCGTTCGGTACTACGTGGACTTTTACTTTAGCTGTTACGCCGTCTATCTCCAAACTAGCTGTAAAGAGTCCGACCGGTTTGACAATACCGTTGCCGTAGCCAACAAGATTCGGTAAATTATCGTCCTCGTAGTAAGTTTGCTGCTCTGCTGTCTCTTTCGTCAACGTAACGCAGCTGCTGCCCAGGTCCACATAACAATTTAGGGAAACTCCGTTGAGTACTGCGGCCTTGATATATTTACCGTGATTATCTTGCTGTTGTACATGTAGTACCCGCTGCTGGTTTGTGACATTTGGTTTCGTTTTGAATTTTTCACAGTCTCGAGCAAAATGTCCCGTTTGACCGCATTTAAAGCAAGTGATGATCTTTTTGACGGCGCTAAATTTTGGAAATTCTCCTGCTGAATTTTTCTGTTTGAATGAGTAATCGTTTTCTTTGTCTTTGATATACTGCGACGCTGCCACTAAGTCGGGTAACAGTTGTACAGGTTTTGTGTATCTAGACAAAGGACCTAAAAAGTCTCTGTACCGTTGGTTGTTGATTCCGTCCACTACCCATTCAATTATTTCCTCTGGCGACATTTTTGCCCGCATACATTTTGCATATTTTTCGCAGTAATATTCGGTGATGTTTTGATTTTGACCACGGCGGTAATTTTGCGCCTCCAGTCGTAAATTTTTGCTGCTTTGCTGGGTGGGAAAAGTTTCACAAAGCAGGATTTTCCACTTAACCCATGAGCGCTCTTCAGGCTCCAGATGCCACTTCTTTGCCACATCACGCCACTTCTTTGCCACACCTTGCAAGTTTGCTAATGCATAATGAACGATCGTCGTCTCGTCCCAATTGTAACGTAGTGCGTGATCTTCTAACTGTTTTAGCCACAGGTCGATATTTCTATTTTCTCCATACACTGGTCGAAATTCGGGATAACCTCGTGAAAATTCATGTATTTTACCGCTGTACTAGTCTCAACTTTCCCCGTGGTTCCTGTCGCCGATCTACTAACCTCGACTTCCTCCGAATTTCCCATCGTGGACTCCTGCCCAAAGAGAATTTCGTACCCGTAAACTAAACTTTCTCGTACCGCGTACAACTTGAATTACGTTCGCGAAGTGAATCCCACTTCTGATTTTGTAATGGATTTAAATAAAAACTCGAGATGGCTTCCTTATAAAATTACTTTATTAATGACATCAATCTGCTAACTGGATGGAAGACGAAGATGGCCGTCTGCTCGCGTCCAAGTCTGAAGCAAGAAGGAGGACCGGAAATTCGCCTTAGCCGAATCTCTACTACAAGCGACCCGAAACTCGCAGTGAGCAAACTCTGAACTACAATCAATGAACGTTGTGGCGCTAGGCGCTGGGCGGCATATTAAAATTATAACATATTTTGTTTTCAAATCGGTTTTATTCTTTGTTTTTAACCATAATAAAATATAATAATAAAAAAACAAACTTTGTCTTCTTAAAAAACACACTGCACCTTCAGCAAAGCAAACAAAATTTAAAATAAATTTGACGTTTACTTAAGTTGAGTGATTCATGTATTTTCTTATAGGGGGATTCTGTGGTACTTATTTATATACATTTGGTAGGTTGTTGACCCAATAAGCATAAATGTAAAAAATTGTGAAAAGTATGATATTTATTAGCAAAAATTTCAACAGTTTTTTTCTTAAGAAACTTTTGAAAATTGCTGAAATCTCCGAAAAGTCCCCAAAAGACCACTAAAATCTCAAATCTCAACACATGCTTTTTAAGGCATGAAAGTCGCTAGAAATGAGACAAGTCGCTGAAAATGGCAACACTGCACACTAGTGTAATTTTTTTTGTGTGTAATGACGGGATCTTGGCGTTACAAACGGTAAGGCAAATTTAATATATCCGTTGGTTTCACCATACGTGTATCAAAATGAGACCTTCTTCTTTCACGTCCCCGACGTGATCCTGAATCAAACTAAAAATAGACAATAACTTAATATTCAACACCATTTAACAATAACTTAATATTCAACACCCTACTAAAAGCAGCACGCCACGTCACTGAATACAGTGAAGTAAAATACGAATAAAGGCAGTCACTTTTGAAATGACACTGCAGATGTGAGACAAAAATAACATTCAATAACCACGTCTGTGAAATTTTTTACTCCAGAGTCAAAATTTAATGGTAATCATGAATGCAAAAAAAAATACAATACATATCACAAAGCAGCGTGCATGATTCTTAAGCGAGAACTCCAATTGGGCAGAGGCAGCAGCAGAGGTAGAAGCAGTAGCAGTGGCAGAAGCAGAATTTGCTTTCTGTCCCACAATGAAATTTGAATTCTGACGAAAATAGCAGAAACCTGTCAAAATGTTGTACGTATTTATATCCGCGGCATGATTTGTCGTATAATATTTTGTTGTTTTTTAAGTATTCAATTAATTTCTCCTCCATTTCAAGTATTACAAATATTTACTTCCGTCTATATATGCAAAAAATATCAACAACGATTTGTGAGGTTAAATTGAAAGCAGAAATTTAGAGATTAGAGCTAAAATGTGTTTCTGCTTCTGCCGCTGCCTCTGCTGCTGCTTTATTGGAGCTCATCACATAAGACGCTATGTATTCTAAAGTTCTGCTTCTGCCTCTGCTGCTGCCTCTGCCCAATTGGAATTCTCGCTTTATACTCAATTCTTTTTTCTAACAACTAATTGCAACGACAATATAGTTACATAGTATAATTATTTACATTTGACACAAGCTTTTTGTTGCTTATGACTTGTAGTTTTTGTCTTAGTTTTCGCGGCCATATAATATGAATTTATTCCGGAATTACTCCTATTCATTTTAGAATTCATGTTTCCCACTTTTTAATTTCTTATGTATAAAGCGTCGTTTACACTTGCGATTTTTTCTTGAATTTCTCCGCGGATATTATTCAGAATTTATCCCGCGAATTTTATTCATCTATCACAGAATAAAATCAATTAGCAAAAGTTGTCGAAATTTGAATTTATTCGAACGGTTTTATATAAAAAAAACATAACAAAAGCTATACTTGCCAATCTAGCAATTATTGGAAATCCGTATGGTGATATGGCATTGTTCGAGGTTTAAGTGAACAGCGAACAGTTGTATCAAAATTCCACTTTGAAGTTTGCGTTACAAACTTTGCGTAAGGCAAATTTAATATACCATTTGGTCACACCATACGGGTATAAAAATTGTGTTTAGCTCTTAGTATAAAAAATGTGTTTAACGGTTTTTACGAATTTAATTTTGAAAGTTTTGTCTAGGGTGGAAAAAATATTATGTCTTTGAAATTATCTATCATACATATATTTATTTTTCAATATCAATTCTCAAATTTCACAAAATGAGAGGAGCAGATTGACGTGGCGTGCTGATGCCAGTAAGGTGTACAATTTTAAATTGCTGGTAAATGATTCACGCCTATTATTAGTTTTATCCAGGATTACGGCGGGGACGGTTTTAAATTACGCATCCAGTTCCCAACGAAGCTGTTTTTAGTACATTATTAATAAAGTCTCGCATATACGTACTGAAGACTTACTAAAGTCAGACCCAAGACATTTGTATAGCAGATATTCGGATGACGTCTCCAATACGTTCATTACAATAGATGACGGTGCTGGGAATTCAAAAAATTTTAAAAGTCGATTAAGGCTTTCCCATAGTTTTTACGAATTTAGGCGCATGTATACTATTTCAAAAGATGAAAAAATGTGCAAAAATTTGGAACAAAGAAAAAATAAAAAGCTAAACACGGAATCGAACAAAGGACCTTTGTAGTTCTATGTTCATCCCCTTCCCATGCGAGCCAAACATTTACTTACGAGACTAGGTTAGGATGGAATATTTATATTTGACTTTAGGTTAGGATGCAATATTAGTTTGACAGATTTTGAATTATTTTCAGATAAGGGTAGGGGTTTGGAAAATCCAATTTTTTTTTTAAGATTTGAATCCAATATTTTTTTTTCTAGATTTTGGTTTCGAAATTTTTTTCTTTCGCTTACTCTATATACGGATACATCACGGTGGTATTAAAGAAAGAATTTTCAGTAGGTAGCCATCATAAATATCATTCAAGTATCTGAAAAAAGAAATTTTTATCGCCTAAGCGGGCACTACTATATTTAAAGTAATATTTAAGGCATTTTTATATGATTGAAAAAACCGGTTTAAAACCGGATTTTCTGGAATCTACTATATCAAATACTACACAATTCATGCAGATTACAACCTCGAATATACTTAGAATACAGCACCTAAGGGCGAGCGAGTGGTTACCACCTCGGTGTATCCGCTAAAATAAACAATCTAGAGGTACAAATTACTGAACATAAAACTAACAACATATCCGTGGTTCACAAAGCTTTTTAAAAAATTGAATTTTAAGTAAATTTCGATGTGAAAACTAACGAGAAAGTTTTTTTTTACCCCCGACGGAACGGAGATGGTATATGCGTTTGGCCCGAAGTTTGTGCGTCCTTCCCTCATAACTTTTGAACCACTCAACCGATTTCATTCGGCTGGATATGGGTCCCCCAAGGTTCTTGCGTTTAAAAATTCCCCCTTCCCCCTCAATTTAAACGCCCTCTCCTGGTATCTCCTGTTCCACTGAACCGATTCCGATCCCGTTTTCGGCATTCGGTTGTAAATAATGAAAGGAATATTTTGGTGTACAATAGTTCCCCCTCCCACCTCAATTTAAACCTCCTCTCCTTGTACCTTCTGATCCACTGAACCGATTTCGATCCCGCTTCGGTATTCGAGGCTCATTACTTGAAAAAAATTGTTAATCTTTAAATAATTATTACAATAAAAAATGGTTACCAAAAAACTTTAAATTCAATCGGACATAAAAAGTTTGTTCACTGTTATCTTTAAAAAGAATAAAAAAAACAAAATAAAAATTTTGAAAAACCCCCGACTAAAGAAAAACCCTAAAAAATTTAAAAACTGAATAAAAAAAATTCCTTTAAAAATGATAAAATAATTACAGTAAATTTAAAATTTGTGTGCGTCGGGAAAGCCTATTGGTCGTTGAATTTGCGTGGATTTGAACTATAATCTAGAGCAGTGCTCCGCAACAGAACGATTTTTGAACCGAAATTAAACATATTTTTAATAAAGAATATGATGACATGCAATATATTTCTGAAAGATACTGTATGTTAGACTACAAAAAAATACAGATGTCCAAAATTGTATATCTCCGGGAGGGTTGAGGCAGCTGTAAAAAAAATGCGTGATATCGTGTACTTGGGCACTCAGTGCCCAACTCAGTACATTTTGTATGAAAATTCTTTTTATTTTGACTACAGCTTTGGGTTTTTCCCCTTTTATGATTTTTCTTGTATGCAGATATTATATTGTATTGTTATATTATTTATATTGTATTGTTGTGATGTATTGCATTGTCTTTCGTGGAGTACATGATTTGTTGGAGATGTCGAGTAGCAGTATCGCGAGCTTACAAGGTAGTCTATATTCTCAGTCGATTTTTGCGAATTATATTTTCCCATTATATTTCTTACTTGTTTAACGAATAAACCACATTTTTATGATTTTTAAACAAACCAGCCATACATTTTCTATTAGAATTACATCTAGGCACTGAGTGCCCAAGTACACGATAAATGGAAGTTTTATAGTACACGGGTCTAGGGTTAATAATTCTTTCAGGAGTTTTTTTTTTAATTTTTTCATTATAAATATTTTATACACAAATTTTTTTATATTTTCTTTTGTGGTGTGCCCCGGATTTCCAGAAAAAGAAATTGGTGTGCCGTATGCAAATAAAGGTTGCGGAGCACTGATCTAGAGAATAAACAATGGGACGTGTAAAAATGGCCGCCGAGCTGAAAAATCAGTAAGAAGAGCTTTAAAAATTTAATCCTTTGCCACAAATAATTAGTGAAATAACTGAAATCGGTCAATATCAATAAGAAAAAACTTATATCAAAATTTGGAAAGTTGTGGTTGTTGACACGCCATCATGTGTGTAGAGAGCCTATAATATAGAGCAGGCCTCGGCACCATGTATGCAGTGATTTACTACTACTCGAAAAAAATTTATGTTTCTTCATATACTATAACACAAAATGAGAAAACGCATTATTTTCATTTTTTACGCTCTGTCGCTTTTGATGGAGACGTTTAGGAACAGTGAACTACACAATTTATCATTATGCAATTTCAGAATCATTTGTTCCGCCTAAAGGAAATTTCTCTAAAAAAAACTTTCTTTAAGTTGTCAACCTGTCTTACTCTTTCTACTTCATTGCATCGGGCAAAATCGAACTTATGACAGCTGTTGTAATGGCGTTTTAGATTGAATTTTTTATTCGAAATGTAACTGCAAACTAGACATTGACGGTTATCATTATTTGTGGTTATTAAATATTTGTTTTCCCAATTCCACGACATTGTATTTGAATTTGAATATGAGCGCTTCATAATGGAAAGGGAAAACTAAAAAAATCAAATTTCTGAAAAAATTTCGTATATCAGTGTTCTTTGGGAAGCAATTATAATTTTGGAGAGCAAATGTATACACCCGTACGCATCAACAGCAGAAATCATACTGAATGACTGTCGTAGGCTCGCTCCATCGATTGTTAGTCAATCGTTTGATTTCGGCTGCCGAAGTGGCCGTCGTCAACCAACACGTATCATTGCGTTGGAGCAGGGGTTCGGCGGAGGTCAAAACACACACCCGACTCTCACCAGCGATTGTAGTAAATCTACTACTATTTTCGCATTCAAAGAGTGTGTTTACATTAGGACTCATTTTGAGGCTGCACGTCTTTCGCTCGGGCCAAGTGATATTGAGGGACAAATTCTCTTCATAGAGGCTAGCCTCCGATTCGTACAAATACTTTCATACAGCTTTTGCTAAGAACAAGCATAGCCACATATAGGATACGAACACCAATCTCTGTTTCGCTTTTCCACTCCAGAAAAATAGGTTTTCCTACATAAGAAAGCTCTGGAGATTTTCATACCGTTTGTTACAACATATCTTTGCGAGCAATCCTTTTCGAGGATGCTGGACATAAAAACGAAGAAAAGGAACAGACTTTGTTGCGAAAATGACATGAGAGTGGCACTTGCCAAGGTAAAGCCGCGCATTTCTGAACTGGTCTCTGAAAGGCAACAGCAGACGACACACTGATTTGCAGTAAATATTCATTATTATGTTTTTGTTTTTATGTGAAAATCATGTTATAATGGTTTTGTTTCTTGTTCCGAATGGTTTTGTTCATTTTGTACACCTGTGTATAAATATATACCTATGTTTTGAATTTGAAAAAATCATATATTATTTTTCCAATTAAGAAGGGTTCGGTGAACGCCCATATGAAACTGGTGGGGTTCGGTACCTACAAAAAGGTTAAGAACCACTGCGTTGGAGAGTCGAGTAAAAACGTTCATGCATTGATTGTAATCTCGTAAAATTTGAATAAAAATGGTATCGTATTGAGGAGCCAGACGAGCCAAGCAGTGCCGAGGCTTGATATAGAGAATGGACATCCGGACTTGTACAAATGACCGCCGAGCTGAAAAACGAGCGCGGAAAGCTTTAAAAATGTCGTTCTTTGTCACATTATCAAAATAACGGAAATCGCTTAATATAAGTAAAAAAAACTCATGTCTAGTCCGGATGTCCACTCTATATATTATGGGTCTATATACACATGCTGGTGTCATAACGCCGACTTTGACGCCTCATTGGGGCATAACTTTCGAGATATTTAAATTACTGAGGTCAACCCTAATAATAAAAAAAATCCTTTTAAAAGGATAAAATAATATAATCATTGAAGTAAATTTAAAATTGGTTTTCATCAGGACAACCTTGCTCCACAAATTCAACGACCAATAGGCTTTCCCGACGCACACAAATTTTAAATTTACTGTAATGATTATTTTATCTTTTTTTTATCTTTTTTTTTAGAGTTTTTAAATTTTTTAGAGTTTGTGGTATTGTAGACAGTAAGCCATTGTAAAGGTAAAAATAGACGCTGCGATGGTCGTACCGACTTGTGTTGGACCGATATCGGGCCGACGCGACGGTTGTATACAGCATACACACGATACGATTTATTTGCGATTTTGATCGAATAATAAGTTTTTACTAGCAAATATCTCTCGAACAATACACCACAGTTGTGAAAAAAGATCATATCGACGGTCGCATGGCAGACCACAAACGATACAATCTGTTGGACCCCGTTCACATTGGTTGAAATAGTCCGCCTAATTCTGACAGAAACTGGCAACATTAGGGCAAGGTGAGGAAGTGGGGCTCAGTCCCACTTCCTCACCTTGCCCTAATGTTGCCAGTTTCTGTCAGAATTAGGCGGACTATTTCAACCAATGTGAACGGGGTCTTGCATGCGACCGCAGGTTTTGGCTCAGCTACGTACGACCGTGCGATATCCCTGTGATGAATTGCAGTTCAACCTTTTCCAAACCTGATGCAATACATCACCTTTCTTAAGTCAAAGTTCCAACTTAGAACGTTGACCCATAAAAAATATCCAAATCATGGATAATTAAATTGAACAAATAAGCCAAATGGTACAAAGTCCCAACTTAGAACATTGACCCATGAAAATCATGGATAATTAAATTAACCAATGCACTCTGGTCATTGTACTTTGGTCAGACCATTTCATTTATTCAATAAAACTTTACAATCAAATATGCAAAAGTGCACAAAATGCACTCCGGTCACTGTACTTTGTACCTGCTATAAACCTTCCATCATAATACTTCCGCCATACAAACCAATAAACCCAAAACGTACAAAAAACGTTTATCAAAGGCACGCGACAAACGCGATCCTATTTCACAACAATTGTTTTGTTGTATGTCGATCTTATTTCATAAACAACTTCACCAAGCCGATCAATATGCTGACTCCTCCAAATAATTCTGAGGGCACACGACCAGTGCAATTAATTAATTTCACAATTCACCTTTGAATTGAATTTTTTACTTACGTTGCAATTTCGCCCATTCAACAAGAATTAGGAAATTGCCTGAACGACAAAAGGTTGTCCAGGTCAGGAATGTTATAAAAGCAAGTGAAGATCGGTGAAGAAGAGGTGAGTCGAGAGAGTCGAGTTAGTGGAAAGATCTTACAGTTAGTAAAAGTAAGTCGAGAGAGTCGAGTTAGTCGAAGTTAAAAGATCTGACAGTTAGTTTTTTGGAAAAGAAGTTAGTGCAAGAGTTTTTTGGAAAAGAAGTTAGAGCAAATTTTTTTGGAAAAGAAGTTAGTGCAAGAGTTTTTTTGGAAAAGAAGTTAGTGCAAGAGTTTTTTGGAAAAGAATTTTCAGAAAGTTATCAGGAAAGTCTGATCGTTAAGCAGTTTGATTTGTACTTAAGATTTTTTTTTGAGTTAAGAATAAGATTCTTAAAGTGTTAGTTCGAGATTTTTAAACTTTGTATTGGAAATTTTAAAGTTGGAGATTTTTTAATAAAAGTTTGTGTTAAAGATATTTTAAAGTTAGTTTAAGAACAAAATATTGTGAACAAACAAAAAATTTAATAAAAACCAAGAAAATAACAAAACATAGTGAGCGTTTTAATCACAATTTCAGCACCAGTTGAAAAGTGTGTGTCACATTAAATTAAAAAGTGTTTCAATATTTGACAAACTATAGTCGTGCCGATTAAGGGTTCAGGTTACATAACATTGCATACAACCGTCATTTCGTGCGCACATACGATACAATTATCGCATGTGACCGCAAATCGGCCCGACGATTGTACCGATAATTGCAGCGTCTTTTTCCAGCTTAACAGAGTCATTGTAATCAGTAGAAATAAAGAACTGAATGAGACCAGATATTTTTGACTGAATTGAAACAATACATGGCGCAGCCGGTTAAAATTTTTAACGAAAGTTAAAGGGCAATTTTAAATTAAAAACAAAATTTAAATAGTTATTGCATGGGACGAATAAAAAAAGAAGTTTAAAAACATTCCTTAGACACGAGTGTGCGCAAACGTGGTAGGCCTCCTAAGAAGAAAGTGATTTACATAAATAAAAATATGGAGTACATGCGAAAAATTGAAGAACTAAACCTGGAAAATGGAAATATCACAGAAAATTGGCGAGTTTTCCGACAGAATTTTGAAATCTTCGCCACAGCGATAGAGCTGAAAAGAAGGAAGAACCGGTGAGGATAGCAGTTTTTCTAAATACCAAAGGCGACCGGACCAAAGGCGAACGAACAATTTAATACATTCAAACTAACACAAGAAGAAAGTGTAGGCAATATTGTAAATACACTGTGCTTTAACTGATTTTTTAATATCTACTTTGTAATATAAATCGTTTTTATGAAGCAATCATTATATTTTAAAAATAGTTTGCTGGTGTTTAAAAATCATTATGTAAAATTTGTGAAAGGATTAGGATATTTTTGAATAAATTATAAAGAATATCATTGGTTTATTTACATTCTATACCTTTTACACATCAGAAGTGGGATTGAGCTCCATTTGATCAGAAAAAGTGATCAAATTTTTTCAAGATTTTTTTTCCTTCCTGTTCTCAGACGAGAGATAACTGAAATGGAAAGTTTTTTGCAGACGGCAAAAATTATTGATTTGAAGAAGAAGTGTGAAGAACTCGGGATATGTTCTACTGGTACGAAGAATAATTTGAAGACAAGGATTTTGGAAGAATTGAAGAGAATTGAAGGACGAAACTCTCCGGTAATGTCTCATTTACAGGTTGAAAGCGGAAATGAGGAAGATTTATTGCAAGAAGAATTGGAGCGTTTACAGAAAATTTTGGAGAGAAAACAAGAAATTGTAAAATTGAAAAATGAAATAAAAAATTTGAATCTAAGTGATGAATCGGTTCGTGATACAAGAAAGTGCAGTTTTCCAGACGTAGAAGCTGCCATGACAAATTTTAGTGGTGACGACAATTTGCCTGTTGAAATTTGGATAAAGAATTTTGAAGAATCAATGGAAGCTTTTGGATGTGACGAAAAAATGTCTTTCCTTTATGCTAAGCGTTTGATAACAGGTACTGCGAGAATTTTTCTTAGGTCAATATTTTGTAAGTCTTGGATCGAATTAAAAAGTTTGCTGTTGGATGAATTTGGGAAAAAATTAACAAGCGCTGATATACACAATCAATAAAGGTCGCGTAAAAAGAAGGTAGAGGAAAATTTACATCAATATATTCTGTCTATGCAAGAAATAGCTTCAGCGACGGTTATTGAAGAAGATTTAATTTTTTACATAGTTGATGTAATTCCGGATTTGAAAACAAATAAAATGACATTATATAATGTTCAAAGTATGAAAGAGTTGAAAATGGCGATAAAGAAATATGAAAAAGTACGTACTAATGTGGGCAAAAATATTACTGTACAAGGAAGAAATAATTTTTATCGAATTATAAAATGTAATAATTGTAATGAGATGGGACATGTAGCATCCAAGTGTCAAAAGCCTGTAAAAGAAAAAAGATCGTGTTACAAATGTGGTAAAGTGGGACATTTTGCAGATCAGTGTCAACCACCAAGAGTTATGACGCTTGAAAACAATGATGGTCATCAAGTTGAAGAACATTCAGCAAGTGACAGTAGTGGAAATAATCAGAATATCCAGACAGTTGAATATCAGTATAATCAAGCGTTCAGGTATAATGAGTTTGAAGTTTTATTAAACTATACATTTTTTAAAGCGCAAGACCATAAAACCGCTAGTTTCTCGAGTAAATTATATACACTTTTGGATACTAGAAGCGCCAAAAGTTTTGTTCTCAGACGTTGTGTTCCCAGAAATTTGATTTCTCCTTTTAACTCATCAACATCACATAATTTGAATTATTTTGGAATAAACGGCAGTAAATTACAAATTGAGGGTCAATTTGTAATTTACTGCCGTTTATTCCAAATAAATGTAGATTTAAATTTGAATCACAAAATGTTTATTTAACGTTATATGTTGTAAATGAAAATAGTATTTAAAATTTTTCAATATTATTAGGTAGGCTTTTAAGTTGTAAGACGCTGTGCGAGAATTGTAAGTGTGTCAATGGAAATAATGATGCCAGGGTTAAATAATATAATGCATATTGAAAATACGGAATTAGAATTTAATATTAATAAAAAATTACCCTTTGATTAATTGGTTAAATAATATAATGCATATTGAAAATACGGAATTAGAGTTTAATATTAATAAAAAATTACCCTTTGAGATCAAAAAATCTATTGCTGATATAGTTAAAAATGGAATTGATGTTAATAACAGGAAGTATAAGGACACTGAAATTGAAATGAAGATAGTTTTAACGAAAGATGATCCTTTTCATTGTTCTCCACGTAGATTGCCTTATGCACATAAAAATTATCTTCAAAAAATACTTGACGATTTGTTAGAACAAAATATTATTCGTGAAAGTTCGTCTCCTTATAAAGGGTGGTTAAATTTTAAGGGCCGATGTTGAATGTGAACCACACCTAAACGTGAAGTTTTTTTCTGCATTTCATTTGACATTTCTCAATTTCAGACTAACTCAATTTGAACCATGGAAAGATACACAATCGAGCAACGCGTTAAAGTTATTCAGGCTTATTATGAAAATGGGCGTTCAAATCAAAATGCATATCGTGCACTTCGTGATTTTTTCGGTAAATTTAATCGTCCAAATGTGCGTACAATCGGAAAAATCGTGCAAAAATTTGAGCAAACCGGGTCTGTAGGAGATGTGAAAACACCAGTGCATGCTCGTACAGCTCGTACTGCAGAAAATATTGCTGCTGTTCGCGATAGTGTGGCTGAAGAGCCGTCCACCTCAACTCGTCGTCGTGCCCAACAATTGCACCTCCCACGCTCGTCGTTGATGAACATTATGCATAAAGACTTGCATTTACACGCTTACAAGGTGCAATTGACTCAAGAACTAAAGCCTCTTGACCATTTCAAGCGTCGTCAATGGTCAGAATGGTGGCAAGAAATGGCAACAGTGGATGATCAATTTTCGAAGAAAATCATCTTCAGTGATGAGGCCATTTTCACCTCAGTGGATTCGTCAATAAGCAGAACAGCCGCATTTGGGCGAATGATAATCCAAGAGTGATTGTCGAAAAACCAATGCACCCACAAAGAGTGACTGTTTGGTGCGGTTTATGGGCTGGCGGCATCATCGGCACGATATGCATTTTGATTTGAACGCCCATTTTCATAATAAGCCTGAATAACTTTAACGCGTTGCTCGATTGTGTATCTTTCCATGGTTCAAATTGAGTTAGTCTGAAATTGAGAAATGTCAAATGAAATGCAGAAAAAAACTTGACGTTTAGTGTGGTTCACATTCAACATCGGCCCTTAAAATTTAACCACCCTTTACATCACCAATTGTATTAGTAAAAAAGAAAACGGGTGAATTAAGATTGTGTGTGGACTTTCGAGTTTTAAATCGCATTACACAAAAAGATAATTATCCTTTACCTCATATAGAAGATAATTTAGATCGTTAGAGAAATAAAAAATATTTTACATCTTTAGATTTAAAGAATGGGTTTCATCATGTGAAAATTGCGGATGATAGTGTCAAATTTACGACTTTTGTTACACCATTAGGACAATTTAAATATTTACGTTTACCTTTTGGTTTAAAAAATGGTCCACCAGCTTTTCAACGGTATATTAAAAAAATATTTGAAAAATTAGTTCGTGCTGGAAAGCTTTTAGTATATACTAGCAGACCCTTCGTTGGCAGATAAAATTTTTAAATAACTTAAAAAGTTTTGAGAAAAAATGTTATCCTTACAGGACCTTCCATTTCGAATTTTGAAATTCCAACTCCAGATTCGTGATCAGCGACCCCAAAAACCCCCTAATACCGATTTTTCCCAGGAAAAACTGGAAAAATGATATTTGCGTTATCCTTACAGGAACTTCCGTTTCGAATTTTGCAAATCTAATACCGGATTCGTGATCAGCGACCCCAAAAACCCCCTTATTTCGATTTTTCCGGGGAAAAACGGGAAAAAGGATATTTATCCTTACAGGATCTTTGGTTTCGAATTTTGAAAATCTAATATCGGATTCGTGATCAGCGATCCCAAACATAATGCCAATTTTTCCGGGGAAAAAGGATATTTGCGTTATCCTTTCAGGAACTTCCGTTTCAAATTTTGCAAATCTAATACCGGATTCGTGATCAGCGACCCCAAAAACCCCCTTATGCCGATTTTTCCGGGGAAAAACGGGAAAAAGGATATTTATCCTTACAGGATCTTTGGTTTCGAATTTTGAAAATCTAATATCGGATTCGTGATCAGCGATCCCAAACATAATGCCAATTTTTCCGGCGAAAAATCGGGAAAAGGATATTTGTATTATCCTTACAGGACCTTCTGTTTCGAACTTTGAAAATCTAATACCGAATTCGTGATCAGCGATCCCAAAAACCGCATAATGCCGATTTTCCCCGGTAAAAATGGAAAAAAGGATATTTTCGTTATCCTTACAGGACCTTCCGTTTTGAATTTTAAAATTCCAACAGCAGAGCCGTGATCAGCGACCCCAAAAACCCCATAATGCAAATTTTTCCGGGGCAAAATGGGAAAAAAGGATATTTATGTTATGAATTTTTAATTATGAAAAAAATAATTATTTAATTAATTTGATATATCAGTGGTACCATCAAATTTAAATCCTGGATTTTCAAATTTATATTTTGCCACTTAAAATTTTAGCTTCTTTTTTTTGGTTTTTACCATTTTTTTGACCTATTTTTAAAAAAAAAACTCTTTTTCTTGCAGTTTTCGCTTCCTGTGGGAACTTTTCGCAAGAGTTGAGCTTCCAGAAGCTTTAAGAATACATATTAAATCGTTTCCTGAATATTTTAAGAATACATATTAAATCTAAAATCAAACGAAAAATCTTGATACTTACTTTCTGACTACTTTGTACTGGTAAGCCAACAGTCATTGCTATCCTGGGACTCCCATACACCGCAACCTTCCCCCAAACTTGAAGGGCTCTTTCCTCAAGATCGGTTAAGGCCTCTTGATGAATTTCGCCACCTCCCGTCCTCTTGCTACGCTCTAAAATACGCCGAACTTTAGCACGGGTGCTATTTTTCCAGTTAGTAAAACGCTTTGAAATAATTGTCGTTTTAAAGTTATGTATCCTTTGGTGTACATATAAATGTATATCTTTACCGTTGTCCACTGGTCCGTAGTTAACACTGGACCAGATCCAGCCGCATTTAACACTAAACATACCATAACCGGTCTTTTGACCGGTTATGGACTTTTGCATTTAAAAAGCGCATATATTCTCATCGTTTTTGCGCACTTGACTTGATCGCTTTTTCTATTTGTTATATACACTTAATATTCTATTCTATTATTGACGTGGATACGTCTTGGATTTTGGTTATGGGGGTACAAATTAGAAAATCGGCTTGCTGCCATGATAACAAATTTGCAATCGATGAAACTCGATAGTTTGTGGTGACATCCGAACAGAAACCGGCCTACATTAAAGTATTGTTTAGGGTATTTTGTTATGTTAAACTATGTTCAATTATCTTTTTAAGAAACAAAATCTAAATTTTCACTGCCGCTGTTATGCTGTGTTTGCTGCTTGTAGTACAGATTTCACATTTATACTCTTTTTATGCTTCTCCTTTATGTGTATTGAATCTGATGTATTGAATGTCATGTTATTTTTCTTTCTTTTCGCTCTGAAAAGTTTCGCTCTTAACGGCAAAATCGTTTGCTGTGGTTTCCGACTCTCGTTCTTGGGAACGAAAATGATTTCTATTTAAGTTTTCGCTTCTTGTTCAAGGCGGTTTGTGGGCCTCGCATAAAAATGAATCAAAGCCTCGAGCGATGGCTGTTGGTTATCATGCACACACATAAATAAGTATGTATTTCATTAGTAAGAGAACGATATTTCGCTCCCAGCATTAGGCCTATGTTACACACGGCAACTTTAAGCGGCGACTTTTCTTAAGTATAGGCGCGAGAAGTGAGGGAAGCGGTGGCTAATGTCGCCAGTTCCGAAAGTAGAAACAAGGCGACAAAATACGCACACAAGCACAAAATCACAAAGTACGGGTTCGTTCTTCAAACAACTTCACACACACATGAAACACTCACTGTGTAATATATAGAAGTTTCCGGCAACTTGTCTCCGCGTGTAGCACAAACGAGCAACTTTTTGTATCGTGTATCGGTTTAAAGTTTCCGTGTGTAACAGGGGCCTTACCTCTGGAACCCAATGAACGCAACGCGAACGCAACTCCAACGCTGTGAACTGTCACGCAGCGCAACATTTCAGCGGCAGAGCCCAATGGCATCTCGTGAAGTAGTACAAGTGACATAATATAAAGTGGTATAAAACTGGCAAAATTACAAAAAATGATCATTTTGAAGCGATAATTTGCTTTGTTGGTCTTTATCTTTGTCATTTGTCTGTTATTGCACTAAACCGATCAATTTTTCCTCGAACGACATTTCCCCAACCTCACTTTATGAACTGTCAACGCAGAATTCTGCGGCAAAGTTAGAAGTTTGCAAACTTTTGCGTTGTAGTTGCGTTCACTGCGTTCACTGTGCTCACTTCAAATGATTTCTATGGAACAAACTTGTAAGTGACAGTTTCTGCGTTCGCGTTGCGTTCATTGGGCTCCAGGCATTAAAGTTCTGTTCAGGGTTGTGACTTTTGATTTTCGAAATCGTAGTAAATCGGCCGAAAAATAGTAGTAGAATCGATGAAATAGTAATAAATTTATGTAAAACCTTCGTCATTATATATATAATTAATTTGAACGAAATACTAGAAATGGGAGCGTTTTGAACACTGTATGGCCTATGTTACACACGGCAACTTTAAACCGATACACGATACAAAAAGTTGCTCGTTTGTGCTACACGCGGAGACAAGTTGCCGGAAACTTCTATATATTACACAGTGAGTGTTTCATGTGTGTGTGAAGTTGTTTGAAGAACGAACCCGTACTTTGTGATTTTGTGCTTGTGTGCGTATTTTGTCGCCTTGTTTCTACTTTCGGAACTGGCGACATTAGCCACCTCTTCCCTCACTTCTCGCGCCTATACTTAAGAAAAGTCGCCGCTTAAAGTTGCTGTGTGTAACATAGGCCTATGTATGATATTTATTTCATACTTCTCTTATCATAAACCAATTATAAATAAAATTATTATACCCGTATGGTGAAACCGAATATCTCAAAAACGGTGCATCTTAACTTATTTAGGATATGATTCTAAATAAAACTCGCATACATCAAAATCCGATTGGAATAAATTTAAAAAAAATCTAATTAGAAAGTTTGACTTCAAACTGGAATTTTGATACAACTGATCGCCGTTTACTTAAATCACCATACGGATATTCAATAATTGCCAGATTGGCAATTATAGCTTTTGTTATATTTTAAATAAAAATTTGTTTCCTTAATTTCCTTTTCACTAAAATTTCTTACTTAAATATCTATTGGCGATCGTTGTAGGGGGATCCACGTCTTCTGGCCGTCTCTACGAGACAGACACCTGCTTTTTTGTCAAGGATTTAGTACAAATTATGTTGAATCGTGCCAGTGAGAAAAATATGAAAGTATTTTTAGATTCTCGTAATTGAAAGCGGGAAAGGTCTGCTTATCAAAGATTTCAGAATTTATTAAGACGCCCTAATACAAACCAGACACTCTTTTCCCAGTAAATTTCCCAGCGAAATTTTACTGGGGAAAACCCAGCATTTTATATTTTTCCCATTTTCGAAAAAAATCTACCTGATTCTGACACTTTACTGTTTCATCCCAGTAAATTTGTCATCGTTTCTGTTGGAGAAATAAATATGTCTAGTTACCTGTGCAATATTCACCTGGCTAGAAAATTATAGTTACCTGGAGGTTTTGTATTTTATCATTATTGTAAAAACTGTCGTTGTGAAAAGTTTATGTTTGAATTATTATTGTCGAGTTAATTGTTAATTAATATATGTTTAATCGGTAATAAGTGTTTGAATACGTGTTCCTCCTATCATAATCTTCAATAGGTTATGGGCCCAGAATACGGAAATAAAGAATAAAAATTGGCGATTCAAGAAAACTACAGAAATTTAAATATCTTCATTTGGAATTACTGAATACGAGTGTCGGAATACAAGTCTACAAAAATGAGCGTTGCGAACAGGATGGAAATGCTGTCGAAAGACAACTACGACACTTGGAAACTACAAATGGAGGCCATATTAGTGAAGAACGACGCCTGGGAATACGTTAATGGAGAATCGACGAAGCCAGATACAACAGCAACAAATCAGGCCACAGTTCAAGCATGGATCAAAAATGATAGTAAGGCAAAATCTGATTTAATTTTAAGTATTTGTCCGTCCGAGTTGAAACAGATAAAAAACTGTTTCACATCACGTGAAATTTGGCTTAAATTAGAAGAAATTTATCAGTCAAAAGGACCTGCGAAAAAGGCCACATTTTTAAAACAATTAACCCTACATCGCATGGAAGAAGGGTCCGAAATTCGCGTACATATAGATAAATTCTTCGATGCCGTGGACAAATTGGCTGATATGGAAGTCGAAATTAATAAAGATTTGTTAGCAATTTTGTTGTTGTATAGTTTGCCATCCAGTTTTGAGAATTTTAGGTGCGCAATTGAGTCTCGGGATGAATTACCAAGTCCTGAAGCCCTAAAAATTAAAATCATCGAGGAAAGCGATGCCCGGAAAGCAAACATAAGGGGTGCTCCGGAAGATGCTATGTTTTCAAAGAATTTTAAGAAATTTTGGAACAAACAGGGCAAAAGCAATGAAAAATTTTTAGACGACAAGAAAAACAAACAAAATTACGTTGACAAAAATGAAAAATTTAAATTTCAGTGTCACCGTTGTCGGAAGTTTGGTCACAAAGCGAGTGAATGTAGAGTTGGTCAAAACTCTGCCAAACAAGTATAGGAAGTCGCTTTGAATTGTAACGTAGATTCCGAACCTAGGTGGTGTTTGGACAGCGGTGCTACGTCACACATGTGTTACCAACGAAACGATTTTTCAGAATTAAATGAGTGCGTCAATAGCGAATTAAAATTAGCAAATAATGAGTCTACAAAAATTATTTCAAGAGGTGTTGCTTGTTTCAAAACTAAAGTGTACGGTGAAACAAAAGACATTGTTTTGAAAAATACCTTGCTAGTACCCGATTTGCGTACTAACTTACTTTCTGTCGGAAAAATAACGGACAATGGTTTTGATGTGTTATTTAAAAATGATTGTGCATTTGTTTACGATAGTGAAGGAAACGTAAAGTTAATGGCAGATCGTATCGGGGATTTATATTTTGCTCGGGAAAATAAGGACTTAGCTATGACTTCGCGTGAAAACAATGACTTGAAAATTTGGCATCGTCGTATAGGCCATTTGAATTTTAAAGATTTGTTAAGTGCTGTAAAAAATAAGACTATTCTCGGTTTGAATTTTCGTAATTCAGTAGGACCAAATATATCATGTGACGTTTGTTGTAAAGGTAAAATGACTCGTACCCCATTTCCTAATAAATCGGAACGAAAATCTAAAATTTTGGATTTGATTCACACAGATGTATGCGGCCCAATACGCGTTGATTCCATGAATAGATCAAAATATTTCATAACATTTATTGATGACTGCTCCCGATGGTGTGAAGTAAGATTTATGAATTCTAAGACTGAAGTTGCTAAGATAACTCGTGAGGTAATCGCTCTTCTGGAAACTCAGACAGGAAGAAAAGTAAAATGTATACAGTCTGATAACGGAACTGAGTATCTGAACAACGAATTTGAAAACTTTCTGAAGAAAAATGGTATTACCAGAAGATTGACAGTCCCAAACAATCCAGAACAAAATGGAGTTGCTGAGAGAAAGAATAGAACTTTGTTGGACATGGCTCGGTGTTTATTAATTGAGTCTAGCTTACCATATTCTTTTTGGGCTGAAGCTGTCAACACAGCCAACTATTTGAGAAATCGTAGTCCTTCAAGTAGTTTGGATGGAAAAACACCATTTCAAATTTGGACGAAAAAAGTGCCAAACATTCAGTACTTCAGAATTTTTGGATCCAAAGTGTACTATCTCGACAGAAGACCTGGAAAAGGGAAATTTACACCTAGAAGCAGGGAAGGAATTTTTGTAGGGTATTCAGAAAAATCAAAAGGATACCGAATTTGGAATACAAAAGACAGAAAAATTGAGGTATGCAGAGACGTTAAATTTCTGGAAGAAAGAAATGAAGAAATTAATCAAAATTTTGATGAAAAATTATTAGAAGAAACGGAAGAAATATTTCAAGAGGAACCACGGGAAATCGAAATCATAATAAATGACCGAAAAACTGAAAATGAAAATCAAGTCTTACCTGCATCGCAAATGCAAATTGAAATTACACCGGAAAATAATCAACATGAAGCTGAAATAGAAGAGGAAAATTCTGAGTCTGAATGGGAAGATTTGGCTATCGAACAGGGAGTGAACCGTCGAAGAGGACCTGGACGACCAAAGCTGATGAAGACAGGGAGACCTGGAAGACCACGAAAGTTGTTTAACGAAATCGATGATGAAACAAATCAAGCAGACTTCGGGTTAACTTGTGAAATTCCATTGAAGCAAGCATTAAAAGGACCTGAGGAAAACGAATGGTATCATGCAATGGCTGAAGAAATGAAATCAATAATCAAAAATGGTACTTGGACTCTTGTTGATCGACCGCAAAATCAGCAAATAATTGGATGTCGAATGATTCTAAGGAATAAATATAAGGCTGATGGTTCTTTCGACAAAAGGAAAGCTAGGTTAGTAGCCCAAGGTTTCAGCCAACAACCGGGAATTCATTTCAACGAAACATTCGCTCCTGTTGCCCGAATCTCTAGCATTCGAACAGTTATTTCATTAGCTGTAGAAAATGACATGTGTATACATCAAATAGATGTAGCAACAGCTTACCTAAACGGAAATCTGGAAGAAACAATACACATGGAAGTACCTAAACATTTAGATTCACTATTAGAACGAATACTAGCTCAACAAAACACTAGTACGATTAGTAGTAAATGCAAAGAAATGCTAGATACTCTTAGGAAGGGAGACAAAGTATGCTTATTAAAAAAATCTTTGTACGGACTGAAACAAGCTGGAAGAGCTTGGTATAATAAGTTGAACCAAGTTTTAATATCTTTTGGAGCCGAACCAACAAAATCTGATCCTTGTGTATATAAAATGGTTAAAGAAAAAGATATAATAATCATAATAGTTTATGTTGATGATATCCTAATAGTATCTCGCAATAAAAAGGCTATCGAAAATATTAAGACTAAAATTGCAAAAGAATTTGAAATAAAAGATATTGGTGATTTGAAGAATTGTCTAGGAATCGAATTTACTAGAAAGAAAAATGAAATAACACTTCAGCAAAGAGGTTATATCGGTGACATTATAAAACGTTTTGGTATGGAAAATTCGAATCCTGTGTCAACACCAATTGACGTACACACAAAATTGATGAAGACCATTGCAAATGAAGATAAAAACGTCGTGAATGTGCCATATAGGGAACTAATGGGTGCTCTAACTTATTTGTCGGTGACCACTAGACCTGACATTAGTTTTGCAGTTAGTCATCTTGGTCAATTTAATGACTGTTATGACGATACACACTGGAAGGCAGCGAAACGTGTCCTTCGTTATTTGAAGGGTACAATTAATTACGGAATCACTTATAAAAAAAAGTTCTGTTTCAGGTAATAGTCTTTGCGGATTTGTAGATGCTGACTGGGGCAACTGCTTGGTAGACAGACGTTCATTTACTGGCTACAGCTTTCTTCTTGGAAATGGACCAATATCTTGGGATTCAAAGAAGCAAAGGACAGTAGCATTATCTTCGACTGAGGCAGAATACATGGCTTTGACTGAGGCTGTTAAAGAATGTATTCATTTAAGACGACTTATTCTTGAATTAGGATTTGATCATTTTGTTAAAAATGTAAAAATCTTCGGCGATAATTCTGGAGCCTTAAAACTAGCGGAAAATCCTGTATTTCACGCTAGAACGAAACATATAGATATAAAACATCATTTTGTCAGAGAAGTCATCGAGAGGAAAATCTTTCAAATCTTGCATGTACCTACAAGTGAAATGACAGCAGATATTTTCACAAAAGGTTTACCGCGTCCAAGACACAACGCTTGTTTAGAGGGTTTGAAGATGATCACTGGAACTTCTGCCGGCTCGTCTTGAGGGAAGGTGTTGGAGAAATAAATATGTCTGGTTACCTGTGCAATATTCACCTGGCTAGAAAATTATAGTTACCTGGAGGTTTTGTATTTTATCATTATTGTGAAAACTGTCGTTGTGAAAAGTTTATGTTTGAATTATTATTGTCGAGTTAATTGTTAATTAATATATGTTTAATCGGTAATAAGTGTTTGAATACGTGTTCCTCCTATCATAATCTTCAATAGTTTCACCCAGTAAAGGCCATTCACGTTTAGAATCCATTTCTCAATTGGCTTCCATAACTTAGCGACAAGAGATCTCGGGTTCGATCCTCGACACTGGTAAAAGATTTTTCAACACAACATTCTCTGTAAAATAAAATATTAATAACAAAAAAAATATTTAATAACAAATAAAAATTTGGTTCTCTGTAAAATAAAATATTAATAACAAAAAAAATTTAATAACAAATAAAAAGATTTTTTAAAACAACATTCTCATGTAAAATAAAATGTTGATAATAAAAACAATATTTAATTACATAAAAATTAGGTTTCACCATTCAAATGTTTCAAAAATTTCAAAAAGCAGCTGAGAAGTTTTTAAGATTTTATTGTGATCCCAGTAAATTTTACTAGGATTCCCAGTAAAAATTACAGTTATTTCCAGTTTCCCTGCATGAGAATTTTACTGGAAATACAATCCAATATTCACTGGGAAGAACAAAAAATGTATTTACTGGGACAGAACAGTAAAATTTACAATACGTCATCGTCCCACAAAGGAACTTGCCATATGCCCACCGGTGAACATTTTAATTTTCCAACAGAGGACCAAATGACCACCAGTGGTCATTACTGGATGTCGATGGTGGGACAACGTGACCACCCAGTGGGAACCTTTAACATATATTTAACTTTGAGAAATATTAAGTTTGGTCCCAGGATGTAAACCTTTTTTACTTGGAATTGGTTGTACTTGCAATAAATCAATAAAAAAAAATTAAAAAAATGTTGGTCACAGAATATCAACCAAGGAATACCCACTCGTAAGCACGCGGTCTGCTGTGTAATTCAAAGAATGACCACCGGTAGGCACGTAATGCTCAACGTGTTAAAAAGGTATGTTATAATTAATTTGTAAAGTTCCAGTTATTCCGTTGCACCAAATTAAGGTACTTCAATATTTAAGCGGCTACTAGAGATTCAGAAACCCAAACGCAAAAAATTGTGCGATTTTTAAATTTTTTTTATTTTTTGTTGCCACGTTTGATTTTTTTTTTGACGTGGATACGTCTTGGATTTTGGTTATGGGGGTACAAATTAGAAAATCGGCTTGCTGCCATGATAACAAATTTGCAATCGATGATACTCGATAGTTTGTGGTGACATCCGAACAGAAACTGTGTTATAAAATGCGGCCTACATAAAAGCATTGTTTAGGGTATTTTGTTATGTTCAATTATTTTTTTAAAGATCAAAATCAAAATTTTTACTGCCGCTGCTATGCTGTGTTTGCTGCTTGTAGTACAGATTTCACATTTATACTCTTTTTATGCTTCTCCTTTATGTGTATTGAATCTGACGTATTGAATGTCATGTTATTTCGTTCTTTTCGCTCTTAACGGCAAAAGCATTTGCTGTGGTTTCCGACTCTCGTTCTTGGGAACGAAAATGATTTCTATTTAAGTTTTCGCTTCTTGTTCAAAGCGATTTGTGGGTCTCGCATAAAAATGAAAGCCTCGAGCGATGGCTGTTGGGCATGATGCACACACATATATAAGTATGTATTTCATTTCTAAGAGAGCGACACTTCGCTCCCAGCATTAAGCTAGAACCTGAATCGTACGTCGATGCGTCCGTCATGCGTGCATCCGGTTGACAGTTCGAGTAGAATCAACGGGCTGCTATGAGTACTCCCCTAATAATACGTTTTCCGATGCGGCAGCCGCATAGAGTAGGTCGAATTTCTACTTTTACATGCGGCAACGCACGGAAATGTCATTTCGCAAAAAAATTTGTTTACGATTTAAGCAATTTAAGTATGGAACAAATTGGAAGTAATTGTTTCGACGATAAACTAATAGAAGAAGTGCAAAACAATGAATTAACTTCAGATTCGTTGCCGTACCCAACTGTCACCGCATCGAACTGTCAGACGGACGCATCCATATGTGCCTGTTTACACACGGTTGATCCAGGCGCCTGGCCATGAACGAAAAATGTTGCTCGTGTTTACACACAGATTGGAACTGAACGCTACTGTCAGTTTGCCAGGAAATAATTGGAAACGAAACATAATTGAAATTTTTCATTGAACAGTTAAAGGAAAATTGTTTTCAATTAATATTCGTCACAATAAACTAAAAAATGTTTGAAATGGATAATAAAAAGTTTTTGGCAGCATCAAGCATGCTTTATGTTAGAGTTTATTCCATGTAGACATTAGCTGCGACCCATTGGGCTGATTTTTTTACTCCGGAGTAAATGTTCAATGGGTCGAATTTTTTATGCCAAGAACAATTTTTAACCTCAAAATTGAGCTGTCATATTTGTGTAGAATAGTGCTGTGACTCGAAGTATTATCCCCAGTTAAATATTTATTTTAAAATATGAATCAGTCACGAAAATGGTCTTTCAATGAGGGGAAAGCACTTATTTCCTGTTACAAGAACAGAAAAGAGGAATATTTTCGAACCAGAAGCAAAAATCGGCTCTGGGAAAATATGTTGCAAGATCTGGAGGCTCAAGATGTACTGGTAAGTAATTTATTTAATTAATAAAGAAAAACAATTAAACATTTTATATGTTCACAGCTTTCACTGGCGACGCCGGAAAATCTGGAGGTGAAGTGGAAAAGTCTTTACCGCTCTTAGAAGAACGCGAAAGACTGAGGGACTGGATCTAGTGCTTCAAAATTTCCATCACTTTCATCCTCGTATAATAAATTTAATATCTAAACCAAGATTTTCATTATGTATTGATTATATATAGAGAAAGTATACACCATTTTTACCTGATTATGCTGCATAATTAATTTTTCAAGAAAGGTTTTGTCGGCGCTAAACAATAATTCGTTGGTCGTCAGAGAATCCCAATCGTTTCAAGTTTAATATTTATGTCCGTTGCTTTACATATCAATAAAATATTTACAAAAACTTATGATTTTTTTAGTTATTTTTAGTCTTTTTTCGTTCAAACAAATATAATCACACTAAAAATATTGAAATGACAATTCAAACTTTGCTTTCACAAGTTTTTATCATTTTAGCCATAATGTAATTTCCATAAGAGTTACAATTGAATACACTCCGCCGATCTGAGAGAAAAATTTCCCATTCAAACGATTGTGACTACGATATGGCAATACATGTTCTTGAAAATTGTTCGTGAATTGGAGGTGGTGCAGTTTTGCTTTGTTCGGGAACACTCCGGAGTAAAAAATCAGCCCAATGGGTCGCAGCTATTTTTGCTTATGAGATACGAACTCTTTGACGACAGGAACGCAAATGACAATGGAACGAGAAAAATACGCACTGAAAAATACCAGCCAATCAGAGCATGACAGGCGGAACTCTGAAAATGGAGATTTTAGTTTTGTGGTGCAATTTCCTATCGACACCCCCACTTCCTCGTCTTGCCTGTATTTTGACAGTTTCGTTCATGGCCAGGCGCCTGGATCAACCGTGTGTAAACAGGCACTATGAGCCTGTTCACATTGGTTGAAATAGTCTGTCTAATTATGACAGAAACTGGCAACATTAAGGCAAGGTGAGGAAGTGGGACTGCTGATAGGAAAATCATCCTCAAAACTAAAAACTCCATTCTCAGAGTTCCGCCTGTCGTGCTCTGATTGGTTGGCTGCCACACTGAATGTGTTCCATTGTCATTATTGTTTCGGTCGTCGTCGATGCAACACGTCGCAGAGCAAAAGGCAGCCACGTATTACTTGCAATTCTTTAGAAATGTTCCGTTTCCCAAATGTTTCACGCCAGTCTGATTGCTCACAGCTACTGGTTCAAATAGTCTCAATCTGAACACGAGCAATATTTCAACCGTCCTATTTAGGCGGACTATTTCAACCAATGTGAACAGGCTCTATACGATTCAGGTTCTAGCTTCAAAGTTCTGTTCAGGGTTGTGACTTTTGATTTTCGAAATCGTAGTAAATCGGCCGAAAAATAGTAGTAGAATCGATGAAATAGTGATAAAATGTAAAACCTTCGTCATTATATCATAGTTTAACTAGTTAGGAAACGTAGGGCTTTTTACGTGTACCTACGTTGGAGTAAAGATAACCGATATACTCTGGACGCGGTTTTTCTTTCTTTCCTATGCGTAAATTACCAACAAAACACAACACATGACAACCTAGCCACATTTTCATACACCACCAACACATGCAATTTTCCAACAGCGGGAGATTGCATGTGTTGGTGGTGTATGAAAATATGGCTAGGTTTTACATGTGTTGTGTTTTGTTGGTAATTTACGCATAGGAAAGAAAGGAAAACCGCGTCCAGAGTATATCGGTTATCTTTACTCCAACGTAGGTACACGTAAAAAGCCCTACGTTTCCTAACTAGTTAAACTATGATTATATATATAACTAATTTGAACGAAAGACTAGAAATGGGAGCGTTTGAACACTGTATGTATGATATTTATTTCATACTTCTCTTATCATAACCCAATTATAAATAAAATTATTATACCCGTATGGTGAAACCGAATATCTCAAAAACGGTGCATCTTATCAAAAAAGTGCAAGAACAAAAGTTATTTAGGATATGATTCTACATAAAACTCCCATACATCAAAATCCGATTGGAATAAATTTTAAAAAAATCTAATTAGAAAGTTTGATTCAAAGTGGAATTTTGATACAACTGTTCGCCGTTCACTTAAATCACCATACGGATTTTTAATAATTGCCAGATTGGCAATTATAGCTTTTGTTATGTTTTAAATAAAAATTTGTTTCCTTAATTTCCTTTTCACTAAAATTTCTTACTTAAATATTTATTGGCGATCGTTGTCGGCGGATCCACGTCTTCTGGCCGTCTCTACGAGACAGACACCTTGCTTTATTTTTGCTTTTATTAAGTACATATTTAATTATATTCCAGATTTTTTAATGTAAAAAATAGGGTTGAAGTCCCTGTTTTTTTAAGCGTACGAAAATACCTTTTTCTGGAGGTAATTTGCGGTTTTTCTGGAGGTGATCAGAAATTGTTTATGTTTAAATTGTGTGCACGAAATAATTTGATCGGAAGCAATTGCGCACCACTTTTGCAAATATAGTAGTTAATTTATTTTTCTTATCAAAAACTAAACTTTAAAATGGGATCAAATTAACAGTACCGCTTGATAGGAGCAACCATTCATTCATTAAATAATAGGACCTTAAAAATTCTATACTTTGCTGAAATGCAAGGAAGATTCTGACAACTCGCACAATGTGAATAGCAAAATTCCTGATGAATGCAAGAAATTTCAACTTTAAAGAAACGAGGCTTGATATCTGAAAAGTTGACATTAAATAAACTTAATCAATTTCCGCAAAAATATTTCGATATTTCGAGATTTTGGATTTATGGCAATTTGTTAGTTTGAGTAAATCTACTTTAAAGATTAGAGCATATTTACTCAAAAACTACCCGATAGAATTGCTTGAAATTTGGTCCAACACTCATACCGTTGACTTTTCCAAATATAAGTTTCAATAAATTTTGAAACTTACAAAAGAAGTTTTATCTATTTTTGTGAAACTCGAAATTTTCAGTTTGTGGCATCTCCACCTAAGGTGACCAGACGTTCTCTTTTTCAAGGACAAGTCCTCAATTTTAGATGAATAATTCTTTTGACGTGGATACGTTTTAGATTTTGGTTACGGGGATACAAATTAGAAAATCTGCCTTGCTGCCATGATAACAAATTTGTAATCGATGATACTCGATAGTTTGTGGTGACATCCGAACAGAAACTGTGTTATAAAATGCGGCCTACATTAAAGCATTGTTTGGGGTATTTTGTTATGTTAAACTATGTTGAATTATTTTTTAAAAAAGAAGGTGTCTGTCTCGTAGAGACGGCCAGAAGACGTGGATCCGCCTACAACGATCGCCAATAGATATTTAAGTAAAAAATTCAAGTGAAAAGGAAATTAAGGAAACAAATTTTTACTTAAAAATAATTTTATTTATAACTAGCTTGCATACCCGTTTGATGGCCTAAGTTTTAGCTAAACTTCAGGCCAATCGGCTCGGTAGTTTCCCTGCGAAAGGTAACATAGAAGAAGAGCTAGGTTTCGAGATCACTTTACCCCCTCTTCTTACTCCTCCACCTCTCGGGCTACTTTTTAATGGGTCTATGTTGGGGCTGGACCCCGGACGAACATCTATGCCACATTTCAGGCCAATCGGTTAAGTAGTTTCCCCGCGAAAGAGTAACATAGCGCAAAAACTAAGTTTTGAAATCACTTTACCCCCTCCCCTTACTACCTAACCCCTCGCGCCACTTTTCCGTATGCCTATGTTGGAACCAGAACTACCACAGACACTCATGCCAAATTTCAAGTCAATCGGTTCAGCCGTTTTTGCGTGAAATAGGAACTGACAGACAGACAGACACCAACTCATTTCTAAAAGCTTTTATTTAGCTTGCCTTCGTGTCTGCCTGTTTGTCTGTTTGGCTGTCTGTCAGATCAAATCTTGCAACCCAATTTTGACCCACTTCCACTTGTCCGATTGACTTGAAATTTTACACACTTATATAAGTCCGATGACAATACAATATTTTCACTACTTCGTCCTTGTAAGGATAACGGAAGGTCCTGTAAGGATAACGTGATTATCCTTTTCTCCAAATTTTCCGGAAAAAAATCTATTCTGGGGGTTTTTGGGGTCGCTGAATCCGAATCTGTCATTAAAAAGTCTGTAAGGATAACGGAAGGTCCTGTAAGGATAACGTGATTATCCTTTTCTCCAAATTTTCCGGAAAAAAATCTATTCTGGGGGGTTTTTTGAGGTCGCTGAATCCGAATCTGTCATTAAAAAATCAGTAAGGATAACGGAAGGTCCTGTAAGGATAACGTGATTATCCTTTTCTCCAAATTTTCCGGAAAAAAATCTATTCTGGGGGTTTTTGAGGTCGCTAAATCCGAATCTGCCATTAAAAAGTCTGTAAGGATAACGAAAGGTCCTGTAAGGATAACGTGATTATCCTTTTCTCCAAATTTTCCGGAAAAAAATCTATTCTGGGGGTTTTTGAGGTCGCTGAATCCGAATCTGTCATTAAAAAGTCAGTAAGGATAACGGAAGGTCCTGTAAGGATAACGTGATTATCCCTTTCTCCAAATTTTCCGGAAAAAAGTCTATTCTGGGGGTTTTTGGGGTCACTGAATACGATTCTCAAGTTAAAAAGCCTGTAAGGACATCTCAAATGTAAGAATATATATTCGAAGACTAAAAAGAACAAAATAAAAAAAAAATTAAAAAAAAAGCTTTTATTAAAAAAGAATGCACTAAAAAGAAAAAAATAATTTTCTGGACGCTGTGTATCACAAATATAAAAGCTTTTAAAAAGCGAGATAAAGCATAAAACAATAAAATAAAATCTCGCTTTTTAAAAGCTTTTATATTTGTGATACACAGCGTCCAGAAAATTATTTTTTTCTTTTTAGTGCATTCTTTTTTAATAAAAGCTTTTTTCAAAAAAAAAATTTTTTATTTTTTTATATATTAGTATGATAAATATGTGTAGTGTATATAGGAACTCTAGACGAATAGAAGGGGGACGAGAGGTTGACAAGACTGCGAAGATGGAGTTAAACACGGCGACGAGCAAGAGTTTTGTAAACAATAAATATCTGTGCAATTCAAAAGCATTGAATAAATAGTTGATTCTAAATCAGTGTTCATATATTAAGGACAACAAATCCTACATTTTGGCAACGAGGATAGTGTCAAAACAACGCGGATGCTCGGGATTTCCACGAATAACAAATCATCGAAAAAACAACACATCGATGCGATCATCAGAACAAAATGAATTTCAAACTTCTTAACAAACCTCTACCATTTGAACCTCATGGAGATTTGAGCAGCATTGACCAAAAATGGACAAAATGGATGGAACGGTTCGAGAATTTCCTTGCGGCGTCAACAGTCACACTTGATACCAGAAAAAAGGCAATTTTACTTAATTTGGTCAGAGAAGAGACAGCTGATATTTTTGATAATTTGCCTAATACAAGAGAAACTTACAACGAAGCAGTTGCAGCACTAAATGAATATTTCCGTCCAAAGAAAAATGTGCAGTTTGAGATTTTTAGTTTTAGGCAGGCAAAACAAGAAACGCCCGAATCAATCAACGAATTTTATGCCAGATTACGAAGTCTAGGAGCCACTTACGAGTTTACAGATCTCGATGCAGAAATCAAAACACAAATACTGATAGGAACAACATCAGAGGAATTAAAACGTAAAATTTTGAGGGAAGCCAATTTATCTATCAAGGAAGCGGTGGAATTTGGACGAACGAGTGAAGTGGTCAATAAACAAGCGTCAGATTTAAGTCAAGGAGATGCAAGTATAAACAAAAATAACAAATCTCATAACAAAGAGAGAAAAAAATCAGCTCCGGAAAGCAAAAAGCGAAAAACGTGTTTAAACTGTGGAAATGAATTTCGTGCAAAAGGAAAGAAACAGCTGCCCGGCATTTGGGAAGACATGTCATATCTGTGGAAAAAGAAATCATGTTGCAAAGGTTTGCCTCGCAAAGAAACCATCATTAGTCCATAAAGTTGGAAACAGAGAAAACAACGATGGCGTAAACAACGAAATAGTTTTCTCCATCAACAAAAACAGTACAGAAATAAATGCCGAATTGTGTCAAACCAAAGTGAAATTTTACATTGATACGGGTGCAAGTGTTAACATAATCGATGAACGAACATATAAAAAGTTGAAGAAGCAACCAAAGCGTCAAAGCACCGAGATTAAACTATATCCGTATCAAGCAGAAAAAATTTGAATGTTCGAGGAAAATTTGTTGAAACAAGGGAAAAACAGTTAAAGCAGAGATGATCGTGATCAAAGGTTCAGGACAACCTCTTCTGAATCTAAGAACAGCAGAAAAACTTGGTCTCATAAAGATATTATATAACATCATAGATTAATACAACTACTTATTTTTAATAACTTTTGCCACAAATGAACACTAAAATGTCCCCAAAAGAGTTTCTTCAATGCCTTGTTAGGGAATGTTTAGCAGACAATAAGAAAAATCCCGGAAGAAAATTTTTTAGGGATCCAGCACCGGCAGAAACGTATATTTTTATATTATTTGCGAGCATAAAATCACCAAAACTTAAAGAAACCCGTATATATTATCGATATTCACATTTGAACTTCGCAAATTTTGAAATAAATTCACAAAACTGAATTTCGTTGTTTTTTATTATTACCGAACTTTGTTTTGATGTTGATTTTAGACGCAGTATTGCCAATATGTAAGATGTATATGCTTTTGTATTCAAATGACTTATGTATTCAATAAAAACGTATTCAAATCCGAGATGTGGCAGCACTGTATACGATACCCACACAAAATCAATTCCTATCTTCACAAAGAAAATGAGGCGGGTAGAACAAAAGTTTCTCATACTCTTCTAACCGAAAATGTCTTCTTAGAATTTTCCCATCTATAGTAGTTGTATTAATCTATGATAACATCAACGATAATATCCCAGATATAACCAAAGAAAACATTCAGCAACGTTACCCGGAACTATTCTCGATCGAGAGATGTTGGCAATTGCATGGGGTGTGGAGCACTTCAAAACATACCTATATGGAGAAAGGTTTAAAGTATTCACCGATCACAAGCCGTTAATCTCCATACTAACGCACAACTAGAAACACATCAGCAAGATTAGAGAAATTACGACTAAGGCTTCAAGAGTACAGTTTCGAGACATTCCATCAATCAGGAAGTGATAACCCGTCGGATATTTTATCAAGAAATCCGATTAACAACAATGAAGCGGGAGAGCAGGATGAATTAGTCAACATGTTGATTCAGTCGGCATTAGCCAGATGTTTGAAACGAGAGGACATCGCAGAAGCAACAAAGATGGGCAAAACACTACAACACGTTGTAAATATTATTCTAAGGAGATGTAAGTCAGGATGCAATCACGAGGCTTTACAACCTTACGTGCAAAAACTAGAAGAAGTATCTGTATCCTACGACGGTGTAATAATAAGAGGTAAAAGAATTGTAATACCAATATGTCTACAGAAGCAGGTATTAGCGAGTGTGCATGCAGGCCATCAAGGCATAGTAAAAACAAAAGAGCTACTACGCAGCAAAGTTTGGTTCCCGAATATCGATCAAAAAACAGAGACAATGGTAAAGAAATGCATCACTTGCGCAGCAATAGTGACAACCCCAGTAAAGCGAGATCCAGTTATTTCCACAGAACTAGGAGATCAGCCTTGGGAAAAGATAGCTGCGGATTTTTATGGTTCTTTACAGTCGGGACAGTACTTGCTAGTTGTAATAGATGAATATTCGCGATATCCGGTCGTGAAAATAGTAAACAGCTTGATGAACAAAACTGTTTTGAGAACATTGATTAAGGTTTTTAGCGAGTTCGGATTACCTAAACAAATAAAAACGGACAACGGACCGCCATTTAATGGTCATGACTTCACAAAAGGAATGAAATTACTTGGAATAAAACACCAAAAGGTCACACCATATTGGCCTCAAGAAAATGGGTTGGTAGAAAGATTCATGCGAAATTTTAAAAAGTGTATGACAGCGTCTAAGATAGAAAACATATCATGGGAACAGGAACTTCAAGTATTCTTAATGAACTATAGAGCAACAACTCATTCAACGACGAAAAGGAGCCCAGCACAAATTATGTTTGCATACGAATTTAAGACATTTGTGCCAACATTCACATCGTATGACGCAGATGATGAAATGATTCAGACTGACAAGAAGAATAAAAATACAGCAAAAGAGTTTGCAGATAGACGCAATCGAGCACGGTTTAGTGGAAGGTGACACAGTCTTAGTCAGACAAAGGCAACAAAATAGATGGATACCGCCATTTAATCCAACGCCATACCTTATCACGGAAGTCAAGGGAACGCAGATAGTAGCAGAGCGAGAAGGAAATACTGTGACACGAAATGCATCCAATTTTAAAAAAATCCCTACCAATGAGGACAGCGAAATGGAAGCTGCGGTAATTGAAACGAAAGACGAAAATTTGGAACACGAAGAATCCGATCTAGAACCAACAGTAGCAGTTACAGAAAACAACAGAGCTGATAGATGAGAAGGAAGACCAGTTAGGGAACGGAAGATGCCCAAGCGATATCAAGACTACATCATAAATGAAGATCAATCACTGAAGCAAGTTCTGGAGGGATGTAGTGTATGTAGGAACTCTAGACGAATGGATGGGGAAACGAGAGGTTGGCAAGACTGGGAAGATGGAGATAAACTGAATAAATAGTTGATTCTAAATCAGTGTTTATAGGTCTGTTCGATATAAGTCCTGGACTTAAGCAGGGTTTAGACGAAGCAAGTAACTCGCTGCAAGTAGACGTAAATACACGCGATTTAAGCTAGTGTGGGACGCTCGCATATGTGTGAGAATACTCGCTTGTCTCTCAAAAATAATAGAAAGCCATTCTATTTTTCTAGCAAGTAAAAACCAATACAACAACATGGAACCGTGTAGACAAGAGGTGGTTTTATGTGTGTGTGTTTCGGTTCATTTTATATTTGCTGCTTTGCCAGAAAACGTCGTAACATTTTAAGGAAAAAACGACACGGTCATAAAAAACTCGTCGGCAACAAACAGTTTTAGGTCGAAATTCGCAAATTTTCCCACAAAAAAGAGTCGTGATATTTTTTCTCAGAAAATTTTAGGTTATGTTTTCCTTCGGCTGTCATTCTACTTGCAACGATTTACTTGCAACGTGTAAACGAAGCAAACTACTTGCCTCTCTTTACTTGCAGCGAGTTACTCGCTGTGTATAAACCCTGCTTTACTCCGAATATTTTCACTTTACTCCACAAAATGGCGGATTTTCTTACTCTGAATTTGTTTTTATCGAACAACTTGGAGTAAGTTCAGAGTAAGTCACGTTTGAACTGTCGTTTAATATATTAAATGTATTTCATGAAACCTGTTTTGTAAACTTACGCTCAACTTGGTATACTCGAAATTCTCCGACATGATTTTCAACATATAAATTTTCATAATTACACATTTTATAAATTTTTCTTGACTTCCAAACACTGTAAAAGAAAGGTTATGTCTGACAAATATCAGCTGTCAAAAGTTTACTCCAGCTAAAAGCAAGAGTAAGTCCAGGACTGAAAAGATGAGTTCTGGACTTACAATCGAATAGAAATGAGTAAAAATGTTTACTCCGAGTAACTCCAGGACTCATATCGAACAGACCTTATATATTAGGTCTGTTCGATATAAGTCCTGGACTTAAGACGGAAACAGAATTGCGGCTTTTTGGGCTTTGGGCTTTGGGCTTCAGCTTTGGACTTTCTGGGCTTCGTCGGCTTCAACTTTCATTCGAACACAATTGCAACTTTGACAAATAATTCATAATTCTTCATATTTTTTCATATTTATTTGATAATTCTTCTTTTTCGCATTTCTGTATTCCTTGTTTTTATTTTATTATAAAGAATTTCATTTTCTTGCACTATATTTATCAACTTTTCTTCAAACATTTTCAATGACAATCATTTACTCACAAAAAAAGTTAGGTTAAAGTTGTCAAAGCCGACCAAGAGTAGAGAGTAGAGCTACTACCACTTCGACTTCGGCTTCACCGGCTTTGCAACTTTGCTATTGTGTTCCATTACGTTGAAAAGCATTGAGTCTACAGAACTGTCAAAGCTGAAGCCGAAGCTGAACTCCACAAAGCCGCAATTCTGTTTCCACCTTTACTCCGAATATTTTCACTTTACTCCACAAAATGGCGGATTTTCTTACTCTGAATTTGTTTTTATCGAACAACTTGGAGTAAGTTCAGAGTAAGTCACGTTTGAACTGTCGTTTAAAGGAGGATCTCCATTACCATGACTTCTGTAACTGCAAAAAAATGCAGAAAACTAGAGCAAGATAGACTTATATAGATCTAAATAGGAATGACTGAATACAAGTATAAACGCTTTCCCTTCCAGTTTAACAACTTTATAGCAATCATATCAAACCTTATGCTATGAATATAATGTTCAAATTAGCATAGAAATAAACCTATAGAGCTGTATGTGTGTGGTTGAACTACATGAAAAATGACAGCTACGCTATAATAGCACTTTGTATGTGTCTGTGCTCAATATTCACTTACAGGGACAATGTGTGATTGTAGTAGAAATCGCTATAAAAAAGTTCAAGTCCGTCAACTGCAACCATAAAAAAAGAGGGGAAATTATTTTTGCAGTTGCCGACAAATTTTTGCAGTTGATTCTTATCTCCCTTTATTTGGCAATATCATACCTATACTTAAGAAAGGAGACAATTCTAACGTAGAAAACTATCGCCCAGTGTCAATGTTGTGTTGTTTTGGTAAAGTTTTTGAACGGCTTGACCATGAATCCCTATTTGTAAAAATATCGTCTTCAATATCTCCTTACCAACACGGATTTATCCAGGGTAAATCTACGGCTTCGAACCTACTAGAATTTACTAACTATGTGACCAAAGCTCTTGAAAATAGAGAAACTGTCCATGTTGTATACACTGATTTCTCTAAAGCTTTTGATACGGTTAATATTAATATTGTCCTATCGAAACTTAAGTATTATGGAATATCGGGTTCATTATTACGTTGGTTTGCTTCCTATCTTAGAGGCAGAAAGTATTCTGTACTCTTTAAGGGCTGCAGGTCATCTATTATTAGACCTAGCTCTGGGGTACCACAGGGATCGATTCTAGGTCTACTTTTGTTTATTATCTTCATAAATGATTTGCCCCAATTTATTATCGGTCTGAAACTTTTATTCGCAGACGATCTTAAGTTTTATACTGTGATACGCAACTTACTTGACTGTGATAGACTCCAAAATGACATAAATAATTTATTAACTTGGTGCTCCAAGAATGATCTAGTCATAAATGTTTCGAAATGTGCTACTATGTCTTTTAACTACAAAATGAATCCTATTGAATACCACTACACTCTAGATGGTGTCAGGCTTACACAAGTAAATTCTATGAAGGACTTGGGAGTTATATTTGACTCGAAAATGAAATTTAATCTTCACTACGCAGATATTTGCCGTAGGGGTAGTAGGCTTTCCGGTTTTATTCTAAGACTATCAAAAAAACTTCAAAATCTTAATGCTTGCATACTTCTTTTTAAGTCTTTAGTTTGGAGTATACTTGAATGATGTTCAGTGGTTTGGTCGCCTCATTACAATTGTGATATCGCGCAGATTGAATCAATCCAAAGAAAATTCACACGCGGCCTATGCCGAAGATTTGGAGTGGTTTTTGAGTCTTACGAAAATCGCCTAACTATTTTAAATTTGCCTTCGCTTAAAGTCCGTAGAATTTACTTGGATGAGTGCTTTTTGTTTAAACTGGTGATGGGTCATACTATGTCATCCGATCTGTTAAATTCATTGTCTCCCCGCAATCTTACTCGTGTCTCGAGAAATGCTATTGTTTTTAATGTTCCTTATGCTTCTCATAACGTTTACTATCATTCTCCACTTCTCAGGTTACAGCGTAATCATGATACTTATGAATTTGGTTTTTTTCCCGCTTCAACACTGCAATCTTTTCAAAAACAACTTAAAAAATTATTATTTTAATATCTTAAACCACTTTTAGTTTTTTGCTGCAGTGTTATTGGATTATATCTGTACTGTAGTTATAAATAAATAAATAAATAAAATAAATAAATAAATTTCTCGCCAAGGTATCTTCACATAAATGTGTCTCTATTTTTTTGCAGTTGGGAAAAGTCATGGTAATGGAGGGCCAACTTAATGTATTAAATGTATTTCATTAAACCTGTTTTGTAAACTTACGCTCAACTTGGTATACTCGCAATTCTCCAGAATGATTTTCAACATATAAATTTTCATAATTATACATTTTATAAATTTTTCTTAACTTCCAAACACTGTAAAAGAGAGGTTATGTCTGACAAATATCAGCTGTCAAAAGTTTACTCCAGCTAAAAGCAAGAGTAAGTCCAGGACTGAAAAGATGAGTTCTGGACTTACACTTTTCTGTTCGATATGTGTTCGGAGTAAGTCCAGGACTCATATCGAATAGAAATGAGTAAAAATGTTTACTCCGAGTAACTCCAGGACTCATATCGAACAGACCTTATATATTAGGTCTGTTCGATATAAGTCCGAATATTTTCACTTTACTCCACAAAATGGCGGATTTTCTTACTCTGAATTTGTTTTTATCGAACAACTTGGAGTAAGTTCAGAGTAAGTCACGTTTGAACTGTCGTTTAAAGGAGGATCTCCATTACCATGACTTCTGTAACTGCAAAAAAATGCAGAAAACTAGAGCAAGATAGACTTATATAGATCTAAATAGGAATGACTGAATACAAGTATAAACGCTTTCCCTTCCAGTTTAACAACTTTATAGCAATCATATCAAACCTTATGCTATGAATATAATGTTCAAATTAGCATAGAAATAAACCTATAGAGCTGTATGTGTGTGGTTGAACTACATGAAAAATGACAGCTACGCTATAATAGCACTTTGTATGTGTCTGTGCTCAATATTCACTTACAGGGACAATGTGTGATTGTAGTAGAAATCGCTATAAAAAAGTTCAAGTCCGTCAACTGCAACCATAAAAAAAGAGGGGAAATTATTTTTGCAGTTGCCGACAAATTTTTGCAGTTGATTCATATCTCCCTTTATTTGGCAATATCATACCTATACTTAAGAAAGGAGACAATTCTAACGTAGAAAACTATCGCCCAGTGTCAATGTTGTGTTGTTTTGGTAAAGTTTTTGAACGGCTTGACCATGAATCCCTATTTGTAAAAATATCGTCTTCAATATCTCCTTACCAACACGGATTTATCAAGGGTAAATCTACGGCTTCGAACCTACTAGAATTTACTAACTATGTGACCAAAGCTCTTGAAAATAGAGAAACTGTCCATGTTGTATACACTGATTTCTCTAAAGCTTTTGATACGGTTAATATTAATATTCTCCTATCGAAACTTAAGTATTATGGAATATCGGGTTCATTATTACGTTGGTTTGCTTCCTATCTTAGAGGCAGAAAGTATTCTGTACTCTTTAAGGGCTGCAGGTCATCTATTATTAGACCTAGCTCTGGGGTACCACAGGGATCGATTCTAGGTCTACTTTTGTTTATTATCTTCATAAATGATTTGCCCCAATTTATTATCGGTCTGAAACTTTTATTCGCAGACGATCTTAAGTTTTATACTGTGATACGCAACTTACTTGACTGTGATAGACTCCACAATGACATAAATAATTTATTAACTTGATGCTCCAAGAATGATCTAGTCATAAATGTTTCGAAATGTGCTACTATGTCTTTTAACTACAAAATGAATCCTATTGAATACCACTACACTCTAGATGGTGTCAGGCTTACACACAGAGATTTGCCGTAGGGGTAGTAGGCTTTCCGGTTTCATTCTAAGACTATCAAAAAAACTTCAAAATCTTAATGCTTGCATACTTCTTTTTAAGTCTTTAGTTTGGAGTATACTGGAATACTGTTCAGTGGTTTGGTCGCCTCATTACAATTGTGATATCGCGCAGATTGAATCAATCCAAAGAAAATTCACACGCGGCCTATGCCGAAGATTTGGAGTGGTTTTTGAGTCTTACGAAAATCGCCTAACTATTTTAAATTTGCCTTCGCTTAAAGTCCGTAGAATTTACTTGGATGAGTGCTTTTTGTTTAAACTGGTGATGGGTCATACTATGTCATCCGATCTGTTAAATTCATTGTCTCCCCGCAATCTTACTCGTGTCTCGAGAAATGCTATTGTTTTTAATGTTCCTTATGCTTCTCATAACGTTTACTATCATTCTCCACTTCTCAGGTTACAGCGTAATCATGATACTTATGAATTTGGTTTTTTTCCCGCTTCAACACTGCAATCTTTTCAAAAAACAACTTAAAAAATTATTATTTTAATATCTTAAACCACTTTTAGTTTTTTGCTGCAGTGTTATTGGATTATATCTGTACTGTAGTTATAAATAAATAAATAAATAAAATAAATAAATAAATTTCTCGCCAAGGTATCTTCACATAAATGTGTCTCTATTTTTTTGCAGTTGGGAAAAGTCATGGTAATGGAGGGCCAACTTAATGTATTAAATGTATTTCATTAAACCTGTTTTGTAAACTTACGCTCAACTTGGTATACTCGCAATTCTCCAGAATGATTTTCAACATATAAATTTTCATAATTATACATTTTATAAATTTTTCTTAACTTCCAAACACTGTAAAAGAGAGGTTATGTCTGACAAATATCAGCTGTCAAAAGTTTACTCCAGCTAAAAGCAAGAGTAAGTCCAGGACTGAAAAGATGAGTTCTGGACTTACACTTTTCTGTTCGATATGTGTTAGGAGTAAGTCCAGGACTTATATCGAACAGAAAAGAGTAAAAATTTTTACTCCGAGTAAGTCCAGGACTCATATCGAACAGACCTATTAAGGACAACAAATCCTACAATATGTGTACTGCTTAATACTTTGAAACCATCTATAAAAATATTTTGCAAAACTTAAGGCCTAACTATAATGTGCATAAGCTGACTTAAGCTAATTTCAAAAGTCAACGAAATTTTGCTTATGCACATAAGCAAGCCATAATGAACTTAAAGGAATAAGGTCTTGTCAAAATATGACATCCATATGTTGAAACGTCATCGTACTTGTTGAAATACCGCGAATTACTTTTTATAAATAAGCACTTGAGGGTCTCTAACATTTTCTATTAAAATATCGCAAAAACTATTCACAATTTCTTCCGACATGACTTTTGACAGAGACCAAATATGTTCGTACATAGACGCGGCCTTTGTTACCGAAATCTACTACAGATTTTTGCAAATCTACTTCATTCAGCAATCATAAAATCCCATCAGGTTTTGTAACAACCCATCTGGCAATACTCTTCAAGACCTTACCTGACACAACACTAGTAGCGTCATTAGCCGGCTTGCGAGATTGTGACTACTTCGTAGTGTTTTAATTCAATGACGGCGGTGGGGAAAATTTCAAGATGAAGAAATATCTTATATTCGCAATTGTAAGTATAACTTTCTTTTACGATAGTGGATTTTTGAAATTTTCTGATTGCAGATATTTCTGAGCGGAATTCATTTGCTAGTAGGAAGAACCAACCAACAAAATGTAGTTATTGAAGATATTAGCTCTATGAAAGAAATAAGGAAACTCTTTCGAACTAAAACCAACGTTTTAGTTTTATTTGTAACAAATATAAAAGAAACACAATCAACGATTAAAGTGTTCCGTGAAGCCGCAGAAATTGTAAGAGGACTGGGAACAATGGTTCTAGTGGATTGTTCGAACAGGTAAAACTAATTGAGTTAAATATTTAAAGTCGCGCATTTTGTTGATAAATCCTCTGAAACTACCGCTTCACTCTGTACAATCAGAAAGACAAAATAACAGTAATTTAAATCCAGTGGACGTCCAGAATAAAGCGCAAAACAATTACCCGACAACATTTACGGCGACATTTCAGATTTTAAACTCAGCACCCTATGCTTCTGTATAGAACAGAGATGAAAATAAGAGTTATTTTATCTCTCTTTATCTCTCATTTCAAGTCTCACTCACGACTAATAACTTTTTCGCTGTGTGAAAAAATATGTCTGAAGGAGATGAGTTTTATTTGTGCGACGAAAAACTCAAGAAGAGAGATAAATATTTTCTGTAAATAAATATCAGTTCTAATGAGAGATAAATATTTCCTGAAAATAAATATCAGTTCTAATGAGAGATAAATATTTCTTGAAAATAAATATCAGTTCCAATGAGTTTTATTTCGCTGAGCTGACGAAAAACTCATTTGGTCGATTTTGTATGGTGTGGCTAGTGTACGATTTCCAATAATTTTCAATGCATGATAAGAAATTATTATTTATTGTAAAGGGTGGATGATGGGTGGGTGATTGGTGGGTTAGTAGGGGGTGGGGTGTGGGGGGAGGGGGTAGGTGGAGGGGGAAGAAGGAGGGGGAGGGGGGATTTTTTTTTTCCAAAAAAATTTTTTTTTTGAAAATAGTACGGAGCAAAATAAAATTAAGGAGGAAATTTCTGGACAGCACACGACTTTCTTATACAACAAAAAAAAATTTTTTCACGAAAATACCCTAGAGCAAAATAAAATTAGCGGGGAAATGTCTGAACAGCACACGACTTTCTTATACAACAAAAAAAATTTTTTTTTTCAGGAAAATACCCCAGAGCAAAATAAAATTCTCGGGGAAATTTCTGAACAGCACATGAGTTTCTTATACAACAAAAAATCGATTCTTAAATATAAAAATACACTATTTTAAAGACACGGGTTTTTTATTTTGTATGTTGATTTGGATATAGAATGGGTCATTGATGAACTAACTGAAAAATAAAATTAATTTACCTATGTTGGTGATACACTGAAATATATATATGACGTGATGTCGTGCAATGAGTTGGGGAAACGGAGCGTCAAAGCGAAGTGCCATTTTAAATCGTCCCATAGTAAGCCACTGGTTTTACTTTTGAAGCATCGAAATGTAAAAGCTTACGCACGCCTTGACGCGTCATTGTGTTTTCGCTATCAAACAAACCAATTCAAACCCTGATTTCAGTGCGGTATTAATGTTTTACTATGTCATCTATGTCCCATTCATACAAATAAAAAACCCGTGTCTTTAAAATAGTGTATTTTTATACCCGTATGGTGAAACCAAAGGGTATATTAACTTTGCCTTACCGTTTGTAACGCCAAGATCCCGTTATCACACACAAAAATGAATTACACCAGTGTGTTTAGAATGATAAAAAAAATTGAATTTTGCATGTCCGTCCGTCTGTCTGTCCGTCTGTCTGTCCGTCTGTCTGTCTGTCCGTCTGTCCGTCTGTGGCGCGGATTGCGGGCGCATGGATTGAGCTAGAGACTTGAAATTTTGCACAGATCCGTGCTAAGTTCGTTAATGGGCAAAAATGGACCATTAGGGGGGGTACCCCCCATACGAACGAAAATGTTTTTTGCGAATACCTCAAAAACGGTGCATCTTATCAAAAAAGTGCGAGAACAAAAGTTATTTAGGATATAATTCTACATAAAACTCCCATACATCAAAATCCAATTGGAACAAATTTTAAAAAATCTTATTGGAAAGTTTGACTTCAAAGTGGAATTTTGGTACAACTGTTCCAATTTTGATACGAATATCACCATACGGGTCTCCAATGATTGCCAGATAGGCAATTATAGCTTTTGTTATGTTTATATTTAAAAATCGATTTTTTGTGGTATAAGAAAGTCATGTGCTGTTCAGACATTTCCTCCCTAATTTTATTTTGCTCTAGGGTATTTTCCTGAAAAAAAATTTTTTTGTATAAGAAAGCCATGTGCTGTTCAGAAATTTCCTCCCTAATTTTATTTTGCTCTAGGGTATTTTCCTGAAAAAAAAATTTTTTTGTATAAGAAAGTCATGTGCTGTTCAGAAATTTCCTCCCTAATTTTATTTTGCTCTAGGGTATTTTCCTGAAAAAAAAATTTTTTTGTATAAGAAAGTCATGTGCTGTTCAGAAATTTCCTCCCTAATTTTATTTTGCTCCATACTATTTTCCAAAAAAAAAAATTTTTGGAAAAAAAATCCCCCCCCTTCCCCCCCCCCCCCCCCCCACCGCCCCCCTTCCCCCCTCACCCCACCCCCTACTAACCCACCCATCATCCACCCATCACCACCCCATAAAAGCAACATAATATTAAAAAGACCACGTATCAAAAAAAAGCGAGAAACATCGAATATAAGTTTTTGACGACACATAAATGAGTTTTATTTTGCTCAATATAAATATTCCTCTTCGAATAGAGTTTTTCAAGTCAAGGAGTTTTTCAAAAACTCATTGAGTATAAGTTTTTCACAACATTTTAAATCTCTTTAAAAAAGAGTTTTATTCTGCTCGGCAAAAATATTCCTCATCAGGACTGAGTTTTATTTTGCTCGACATAAATATTCCTCATCAGAAGTGAGTGTTATTCTGGTCGATATAAATATTCCTCATCAGAAGTGAGTCTTTATAAAAATTGAGAAATATTTTCATCTCTGGTATAGAATCAATCCGACCAACTTTTTCGTCGTAAAAAGTTGAATCGAATTTAACTTTTGTCGGTCAGCTCGCCGACAAAATTTTATGGTTGATTCAAAATGAAATCTTATGGGGACATAATAAAATCTAAATTTCGTCACTCAAAGGGAAATTCTGTGGTGATTTGCCAAAACATGATAAATACATTTTTTAAATTTTTAACCAAACAATTTAAAAAATTATATAAAATATGACATGACAAAACTGTTCTCTTGCAGATTATTTTAAAGTTTAAATTAACTTTAAAAATAAATGTTTAACGAACAAATTAAAAATTTCATCGTATCGTGTTTTTTATGACATTTTGTAATTGCTTCGTCGGAAATTTGAAAAATGCATTAATCAAGTTTTGGCAAATTACCACAGAATTATATAGTTCGGAAATATAGTTCGTATGCTGTGTTGCTTACATTAACATTCCTGTATGATAATTGGTAACAAAATATTGTTATAAAGGGTGGTTAAATTTTAAGGGCCGATGTTGATTTTGAATAAAACACGAATTATTTAGGAAATTATTGTCATTTCTTTTTATTATGATAATATTGCTATGGTTCAATTATGTATGGAACAAAATATCGGCCAAATGGCCGCCGCGACCTCGGCGGCACACCTCCATCCGATGGTCCAAATTTTCGATGACGCTGAGGCATAATTGAGGTTCTATGCCGTTAATGTGCCGAATTATCTCATCCTTTAGCTCTTGAATTGTTGCTGGCTTATCGACGTACACCTTTTCTTTCAAATAACCCCAAAGAAAGAAGTCCAACGGTGTCAAATCACATGATCTTGGCGGCCAATTGACATCGCCACCACGTGAGATAACACGGCCATTAAATTTGTCGGGCAAAAGAGCGATTGTTTCGGTAGCTGTGTGGCAAGTGGCACCGTCCTGTTGAAACCACATATAGTCCACATCCATATCTTCCAATTCGGGCCATAACAAGTTCGTTATCATCTCACGATAGCGAACACCATTGACAGTAACTGCCTGACCGGCCTCATTTTGGAAAAAATACGGCCCGATGATGCCGCCAGCCCATAAACCGCACCAAACAGTCACTCTTTGTGGGTGCATTGGTTTTTCGACAATCACTCTTGGATTATCATTCGCCCAAATGCGGCTGTTCTGCTTATTGACGAATCCACTGAGGTGAAAATGTGCCTCATTACTGAAGATGATTTTCTTCTAAAATTGATCATCCACTGTTGCCATTTCTTGCCACCATTCTGACCATTGACGACGCTTGAAATGGTCAAGAGGCTTTAGTTCTTGAGTCAATTGCACCTTGTAAGCGTGTAAATGCAAGTCTTTATGCATAATGTTCATCAACGACGAGCGTGGGAGGTGCAATTGTTGGGCACGACGACGAGTTGAGGTGGACGGCTCTTCAGCCACACTATCGCGAACAGCAGCAATATTTTCTGCAGTACGAGCATGCACTGGTGTTTTCACATCTCCTACAGACCCGGTTTGCTCAAATTTTTGCACGATTTTTCCGATTGTACGCACATTTGGACGATTAAATTTACCGAAAAAACCACGAAGTGCACGATATGCATTTTGATTTGAACGCCCATTTTCATAATAAGCCTGAATAACTTTAACGCGTTGCTCGATTGTGTATCTTTCCATGATTCAAATTGAGTTAGTCTGAAATTGAGAAATGTCAAATGAAATGCAGAAAAAAACTTCACGTTTAGGTGTGGTTCACATTCAACATCGGCCCTTAAAATTTAACCACCCTTTACATGTGACTCACCGTCACATTGTCAAAATCAAATTAAAAACAAAACATTTAGAACAACAAAATGTGCGGAATTATATATGGAGGACAACTTTGTCGTCGTAAATATTTTGTCAGGTCAATTGTATTCCGAACTTAACGTATATCTATATCCGTGGCTCCCAAACTTTTTCAGTTGACGGCCTCCTTGAACACTTATCAAACAGCTGACGCCCCTCTTTTTTGAAAACCTGTCAAACTTACGTGGTTCTATTCTAATATTTTGAGTTAAAAATCCACACACTTTTACTGTCCATTTCAATTATTTATTTCCCTAGTTTCTACAAAAAAAACTGAAAAAATAGAAAATTAATGGGATGAGTGACACTGTTTTTCTTTCACTAAAATCTGAATATTAGGTCTGAAGTTTAACAGAGCACACCGGAGATCGCTTTCCAGATTAAGTCTGCAACGCTGCTTTGTTTTTATTAGACAAGACGAGAACAATATCTTGAAATGTTAATTTCAAATTTCTTCACGACTACCGACCGTAGCTCTACGCCCCCAATGGTGGCGCGGCTGAAATTGCTTCACGCCCCCCAGTTTGGGAACCACGGACCTATATAACAAACGCGCAGTGTACAGAATAGTATTTTCGAGAGCATCTCTATATAGCAGACGTGGTCAAAAGCAAATTAAAAAGTGTGGGACTTATGCATTTATAACTAAAAATAGAGCGACAATGTTTCATATGGTTTTTTTATATATATAATTCCAGAATAACTCTTGTTAGTTTTGATTAGGTTTTGGTCGCTTCTTTAATATTCGCTGAAGGATATTTTCTCACTTTTTTTTATGTTTTGTAACATAACGCTGTATAATTGAGCTTTTTATACCCGTATGGTGAAACCTAAGGGTATATTAGATTTGCCTTTGTAAATGTAAAGAAAAAATATCTACAAATGTGTGAGTTCCTGGGAAATTCCTGGAGGTCGTATTTGCTTTGTTCTTATCGGAAAGTCATTTTTTTGAGGGATAATAAAAGTGTTTGGTGTAACTTAATTTAAAAAAAAAAATTTATCGGAAAAAGTCATTTTTTTGAGGGATAATAAAAGTGTTTGGTGTAACTTAATTTAAAAAAAAAATATGATTTAGATTTGAATTAATAAAGGATGATCCAATAAGAGCTTCCCGTTTTTTTAAAATAAAACACATAATATATTGAGGAAAATCTTTATTTAAGTTGTTGTTTGGTTCATGCCATTTAATGTTTAAAGATAATTTCCTTCAAATGTTGCCCACGACTAACTCTTAAATGGTCCATTCAGTGGGTCCAATTTTCGACCACTATTTCAATCATATCGGTCGGTATTCCGCGAATAGCACGGATTATGTTTGCTTCCAAAGCTGTAATCGTTCCGGGTTTATCGACGTAAACAAGAGATTTCACATATCCCCACAGAAAGTAATCCAATGGTGTCAGATCACAAGATCTCGGTGGCCAATTAACAGGACCATTTCTTGAGATGATGTTTTCATGGAACGTTTCCCTCAATAAAGCGATTGTATCGTTAGCTGTATGACATGTAGCGCCATCCTATTGAAACCACAAGTCAGCTACAACAATATCTTGAATTTTTGGCAACAAAAATCCATTGATTGAGAACGGCGACGAATTTATTGATCACGGAAAAGTTGTGAATTGATATAAAAACAAATTGTGGAAAGTTTCAGCTCGATCGGAGCTGAAGATGACCTCCGATCGAGCTGAAACTTTCCACAATTTGTTTTTATATCAATTCACAACTTTTCCGTGATCAATAAATTCGTCGCCGTTCTCAATCAATGGATTTTTGTTGCCTTTCGTTTGAAAATTTGGCATAACAGTGTGTATACGCTAGTGAATTTCTATTTATTTTACAAATTTTCGCTAATCATTTTTGCTGTGATCACCCAGATTTCGCCGCGTAGATGCATTTGTAATTCGAAATCATTTTTGTATTTTAATTTTTTTTGTTTTATTTCTTTTGTAATTTTTTTTTGGTTAATTTTTTTTCAAAATTTTATTTTGTTTTAATTTTTTCAAACTTTTTTTTTGTTTTAATTTTTTTAATATTTTTTTTGTTTTTGGTTTTTTTTTTGTTATTTGTGAACTAATTCAAGCTTTTTTTGGAAATCCTCCTTGGTTTTGGTGAAAGTTGGAATTTTTAGTTTAAGGCAGATTTTCAAAATTTCAAATGAAAAGCGCAAGCTGAAAATGACCTCCGATCGAGCTGAAATTTTCCAAATTTCATTTTTACATATATTCACATCTTTTCCATACCCCCGCTGTTCACATTGCCACATTTATTTTTTTGTTCGAGCCGCGATCCACCCTAGTGTGTACATTGTTTAACTCTTTGTTGACAGTCGGTACTTTTAAGTACCACCAACTTTAAATCCTTAAATTTTTTGCTTATCCAATAGTATCAACATTCTATATACTTTTATACACGGCATAGAGACAAACAAGGTATGCTGTAAACTCAAATCTGACATTTCGTTGCTACGTCACTTGTCAAGTGCAGAAGGAATTTTGTATTCTGGGTGGTTTTTGAAGTGAAAACTTCTTTAGCGGCGTTGTGAGTGATTTCAAACTCGATGAAACGAAAAAGCGACAGTAAAAAGAGATAGGATATTTTAGCCTGCGAGAAAATGAGATAGAATACAGATGGGTGCCGGTCAATTTATCGTAAACAAGAGTGTTGGGAAGGGGGACGGGGGAAGGGGGGAAGGGAGAAGTGTTAGGAGGGAGGAAGTGGAGAGAGGAGGCGATAAATTACTGATGTTTCGTCATACATTACAATATATACATATCTAACACATGGATCAATAAGTCCCGAGACTAACCCAGAGATGACGCTCGTAGTAAACCAGTAACCACGTCTTTCTAGAGTACTAACCTTTGCTTGAAACGTGTCAAAATTTTAAGTCGATCGGACCAGAAACAGCTGAGTTATCGAGGTTGGAGTAAAGTCGTTTTGTAGTTTGTTTAAAAAATGGAAAAAACCGAGTTTCGTGTTCTGATAAAACATTGTTTTTTAATGGGTAAAAACACCGTGCAAGCGAAACAATGGATTGAAAAATGTTACCCGGACTCTTGTCCATCAAAAGCACCGATTTGTCGGTGGTTTGCCGAGTTTAAACGTGGTCGTACCGACACAAATGACGCGGAACGCTCGGGTAGACCTGTGGAAGCCGTTACACCGGAAAATGTGAGTGAAGTGACAAAAATTATAATGAAAGATCGTAAAGTGAAGCTCCGTGAGATTGCTGAGATAACACAGATATCATATGGAAGTGCATTTACTATCCTTCATGAAAAATTGAGCATGAAAAAGGTTTTTTCCAAGTGGGTGCCGCGATTGCTTTCGATGAAACAAAAACAGCAACGAGTCGATGATTCAGAAAGCTGTTTATCGCTATTTACTCGCAATAAAAAAGATTTCTTGCGTCGTTACGTGACCATGGACGAAACATGGATACATCACTACACTCGAGAGTCGAAGCGGCAGTCATCTGAGTGGCGCACAGCTGGCGAAAGCCGTCCGAAGCGTCCGAAAACGCAGCAGTCAGCTGGCAAAGTCATGGCGTCAGTTTTTTGGGATACGCATGGCGTGACGATTGTATCACCCTAAAAGGTGATTATATTGATGAATAAAAAAAAATTTTGCAAAAAAAATGTTGTTTTCATTGTTAGTCTCGGGACTTATTGATCCATGTGTTATATATATAAAAATGGATGTTTTATTGTTTGTCTGTTTGTCTGTCTGCCTGAGATTACAAAACTCAAAAACTACTGGACCGATTTTTATGCGGTTTTTTGCAAAATGGTCTATGTTGCCAGGACCAGGTTTTTAGCTATGTACATTTTCAAAATTCGAAACGGAAGGTCCTGTAAGGATAATGAAAATATCCTTTTTATCATTTTTCCCCGGAAAAACTTGCATTTTAGGGTTTTTGGGGTCGCTGATCACGAATCCGGTATTAAATTTTCAAAATTCGAAACGGAAGGTCCTGTAAGGATAATGAAAATATCCTTTTTCCCATTTTTCCCCGGAAAAATTGGCACTATGGGGTTTTTGGGGTCGCTGATCACGAATCCGGTATTAGATTTTCAAAATTCGAAACGAAAGGTCCTGTAAGGATAAATATCCTTTTTCCCGTTTTTCCTCGGAAAAATCGGCATAAGGGGATTTTTGGGGTCGCTGATCATGAATCCGGTATTAGATTTTCAATAAAAATATAATATGACTTTTGAACTTGGTACCAATATTATAATAAATAAACGCTATAACTATCCCACACCTGATGCCGCATTCGTCTCATTCTCTCGCTGTTTAGTTTTCCTAAGGTTTCACTTCTACCGCGTGTGCACTGCACACACATGTTTTTTTTAAATTTGTGCGATCTAAATAAGATATTTGTAAATTAGTGGACTGATTGCATTAAATAGTGATCAATAAACATAAAAATTAATTAAAAAAAGTCGGCACAAATGACGTCACACCTGACTATCAAAAGTTTACAGCATACCTTGTTTGTCTGTATGCCGTGCTTTTATATACCACCCCTCCATAAAATTAGTTCATGTTTTTTTTTAAAAATGCTTTCTGGAACCATTTTCAACGAAAAAAAAGTCATGGTTATTGATTTATCGTTGTTCACTTCCTGGATTTATTGGGTATAAATTTCAAAATTATTACAGATTGCCAAGATTCCACTTTAACTCTGAACAAAAAGCTATTGAATCCTCGTATTTCTCGGTGGGCGTTGGAATTACAAAGCTAAAATTACACTATCGAACACAGAGCAGGAAATAGAATGCGTCATGTAGACAGTCTAAGTAGGAATATAAATATGATATCAAATACTGATGATTCGTTTGAGTTTATGCTCGCGGTAGCTCAAAAGAAAGACCCTGTAATAACAAAAATCGCGTCCGAATTGGAACTAAAGGAAAGTTCTTTCTATGAATTTCATAATGGCCTTGTTTATAAAAAAATGGCCGGTAAATCAGTTTTTTATGTTCCTGAACAAATGGAAAATAGAAAAAAAAATGTCGAATTTTATAAGTAATTGGCTGAAGTTCATTTGCTATGCTCCTAAATCAGGAAAATCCGAAGGTGAGATGCACAGCTTACCCAAAGGCGATACTCCATTTGAAACCATCCACATAGACCATCTAAGTCCTTTATCTCCGTCAAATTCAAAACGTCATATTTTAGTGATTATTGACGGTTTCACAAAATTTGTTAAAGTGTACCCTCCAAAATCACAAAATCCTCAGAAGTTATTACACATTTGCAAACTTATTGTTCCAATTACAGTCGACCTAAAATTATCATTTCCGATAGAGAAACAAGCTTTACCTCTGAAGAATTTTCAAACTTTGTCGCTGAAAACAATATTAAACACATCAAGGTCGCCACTATGTCACCGCAGGCTAATGGGCAGGTGGAGCGGGTTAATAGAATCCTTACTCCAATGTTTGCGAAACGCTGCGATTCAGAAACTACTAGCGACTGGACAAAATATTGCCTAGACATATAATTCGCTCTAAATAATTCGGTAAACAGAAGTATAAAAAATACCCCTAGTTTTCTTTTATTTGGTGTTGGCCAACGGGGAAAATTTTGTGATCGAATTCTAGAACACCTAAATGAAAATCAGTTAGAAACCCAGCAGACTTTGTCAGAAACCAGAGAAAGCGCGAAAAAATCCATAGAAACCCCACAGAAATACAATAAAATTATGTTTGATAGGTCTCACAAAAAACCAAAACAATACAATGTTGGCGATCTTGTGATGGTAAAATACGTTCACACAACAGCCAGCGTTAATAAAAAGTTTTTGCCCAAATGGCGAGGTTCTTATAGAGTAATGTAAAAGCTTGATAATGACCGTTATATTGTTCAAGATATTGAAGGACTACAAAAGCTATAATTGCCAATCTGGCAATTATTGAAAACCCGTATGGTGATTTAATTGAACGGCGAACAGTTTTATCAAAATTCCACTATGAAGTCAAACTTTCCAATAAGATTTTTTAAAATTTGTTCCAATCGGATTTTGATGTATGGGAGTTTTATGTAGAATAATATCGTGAATAACTTTTGTTCTTGGACTTTTTTGATAAGTTTTTGAGATATGCGCAAAAATCGTTTTCGTTCGTATGGGGGGTACCCCCCCTAATGGTCCAGTTTTGTCCATTAACGAACTTAGCCTCACATTTTACGAAAAACGAATCTGCGCAAAATTTCAAGTCTCTAGCTCAATCCGTGCGCCTGCAATCCGCGCCACAGACAGACGGACGGACGGACAGACAGACAGACGGACAGACAGACAGACGGACAGACAGACAGACGGACGGACATGCAGAAATTGCATGTCCGTCCGTGGTGTAATTCATTTTTTTGTGCGATGACGGGATCTTGGCGTTACAAACGGTAAGGCAAAGTTAATATACCCTTTGGTTTCACCATACGGGTATAAAAATGATAAATTACTTCAATTAGGTTAATTGTAATATATTATATTAATTATAAATTCATTCATTAGGTTATTGAAACATAATATTCAAATTCCTAAACATAAATTAATTTTCATGTGATTCAAGATCCACAACATAACATATATATATTTTTTATACTATACAGTATAATAAAGAGTACAGTAAACCTATAACATAAATAGCAATTCGAAATTTTATTTCAAATCTGAATCAGAAACCTATATAGAAGTAATAGTATTGAATTTACCACAATTTTTACGTACGTAGATTTTGCTTTGTGAACATTTTCCGCACACATATTTTTTGCATATCTTACAAATATTACAATGTCCTATTTGACGCCATTTACGTGTATGAAGGCTACCACTTGAACTTGATATACATACCAGCTAATGGTATATTAGCTTCTGGTGGTTTTCTCTTGAAATCTGGTATTCAGCAGTAGGATTCTTAGCAAAATCGATAAATAACGATCTGGAAAGATCGCTAAGGGTATTATTTTGCACAGATGGTTAATTTTCCCTCTGACGGCGAAAATTTAAATACAATCTTGACAGTAGCGGCAAATTTAAAATTTGATTTAAATTCGACATACAGTACAATCGCGATTATATGATCTAATTAATGTTGGGGTGGGTCATATAATCAAGGTTTTCATATAACCGAGGGTCAAATTTTCTATGTTTTTTCAGGTTTCCTTACGTTTAATACAAACAAAGGTTAAAGTGTTAAGTATTTTTTAATCTTCTCACAAAAATTTATATTTTGTTAAAGTATTTTAATAAATTTTGTTGTCTAATGCTGCTTATGTTTGATAAAACAGCCTTTTTTTTAAGTCTTTGCAGCGTTCCGATCTCTGTTGAGTCAACGTCGTTCTCACCAGCGCAATCCAATGCAATATTGAGAGCTTTGATCGCCTCAGTTTGGGTGATAATTTTTTTCAAAGTAGAAATTTCGTCATCCTCACTTTGCTGACAATCGTCTTGATCTACACTAAAATCTTCAACGAGATCTGGAATATCATTTGTCCAAGCATTAAGCTCAAAGTTCACTGCATCCTCCTTTAAAAAACATAACAAAATCTATAATTGCCTATCTGGCAAATATTGAAAACCCGTATGGTGATATTCGTATCAAAATTCGAACAGTTGTACCAAAATTCCACTTGAGTCAAATCTATTCCAATCGGATTTTCATGTATGGGAGTTTTATGTAGAATCATATCCTAAATAACTTTTGTTCTTGCACTTTTTTGACAAGATGCACCGTTTTTGAGATATTCGCAAAAAACGTTTTCGTTCGTATGTACCCCCCATATGGTCCATTTTTGCCCATTAACGAACTTAGCCTTGCATTTTACGAAAAACGAATCTGTGCAAACTTTCAAGTGTCTAGCTTAATCCGTGCGCCCGCAATCCGCGCAACAGACAGACGGACGGACATGCAAAATTCAATTTTTTTTATCATTCTAAACCCACTGGTGTAATTCATTTTTTTGTGCGATGACGGGATCTTGGCGTTACAAACGGTAAGGCAAAGTTAATATACCCTTTGGTTTTACCACACGGGTATAAAAATCCAATTATTTACTCGAAATAATATCGATGATCACATAATCGAGGTTTTTTCGATTCGCAATGATCATATAATTGAGGCTTCATACAAATTTTTGGGCAGTCATATAACCGCGAGGTTCATATAATCGCGAGTACATATAATCGCGATTGTACTGTATTTTGAAAAGTAAACAAATAACAGTTTTCTTTCGAAAAAGTGTAATATTTAGCTATGAAAAGTATTTATATAAGTCGGGCGGTCAGCCGGCAGTTTTTTATGCAATTCTAGATGGATTTCCGTTTGCACACTTTTCATTTGAAAAACAAAATAGAAAAGTCTCCGAAAATCGTTTTAGAATTTCCCCGGATTAGCCAAATGAAAAGGTTTTACGTTTTTTGGAAAAAGTTTTAACAATCACAACAAAAAAATGTCACAGAAATAAACACAAATGGTTGAGGTTAAATACAAAAGATTTTTTTTTGCTGTCAGCAATTTCGATTCAATTCAATGCAACTATCAAAGGAAGGAAAGACGTTGATGGATACTGGTAACTTTCAATTCGCAAATAAAGTTTTCCATCTTTTTTATATAACCTTGACGAAGAGCATGAGGGGGTCGATGATGAAAATTACAACAGCCATGATACCACTACTACGAAGCTACAGGTCTTATGGAAACATCAACCGAAAACTCCATCGATCTCGATGATACCAATGACCCAGATTATGAACCGTCTGCCCAGAGTTCCTCCTCATACACCAGCATTGAAGGCGAGTCGATGTCACAAGCCAACATGGCACTATCTGTTGCAACTAGCTCTATGGGAGATCCAAATACAGTCCGGGAAGCACTTCTAAAGCAGACGCAAGGCAGTGGAAGGAGGCTATTCGCGAAGAATATCGCTCATTGTTAGAGAACCACACTTGGGAACTAGTGCATCCACGCACTGACAAGAAACCGATCGATTGCAAATGGGTATTCAGGACCAAACGAAACTCAAGTGGCAACATCGTCAAACACAAAGCAAGACTAGTTATAAAGGGATTCGCTCAAAAACCAGGAACTACAACGAAATATATGCACCGGTTGTGCGACACACGTCAATTAGATTTCTCCTGGCACTTGCAGTTAAGTACGAACTTGACATCGAACAACTGGATGCTGTAACGGCTTTTTTACAAGGCGATCTAAAAGAACAAATCTATATGAATCAACCAGAATGTTTTCATAATGGAACGAATAAGGTTTGTCGTCTAAAAAAGTCACTTTTTGGACTGAAACAGGCAGGTAGAGTGTGGAACAAAAAAGTTGAACGAGGCTGTCAGGCTGTCACACAATTTGGACTTGTGAGATCGAATGCAGATCCCTGCATATATCATTGTATCAAAAATAGTCTAATATTTCTCATTGCAGTTTATGTTGATGAGATCCTGGTGCTTTCAAATGACAAGACATATAGTGACCGTTTGAAGGCGCATCTTTCTTCAAAATTTAAAATGAAGGATTTAGAACAAGGATCATCCGTTTTGGGAATCAACATCAAACGTGACCGTAAGAATGGATTGATTTCAATTGATCAATCTCATTACATCCACGAAATTTTGGAACGCTTTGGTATGAAGGATTGCAATCCAATATCGTCGCGACTGGATTGTAATCAGAAGCTATCGAAGGAATAGTGTCCAAAAGACCAAAGTCAACATGACGAAATGTCCAACGTCTTATACCAAGAGGCAATTGGGAGCATAATGTATGCAGCTCAACTAACCAGACCCGACATCTGTTTCGCTGCTACCACTTTAAATGGTGGCTGATACTAAGGCTATTACTTCCAAAAAATCAAGAGAATTTTAAACGGAAATTGGGCTAAAATTTTGAAATAAAATTGAAATTAAACTTATAATGAATAAACAAATTATTTTAGAGAATCAAGTTCCAGGGGGAGTGTTATAGATGGAACTTAATATCTTGTATTTATGTAAATATCATTTGGCAACACTGTAACTGAATTATATCATTGTATGCTTTTGTTCTAAATACACTTCTTCTTTCTCATCTACTCAAGCTGAACAAACGTGTTTTAATAATGTAGAGCAATACGACTTTCTGGTTTTATTGTTCGTTCTTCTGTTTCCCTCAGTAAACCAGCAGTATGGTACCATGCCTAGTCTGGACATACAAGGCCAAATACCTTAGTATCATTTTAGATAGGAAGCTAGACTGGAAATTGAATACTCAGGAAAGGGTTAAAAAAAGCCTCAGTGGCCCTCTACTCGTGTAAACGAGCCATTGGATCAAAATGGGGAATGAAACCATACATGGTTCACTGGCTTTACACGTCCGTTATCAGACTCATGCTTATGTATGGGGTAATCGTCTGGTGGACAGCTTTAGACAAAGCCGTACATCGAGGTTTGCTAGGGAAAATACAAAGTGGTGTCAGTGTGTATAAGCGAAGCATTGAGAACGACTCCTACGAAGGCACTGGAAACCCTTCTACATTTGGTTCCCCTAGACCAGGCCTCGGCACCATGTATGTAGTGATTTACTACTACTCGAAAAAAATTTATGTTTCTTCATATACTATAACACAAAATGAGAAAACGCATCATTTTCATTTTTTACGCTCTTTCGCTTTTGATGGAGACGTTTAGGAACAGTGAACTACACAATTTATCATTATGCAATTTCAGAATCATTTGTTCCGCCTAAAGGAAATTTCTCTAAAAAAAACTTTCTTTAAGTTGTCAACCTGTCTTACTCTTTCTACTTCATTGCATCGGGCAAAATCGAACTTATGACAGCTGTTGTAATGACGTTTTAGATTGAATTTTTTATTCGACATGTAACTGCAAACTAGACATTGACGGTTATCATTATTTGTGGTTATTAAATATTTGTTTTCCCAATCCCATGACATAGTATTTGAATTTGAATATGAGCGCTTCATAATGGAAAAGGAAAACTAAAAAAATCAAATTTCTGAAAAAATTTCGTACATCAGTGTTCTTTGGGAAGCAATTATAATTTTGGAGAGCAAATGTATACACCCGTACGCATCAACAGCAGAAATCATACTGAATGACTCTCGTAGGCCCGCTCCATCGATTGTTAGTCAATCGTTTGATTTCGGCTGCCGAAGTGGCCGTCGTCAACCAACACGTATCATTGCGTTGGAGAGTCGAGTAAAAACGTTCATACATTGATTGTAATCTCGTAAAATTTGAATAAAAATGTTATCGTATTGAGGAGCCAGACGAGCCAAGCAGTGCCGAGGCTTGCCCTAGACCTATACGGCAAGCAGATGATGGCATGTGCAGCCATAAGACTAAATGCCTCATTAACATGGCATAATACTGAAAAGGGACATTCCAGTATTCTTAAGAATTTTCAGGAAGTCCCGAGAAATATAGATTACACTATATCCGAATCTTTCTTTTAAAGGAACTTTACCACTATCATCCCTTCCAGGCAACAATGGGAGGATGGTACTACACAAAACTGTAACACAGTACACTTTTACACAGATGGATCTAAATTGGATGGGAGAGTGGGCAGGGTGATCTACGCTGATCATTTAAAGATCAGTCAATGCCTACCGGATCACTGTAATGTATTTCAGGCCGAAATGATGGCAATCAAAGACGTCACCGAGTGGCTCAAAATAATGTTGTATCATCTAGAGATATTAGCATTTTTACAGACAGCCACGCGGCAATAAAATCCCTAGAATCTATCGCACTCACATCAAAGGTGGCACGGGAGTGTAAGGCATCTCTTAATGAGGGGGAGGGGGGTACCCCCATACGAACGAAAACGTTTTTTGCGAATATCCCAAAAACGGTGTATTTCATCAAAAAAGTGCAACAACAAAAGTTATTTAGGATATGATTCTACATCAAAATGCAATTGGAATCAATTTTAAAAAATCTTATTGGAAAGTTTGACTTCAAAGTGGAATTTTGGTACCTGTTCGAATTTTGATACGAATATCACCATACGGGTTTTCAATAATTGCCAGATTGGCAATTATAGCTTTTGTTATGTTTTTTTACCAACAAAAAAGAAATAGGTTTGTTTTTGATATAAAGTTTTAATAAATTCTAACAATTATGGCACCGGAACTTCGTAATAAATCAACCAATAATTTAAATAAAACACGTCCGAATCTATCGACATCGTCTAGTGATTTATCGTCGCCATCAAACCAAAGACTGTCAATAGCGGATTTAAATCTAAAATTCAAAATTCTCGAGAACACCGTTGTTAGTGTAATTGATGGAATGCGATCAACTATTTGTGCGGAAATCAATAACATCCATACATCTAATATCTCAGAATGAAAGCCACAGGTCTTGGATATAGATAACAAAATTTTTTCGCTGAAATCAAAATTGACATCTATCATCGCACCGGATTCTCTAATTCAGCTGACTGGATTAACAGCAACCGTCATCTGTTGCAGCACACAGCGATATTACTCCGAAAGCTCATCTCGTTTCAACACAACACCAACAAACTGATACCAGAACCAACTAGTCCAGCGCACAATACACCGATCACACTTTCATCGATATCAGCTGATGATGTTGATATTCCGTTCTTGTTAACGGCAACCAGGAAACAACGATCCAAAATGTTGTTTGTATCGAACCTCGCACCAGACACAACATCACGAGACGTCAATGGCTTTTAGCTAAAAATGTATTGTCCACTGAGGATACAAAAGAGATCAGATGTTTTGATCTCTTCGCCAAGCGACGACAAAAGCAACCATAATAATATGCTTCGCTTAAACTCAGCGTCCCGGAACACTGCTTCGAAATTCTCTCGGCCCCTTCTATCTGGCCATCGGACATCCTCATTAAGGAGTTCAAACCCCGCCGCAAATCATTGAGGTTTTGAAAACAAAGCAGGAGACATTAAGAATATTTTATCAAAATGTCAAGACCAATCAATTCCTTATGTTTAATTATGTAAAATGTAATGTCGTCAATAATCATACTAATATATAAAAATGAGTTGGTGTCTGTCTGTCTGTCTGTCTGTCTGTCTGTCTGTTCCTCTTTCACGCAAAAACGGCTGAACCGATTGACTTGAAATTTGGCATGAGTATCTGTGGTAGTTCTGGTTCCAACATAGGCATACGGAAAAGTAGCGCGAGGGGTGGGGGGAGTAAGGGCAGGGGGTAAAGTGATTTCGAAACTTAGTTTTTGCGTTATGTTACTCTTTCGCGGGGAAACTACTGAACCGATTGGCCTGAAATTTGGCATAGATATTCGCCGAGGGTCCAGTCCCAATATAGATCCATTAAAAAGAAGCCCGAGAGGTGGGTGGAGTAAGGGGAGGGGGTAAAGTGATCTCGAAACTGAGCTCTTCCTCTATGTTACTCTTTCGCGGGGAAACTACTCTACCGATTAGCCTGAAATTCGGCATAAATGTTTGTTGGAGGTCCAGCACCAACATAGACCCATCAAAAAGTAGCCCGAGATTTGGGGGGAGTAAGGGGAGGGGGTAAAGTGATTTCGAAACTTAGTTTTTGCGCTATGTTACTCTTTCGCGGGACAGTACTGAACTGATTGGTCTGAAATTTGGCATAGATGTTTGTCGGGGGCCCAGCCCCAACATAGACCCATTAAAAAGTAGCCCGACGGGTGGGGGGAGTAAGGAGAGGGGGTAAGGTGATTTCGAAACTTAGTTTTTGCGCTATGTTACTCTTTCGCGGGGGAACTACTGAACCGATTGGCCTGAAATTCGGCATAGATGTTGGTCGGGGGTCCAGTCCCATCACAGACGCATTAAAAGGTAGCCGGAGAGGTGGGGGGAGTAAGGGGAGGGGGTAAAGTGATTTCGAAACTTAGTTTTTGCGCTATGTTACTCTTTCGCGGGGAAACTACTGAACCGATTGGCCTGAAATTTGGCATAGATGTTCATCGGGGGTCCAGCCCCAACACAGACCTATTTAAAAGTAGCCCGACGGGTGGGGGGAGTAAGGGGAGGGGGTAAAGTGATTTCGAACCTTAGTTTTTGCGCTATGTTACTCTTTCGCGGGGAACTACTGAACCGATTGGCCTGAAATTTTGCACAGATATTCGTCGAGGGTCCAGCCCCAACTCAGACCCATTAAAAAGTAGCCCGACGGGTGGGGGGAGTAAGGGGAGGGGGTAAAGTGATTTCGAAACTTAGTTTTTGCGTTACGTTACTCTTTCGCAGGGAAACTACTGAACCGATTGGCCTGACATTCGGCATAGATGTTCGTCGGGGGTCCAGCCCCAACATAGACCCATTAAAAAGTATCCCTAGAGGTTGGGGAGTAAGCGGAGGGGGGTAAAGTAATACCGAATGCAAGTGCTGGAATTTTTTGTTAGTTTGTTAATCATTTTTCGAAGAGAAAAAACTAACGAACAGCATGCAGGCTACCTAATTTTTAACCAACTGAATTTAGTTTTCCTAAGTTTTTTTTCTGTTCACGCTTTTAGCCGGGCGAAGCCGGGTCCAAATTCTAGTTACCTATAAAAACGATAGATCAATAATAAACATCAAGTATTCTTACATTGACCAACAGGCTATCTTCTTCAAATCAAAATCTGGCAGTCTTTTTAAACCCCGAATATTAAATAGCTGGAACTCTGCCAGCTGGGTAAAATAAAAATAGAGTATTAGGGAAATCATCCAGTTAATAACATTACAATGGTTTTTGCTCTGCCATTTCTCAGAGGGGTACAGCACGAAAACCAAATTTTGACAGAATATTAAACTAGATATCGAGAATTCAAATATTCACCACATATGCTACTTTACTTGGTGAAAGTATTTCATATACGTGTAGTTGATCAGTCTCCACGGTCGTATGTGATTTAGTAGCCTGTGTTTGTTCAGTTCGGTTTTTATTTTTGGTCATGGACCTGGTTTACATTTTCAGAACATTAACATTTTTCAAGTCATTACTGGCGATTTCTATTCTTGATAGTGCATCAGGTATTATCTTTCCTATATTATCTTTTCCTTTTACATATAGTACTTCAAAATCAAATTCCTCTAAATCTAGACGCATTCTAGTTAATTTTGAAGACGGGTTTTTCATTCCAAATAGATAGATTAGTGGTCTATGGTCTGTTGTTATTGTAAACTTTCTTCCATAGACATGGTCGGAAATGTAATATTGCCCAATGTATTAATTCTTTTTCTATTGTTGACTTATTTTTTTCACCTTTGTTAAATATTTTACTGGCGAAGGCAATTGGTAAGTCTACTTCATTTACTTTTTGTGAGAGTATTGCCCCGCATGCATTATTTGATGCGTCTGTAGATATTATAAATGGTTTAGAGAAGTCTGGATGTTGCAGGATAGGTGTCATTAATATTGATTTAAGTTTGTTAAACGAGTTATCTTGTTGTTCTGTCCATTCGAATTTAGCATTTTTACGTAGCAATTGATTTAATGGGATTCCCACTTCTGCGAAATTTGAAACAAAACGTCGATAATAGTTACAAAATGCAACAAACCGTCTTATATCGTCTTGGTTTTTTGGTATAGGGTAGTTTTTTACTACATCAAATTTTGATTTATCGGGTTTAATTCTTTCTGCAGATATCTGATGGCCTAAATATGTTACCTTGGTTTGGAAAAATTGGCATTTTTCAGGGTTTAGTTTTAAGTTTTTCTCTCGGAAACGAGTAAATACCGCTATCAGATTCTTTAGGTGGTGATCTTTAGAACACCCTATTACTATTACATAATCTATATAAAGAAAAGCAGTTTCTGGAGGTAGACCTGATAAGGCGATTGTCATCATCCTTTGAAAACTAGTAGGGCGTATATTGAGTACAAATCGAAGGCGTGTATATTGGTAGTGCCCTTGATTTGTAGAAAATGCTGTAAATTTTCGTGAAGATTCTTCTATGGGTATTTGATGGAAACCTGATCTAAAATCCAAGGTTGAAAAATATTTTGCTCGTCCCATTTGGTCGAGAATTTCATCAATTCTTGGTAGTGGGAATTTATCAGCCAGTACTTTTTTATTTAGATTGCGAAAGTCTACTATTAAGCGCCATTTCTTTTTTTCGTTTAGTGCTTTTTTGGGTACTAAGAGAATCGGAGAGTTGTACTGTGATACTGATAATTCGATTATACCATCTTTCAACATTTGTTGAACTTGTGTATTTATTTCGATTTTATGTGATTCCGGTATGCGATAATTTTTCGCATAAACGGGTATTTTATCTGACAGTAATATTCATTGATTGTAGAAATTGTTTGTAGATAGTGATTCATTTTCTAGGGTAAAGATATCTCTGAAGTCTTGGCATAGTTCTTTGAGTTCGTTTAGAGCGTATTTTGGATTTTTTTCGAAATTTAATTTGCTGAAAAGTTGTTCAGTTCGTTCCGAATTATTGTAATTTCGAGTGTTCATGAGATATGTAAAATTTAAAAATGGTCCTAATTGTGGATTTAAGTTTTTTATGCCTACTGTTTGAAATGATGTACACGGTGTCCATAAAGTCCGAATACAAATGTTTATGCCCATTTAATGATGAAACAAATGAATATTGCGATACAGTTTGTTTAACAAAAATTCCCGTTACTATGTCAACAAGCTTTGTTGAAAACCACAGACTTGTCATTAGATGCGTTTGATCAGGGCGATATGGAATCTGAGCTGGAAAGAGTTAAAACCATACTCAGTCGGCACGCGGGTGATGAATTTGTGTTTTCGGATGAGAAAATTTTCGTTTTGCAGCTCTCCCATAACCCCCAAAATGACCGTGTGTGGGCAGCAAGCCTGTAGGACATCCCCGAAAACGAGCTTTACGTTTCCAGATTCCAGAGTGCATCTTCTGTTATGGTTTGGGGAGGAAATGGTAAATGAGGCAAACTTCCACTCGTTTTTATCGAAAAAGGAGTCAAAGTGAACGCTGAGTACTATAAAAAGTAAATTTTAGAATCAGTTGTGCTTCCAAACTCCCAAAAATTATTTGGAGACGAATATTATTGCTTCCAGCAAGACGGCGCACCCTCCCATACGGCGAGAATTGTTCAGGCATGGTGTAGCGCCAATTTAACGGACTTTTTGTCGAAGGAAGAATGGCCGCCTAGCAGCCCGGACTTGAATCCTTTAGATTTTTTTGTATGGGGCTACATGACGGACCGTCTAAAGATTAAAAATTTTGCTACTTTAAAGCAATTTAAGCGAGCTATCTCCACGATCTGGGATGAAATACCAATGTCACATGTCCGTGCCGCGTGTGATTCTTTTGAAAAAAGATTGTCATTGGTAAAGCGAGTTAACGGTGGCATTATACAAAAACATCTTTTATAGTTTTTATATTATATATGAACCTTTTAATTAAAATAATAAAATTGGAACAAATAATTCGATGGACTATTTTTATTTCAATTTGCATTTGTATTCGAACTTTGTGGACACGGTGTATTTAATATTTTGGCTATTGGGTTTTTAGCTGAAATAATTGATCCCGCTATAAAAATATTAGGTTGTATTTCTTGTGCAATAACTACGACATCATATGGAAGTTTAATATTTAGTTTACGTATTACTTCGCATCTTGGTGAAATAAGTATGACATATTTATCGGGCCCGTCCATTATTGGAATTTCATGTAAACTTTCGTTTGATTTTATTGTAAGGGTCATATTCTATTGTTGCTTTAAATTTTGTTAGGAAGTCTAAACCCAAGATCACATCAGCGTCTATGGGAAAATCATTATTAACAATTTGAAAGGTGTGTGTTATTAAAATATTATCGCTAAAATCTATGGTTGTTGTGGTTGCTCCTATGGATTCCTTTTTTTTACTCCTGTTATCCCTTGTATTTCATATTTATTGTCTGGGTCATACCACTGATTTAAATTAATTTTTTCTTTCTTAAAAATTGAAATATCCGCACCTGAGTCTTTTATAAGCGTGCATGTTGTGTTGCACATGCCGATGTGTGCTTTTACAAAATTCGTTAATGATGGATTTATGGTCTTTACTGTAACGATTCTTCTTCGTTGTCCCTCAACTGGACCAAATTTGTTCGCATTTCCAGTTAAGGGGGGTTGTATTCCCCCGTTTGGTACTGATATACGCGTCCAACATTTCTATTTTGTGTACTTGATCTGTTGAACTGCTGCCCATTTGATCGGTTGTTATTGTTATAATTTCTTTATGTATTTATTCTCTATTCGAATTGTTGTGGCCATTATAGTTTCTTCTGTAGTTTTGTTGGTTTCTTGAATTTTTGCCAGGGAGAGGGTCCGTGCGAATATGTTCTTCGATTGTTATAATTGTTATTTCTATTAAAATTTCTAGCATTTTTATTATCATAATACGTCTTATAATGCAGTATTTTGTTTGGTAAAGGTTTGTCAACAGAAATAGTTTTTGTTACTACATCGGAAAGGGTTGATGAGTTGCTTGCTTTTAAGATTAATGAAGTTTCACTATTATATACGTTTTCATTAAAGGACTGTATTGCAAATTTTTCGGCTAATTTTTCTGCAGATTCCCCGGTTGCTACATTTACTGCGATGAATGTATTTACCAATTATTGTAATAAATCTTTTGTTTCCCTGTTTACACTCTTTTAATTGTGCAAGAATTGCAACTGAATTTGTTTTGATGGAAAATTTTGTCTTTAGTTTTTCGGTTAATTTTTCTATTGTGTTTATGTCTTCTGTTAATATGTATTTTGCTTTTCCAATTATGCGAGTTTTTATGAATTTGAATAGCATGTCTTGTTGCGTATTTTGTATTATTGATGCCGTGAATTTTATACATTATATGAATGATTCAGTGTCGTTGGGATTCCCATTAAATTGATGGATTAAAGCTATTGCTGATTTAATATCGAATTCCATTTTCCTTTGATTTTTTGTTATTGTGAAAATTTTGTCTCCAATTTCCTTTATTTCCTTATAAACTATTCTGATTTTTGGTAAGGTTTCTACGTCCGTAGTTAGGTTATTTAACGTACTTTTGGCGTCGTTAAGTATTTCAGTAGCTTGTTCTTCTTTTTCTCGTAGTGTTCTGTTTGAATGTGGTCCATTTATGCTTTTATTGAAGTTTCTTAAAATATTTTGCAAATCGCTTTTGAATTGTGTGAGTTCCTCCATTGACAGAAAAAGCAAAAGTAAAAAAAATATTTTTTTTATATAATACTAGCAGACCCTTCGTTGGCAGCTAAAAGTTTTTTGTATAAATTTTAGAATGCCAAAAAAACCATAAATAACTTAAAAAGTTTTGGGAAAAAATGTTTTCCTTACAGGACCTTCCGTTTCGAATTTTAAAATTCCAACAGCAGAGCCGTGATCAGCGACCCCAAAAACCCCATAATGCAAATTTTTCCGGGGAGAAATGGGAAAAAGGATATTTTAATTATCCTTACAGGACCTTCCGTTTCGAATTTTGAAAATCTAATACCGGATTCGTGATCAGCGACCCCAAAAACCCTATAATGCAAATTTTTCCGGGGGAAAATGGGAAAAAGGATATTTTCATTATCCTTACAGGACCTTCCGTTTCGAATTTTGAAAATCTACATAGCTAAAAACCTGCTCCTGGCAACGCAGATCATTTTGCAAAAAACCGCGTAAAAATCGGTCCAGTCGTTTTTGAGTTTTGTAATCACAAACAGACAAACAAACATCCATTTTTAAAAGCTTTTATTTAGCTCGCTATCTTGTCTGTTTGTCTGTTTGTCGGGGTCAAATCTTGCAATCAAATTTTGACCCACTTCCACTCATCCGATTCACTTGAAATTTTGCACACTTATATAAGTCCGATGACAATACAATGTTTTCACTACTTCGTCCTTGTAAGGATAACGGAAGGTCCTGTAAGGATAACGTGATTATCCTTTTCTCCAAATTTTCCGGAAAAAAATCTATTCTGGGGGTTTTTGGGGTCGCTGAATCCGAATCTGTTATTAAAAAATCAGTAAGGATAACGGAAGGTCCTGTAAGGATAACGTGATTATCCTTTTCTCCAAATTTTCCGGAAAAAAATCTATTCTGGGGGTTTTTGGGGTCGCTGAATCCGAATCTGTCATTAAAAAGTCAGTAAGGATAACGGAAGGTCCTGTAAGGATAACGTGATTATCCCTTTCTCCAAATTTTCCGGAAAAAAATCTATTCTGGGGGTTTTTGGGGTCGCTGAATACGATTCTCAAGTTAAAAAGCCTGTAAGGACATCTCAAATGTAAGGATATATATTCGAAGACTAAAAAGAACAAAATAAAAAAAATTAAAAAAAAAATTTTAAAAAAAGCTTTTATTAAAAAAGAATGCACTAAAAAGAAAAAAATAATTTTCTGGACGCTGTGTATCACAAATATAAAAGCTTTTAAAAAGCGAGATAAAGCATAAAACAATAAAATAAAAATTTATCTCGCTTTTAAAAAGCTTTTATATTTGTGATACACAGCGTCCAGAAAATTATTTTTTTCTTTTTAGTGCATTCTTTTTTAATAAAAGCTTTTTTTAAAATTTTTTTTTTAATTTTTTTTATATATGTATATAGATATATTTTTTTTAATTTTTTTATATCATTATTTTTTTTATACAATATTTATATAGGTGTGGTTAAATATTTCTTTTTCAAATTTTTCTTGTGGTTTTTATCTATTAAGTATAAAATTTCTATGACTTTTATAGCTACTATGATATACATTAAAATTACAATTTCTGCATTTTCTAAATTAACTTTTTCAATAACTATATTATTGGCTACTTGGCCTGTATTTTCTACCTTTTTTGATTGGGTTTTACCCATTACAAAGATTTAAATTTTACTTGAAAAAAAAACTTATTTTTTTTAATTTATTAGTTTTTTTTTTATTTTATTTATTAGTTTTTTTTTTATTTTATTTATTAGTTTTTTTTTTATTTTATTTATTAGTTTTTTTTTTATTTTATTTATTAGTTTTTTTTTATTTAACTGTTTTTTTGTTTTCTTTTCTAGTATTTTATGTTTTAATTTTTCTTCCGCGGTGTTTGCTATTTATTGTAATTCCCGCCAGTCTGCTACCTTTCGCCGCAACCTATTTCTTTTGCCTCCTCTCTGCCTAATGCGCGTTGTTTGTTGCTGTCTCCTTTTATATTCCTCGATGATCAATTTTTTAGGTCCAGCACTGGGATCGCTTGTATCTGGTAATGACGTTGGTTTCCTGCTCGGGACGTTGGTTTAACTAATTAAATTTTTTGTTGATGTCTTCTTTCCAGCTGGTTGACATTACTCCAAGTTTCTAGGCGAATTCAAAAATTTCGTCTTGATTCGATGTCACGGTCGCCATGTAGTGTATTTAATGTAGCGTATTTAAAGTTGGAAGCAGCAAATATGCTTTAACGCCTTACGAAGTAGCTAAATAGCTCAACTTCGTAGCCGTTGGGAGCAGCGATATATCGCATTGACTCCAGATCCGAATAAAACAAATATCTTTGTGATACTGAGACACCCGTTTATTACACTCACTTTTTTTTATATCATTTTATTGCTTATTTAGCTAAAGTTTATATTTATTGATTAATGTCTACTTTTGCTGATTCACATGAATTTGTTTACGCTCGCGATGGACTCGCGATCAAAAATCAAAAAGGTTAATCCGTCCAAAACAGAGCTCTGTTTGTTCACAAAGAAAAACAAATTACCAAGATTGACCACACCAAGGATTGGCTCCATCAGTTTAGAACTGAAAGACAAGGTCAAATACTTGGGGGTCATACTGGACAGACGGCTCACCTGGACACCTCATTTAGAAGACAGGGCGAGTAGAGCATATAGAGCCTTTGGAATGTGCAAGAGGGCTATAGGAGGAAATTGAAGCCTGCAACCAAAAATGGTCAAATGGCTATATACGGTAGTAATCCGCCCGATTTTAACCTATCTTGTATGGTGGAAGGCACCGGAAACGGCATCAAAGCAGAAAATATTGGAAAGAGTGCAGCGACAGTGCTGTTTGAGCACATTGGGCGCTTTAAGATCCACCTCTACAAGAGCAATGGAGGTTATCTTGAATCTACCCCCTATGGAGCTGCACGTAAAACATACGGCGGCGGGGGCGGCCATGAGGCTTCACCTCTCCGGAACTTGGACACATGTGGCACAGCGAGTTCCACATGAGTCCATTATCGATTTCGTGAAGTCTAAAGTACCCGCTCTATCTTTAGAAAGCAACTTGCAGCCAGAGTCCTACCTGGAGGCCAATGTTTGCAAGAGTATTGATCTCCGGGACAATTTGGAGACAGGAGTTGTCACACCACCGGAAGTGGACATAACGGTATATACAGACGGCTCCAAGATGGAGAACCTGACTGGCGCTGGACTGTACTGCGAGGGGCTCGGAGTGGAGCAGGAGCTCAAATTGGACAGCCATGCTACAGTTTTTCAAGCCGAAGTAATGGCAATCAAAAAAGCGAGTCTGCTTCTGTTGGTCCTTGCAGTAACTGAAAAGGATATCTGCATCTGCTCAGACAGTCAAGTAGCCATCAAAGCGATTTCTTCACACACTGCCAAATCTAAGCTTGTGCAGTCATGTAAGGAAGACCTAAAGAGACTGTCCGAAACCAACCACCTCAAAATGGTTTGGGTTCCTGGGTATAGTAATATTTCTGGAAATGAGAAGCCAAATGAACTTGCTCGTAAGGGTACATGTATGGACAATCAACCCATTTCTGTTGGGTTTCCGATTCAAACCCTCAAACAGCAACTTAAGCAGTGGATGGATCAGGAGAACCAACAACTTTGGTCCACGTGCCACATCGGCACTACAACAAAGTAATTATGGGATGGCTTAAATGCAAACTTTACTAAGAGCCTCTTAAAACTGGGCACTCCCTCCTGAAGGATCATGCTTCGGCCATCCCTTTCTAGGGGAACTCCATGAGGCAGGAACTCAGGGCTGGGAGCCGATTCGGAAATATATAGCACTATCGAGATGGCTGAACAACCGGACTTGAGCTCAATCTGCTCCAGCGAGGGACATCGGAAGTGTACAATAGGCCCAATTTGAGGCCTACGTGCGTGGGGTTTCCTTGTGAGCCTCCTCCTACAATCAAACCAAACCAAACCATTTATTTCAGCCTCGCGAAGCCATGAGCACCAAGGGTAACTTTCAAGCTCAAGTTACCCCTTTATCCATCGATTTTTCATTCCACCCGTTTCTTTCTATCTTGTTCGTTAACTGCATATATACGTACCTATATTAGAGACATAATATGTTTCACTATGCCGTATAACCAGTGATGCGCATGATAAAAAAATTTTGTGTCAAATTTTTCAGAAAAAAGTATCAAAAAGTATCAACCTAAGGAAAAGACGTAAAAACGTAAAAAAAAAGCAGCAACAATTTTATTTTCGGAAAAAAATCATAATTTTCAGATTATTTGTTATTAATTTCAAAACTAGCAGGTCGATTCTTCTATATAATCACATACAAAAAATCAAACGTATAACAAAAAAAACATTTCATTGGTTTAAATAACACAGTTAATTACGTAAAGAAAAAATAAAACTACAGAATTACTGGAGTATAATATTTTCATATAATTCAGGATAATGCGATAATTTGTGTAGTGTTTACAAACTTCCGCATAATGTTGACTGATACAATTTTAATTTGAAAAAAACCTTTTACTGTCATTTTTTAAAAAAAGTATTAATTTCATGATATTTAGGGAAAAATGTATCTTTGTATCAAAAGTGAAATTTATGAAAAAGAAGTATCGAAATTGATACAAATGTATCAAATGCGCATCACTGCGTATAACCCGTTCTGGTTCATGTAGCTTTGCTGAGTTCGATGTGGGGTCGTTTATGCGAGAGGCTTTTATTACCTCAGTTGGCATATGGACTTTGACTGAAGCAGTAGCGTATTTCGTGTGGCGAAAAAATTACACTGCTGAAAATCATGAAACGTACTGCCACAAAAGATGACACAAATTTTTGACATGATTGTTTCCTTATTCGGTGTTATAACGAAATGCAATGTTTTTTATGTTTTCAGGAAATTAAAAGAACCATAAAAATGTAATTTAACCTTCATCCGTCCCTAAAAAAAAATCACACTAAAGTTCCTTGGGTCTATTTTGACCCATAAAGGTTTAGTGTATACAAAAATCAAAAAACGAGTTTTTTTATGTTTTTTGAAATTTTTACAACATACAACAACATATGTATAACCCAAAAGACTTATATATTGTTCTAATGAACTCTCCCCGAAAATAGCGGTCAAAAAACTTCATACAAAAATTGAGAAATATGGCAGTTGAGTTTTTCCCAATTGACATCCAACAAAATCGGTTTCTTATACCCGAGAAATCACCCCGTTCGGTCAAAGATTTTAGATCCGTATTCTAGATATAGTTTACAAACACTAACTAATATAATCTATATATATAAAAATGGATGTTTGTCTGTTTGTCTGTTTGTCTGTCTGTCTGTCTGTCTGTTTGTTTGAGATTACAAAACTCAAAAACTACTGGACCGATTTTTACGCGGTTTTTTGCAAAATGATCTGCGTTGCCAGGAGCAGGTTTTTAGCTATGTAGATTTTCAAAATTCAAAACGGAAGGTCCTGTAAGGATAATGAAAATATCCTTTTTCCCATTTTTCCCCGGAAAAATTTGCATTATAGGGTTTTTGGGGTCGCTGATCACGAATCCGGTATTAGATTTTCAAAATTCTAAACGGAAGGTCCTGTAAGGATAATGAAAATATCCTTTTTCCCATTTCTCCCCGGAAAAATTTACATTATAGGGTTTTTGGGGTCGCTGATCACGAATCCGGTATTAGATTTTCAAAATTCTAAACGGAAGGTCCTGTAAGGATAATGAAAATATCCCTTTTCCCATTTCTCCCCGGAAAAATTTACCTATAATGTTTTTGGGGTCGCTGATAACGAATCCGGTATTAGATTTTCAAAATTCGAAACGGAAGGTCCTGTAAGGATAATGAAAATATCCTTTTTCCCATTTCTCCCCGGAAAAATTTGCATTATGGGGTTTTTGGGGTCGCTGATCACGAATCCGATATTAGATTTTCAAAATTCGAAACGAAAGGTCCTGTAAGGATAAATATCCTTTTTCCCGTTTTTCCTCGGAAAATCGGTATAAGGGGGTTTTTGGCGCGCTGATCACGAATCCGATATTAGATTTTCAAAATTCGAAACGAAAAGTCCTGTAAGGATAAATATCCTGTTTCCCGTTCTTCCTCGGAAAAATCTGTATAAGGGGGTTTTTGTGGGCGCTGATCACGAATCCGGTATTATATTTTCAAAATTCGAAACGGAAGGTCCTGTAAATATAACGCAAATATCCTTTTTCCCATTTTTCTCCGGAAAAATTGCCATTATGGGGTTTTTGGGGTCGCTAATCACGAATCCGGTGTTGGAATTTCAAAATTCGAAACGGAGGGTCCTGTAAGGATAAATATCCTTTTTCCCGTTCTTCCTCGGAAAAATCGGTATAAGGGGGTTTTTGGGGCGCTGATCACGAATCCGGTATTAGATTTTCAAAATTCTAAACGGAAGGTCCTGTAAGGATAACGCAAATATCCTTTTCACCGTTTTTCCTGGGAAAAATCGGCATAAGGTTTCCGGGGTCGCTGACCGCGAATCCGGTGTTAGATTTTTAAAATTCGAAACGGAAAGTCCTGTAAGGATAACGCAAATATCCTTTTTCGCGTTTTTCCTGGGAAAAATCGGCATAAGGTTTCCGGGTTCGCTGACCGCGAATCCGGTGTTAGATTTTTAAAATTCTAAATGGAAGGTCCTGAAAGGATAACGGAAATATCCTTTTTCCCGTTATTCCCCGGGAAAATTGGCTTTATGTTTGGGATCGAATCCGATATAAGATTTTCAAATTTCGAAACGAAAAGTCCTGTAAGGATAAATATCCTCTTTCCGTTTTTCCTCGGAAAATCGGTATAAGGGGGTTTTTGGCGCGCTGATCACGAATCCGATATTAGATTTTCAAAATTCGAAACGAAAAGTCCTGTAAGGATAAATATCCTTTTTCCCGTTCTTCCTCGGAAAAATCTGTATAAGGGGGTTTTTGGGGGCGCTGATCACGAATCCGGTATTATATTTTCAAAATTCGAAAAGGAAGGTCCTGTAAGGATAATGAAAATATCCTTTTTCCCATTTTTCCCCGGAAAATGATCACGAATCCGGTGTTGGAATTTCAAAATTCTAACCGAAAAGTCCTGCAAGATTAACGCAAATGTCTTTTTTCCAATTTTTCTTGATGCAATTGCCACTAAGGGATTTTCGAGGTCTATGATCGCGAATCCGGTGTTCGATTTTTCAAATGCTAAAGGGAAGGTCCTGTAAGGATAACGCAAATATCCTTTTTCCATATTTTTCCCCGGAAAAATTGCCATTATGGGGTTCTTGGGGTCGCTGATCACGAATCCGGTGTTGGAATTTCAAAGTTCGAAACGGAAAGACCTGTAAGGATAACGAAGTATCCTTCTCATTTTATCCGAGAAAAAAATTGCATTATGGGGTTTTTGGGTTCGCTGATGACGGATCCGGTGTTATATTTTCAAAACTCGAAACGGAAGGTCCTGTAAGGGTAACGGAAGTATCTTTTTCCCATTTGTTCCAGGAAATATTGCATTAGGGGGTTTCTGAGCTCGCTGATCACAGCTCTGCAGTGGGATTTTTAAAAATCGAAACGGAAGGTCCTGTCAGGATAACGAAAATATTCTTTTTCCAAAATTTCCCCGGAAAAATTGGCATTATGGGATTTTCGGGGTCGCTGATCACGCATCCGGTAATAGTTTTTAAAAAGTCTAAACGGAAGGTCCTGTAAGGATAACGCAAATATCCTTTTTCCAATTTTTCTCGCAAAAACTGGCTTTAGGAGGTTTTCATGGTTGCTTATCACGAATCTGTTGTTGAAATTTCAAAATTCGAAACGCAAGGTCCTGTAAGAATAATATTTTTTCCCAAAAGTTTTTAAATTATTTATGGTTTTTTTGCATTCTAAAATTTATACAAAAAACTTTAAGCTGGCATTCGTAGGGTCTGCTAGTATAATATGACTAAATTAAACATTTCTTATACGAATAACTGCCTTGGGTCATTTTAGACCCGAAGGTCTTTAGTGTGACTATTTTTGTAGCAGTGTAACGGGTAATCGGAAGTTGCCAAATTTTTGCATACTGCTAGTTTACAATAAATAAGGCAAAGTCAAAAAATTTCAGGTTCGTATTATAAATATTTTTAAAGGTACAAGCAAACTAATTTCTGTTTGGGTTAAATTAGACCCGAGGGACGGAAGAAGGTTAAACGAACATTTTCAGTCATTCCATAAAAATGTTTTTGTTTTTTTGAAATTATTTTAATTTTTGAATTGTAATTCGGAAAGTTCAAAAAAAACTTATTAATTATCAAATCTGTTTTAATGTAAAGTAAAACAATTGACAGTGTGCCAAAAAAAACCAAAATATCGAAAAGCGCTTTGAAAAAAGTTTGAACTCGTCTCGGAAAGCAAATCATATAAACACATAAATCGCTTATCATCGGTAGTGGATACGCGATAGCTTTCAAAGCTCTACCGACCCTGGTTAATTTGATGCTTGAAATCGTTATTAATGTTTTTTTATTAAAAAATATACAAAATTCCTTCTAAAGATTAAAATTTCTTAAGTGGAAACTTGTGTATTGCCGGTAGCTCCAAAACTAACAATTCTTATGTTCTAATTCTGTTTTAGTGAAAAGAAGAAGTTATGTAAAAAGCTTAAAGTGTTACCATCACCACAAATTGTAAAACACTACAAGGATGGGGACTTCCACAAAGATTATGACCGACAACTAACTAGCTCTAGCTTAGTAAACTTCATGCGTGATCCATCTGGGGATTTACCGTGGGAAGAAGACACCACTGGAGTGGATGTATTACACCTTTCAGATGCAGCTGTAAGTAACTATAAAGTTGCCGTTCAGTTTTTTGTCAATATAAAATTACAAAAATGTTAAGTAAAAAATATTTTCAGTCATTGGGAAAATTTCTAAAAAAAGAAACTAGACCTATAATGATATTGTTTTATGCGCCATGGTGTGGTTTTTGCAAGCAATTGAAGCCAGATTATTCACAAGCTGCTACCGAATTAAAACCTAAGTATGTTCTATCTGCAATTGATGTGGATCGACCAGAAAACTCAATGATCCGAAGACTATATAATATAACTGGTTTCCCCACACTTCTATACTACGAAAATGGAAAATATAAATATACATACGAGGGAGAAAATAAGAAGGAGGCGATCATATCATTTATGCAAAATCCCACAGCTCCTCCACTAATTAAGCCTAAAGACGATGATTGGTCCGCTGAAACGACATCAGAAATTGTCCATTTGACAACGACTGGATTTGAACCAGCTCTCAAGGATGAGAAATCCGTTCTAGTCATGTTCTATGCACCTTGTAATTGAATTTAAAGTAATTGAATTTATAAACGTTTCTAATATGTTTGTTATTGTAGGGTGTGGACATTGCAAACGTATGAAACCTGAGTATGAAAAAGCTGCAGAAATTATGAAAAATGAAAAGGTAAATGCTTTAAAGTTTAATTTTGATAATATGTAAAAATATCTCATAAAAATATATTCAGATTCCAGGTGTTCTTGCCGCCTTAGATGCAACTAAAGAAAGCATTGTTGCACAAAAATATGGAGTTAAAGGATACCCAACTGTAAAATACTTTGTCAATGGAGATTTTAAATTTGATGTCAATGTCCGCGAAGCGGATAAAATCATTAGTTTTATGAAGGTAAATATTGGCCAACGGCCTAGTTTTTTCAGAACCCATTTTTTCAAAATCCAAATAGCATTGAATTTTTATACCCGTATGGTGAAACCAAAGGGTATATTAACTTTGCCTTACCGTTTGTAACGCCAAGATCCCGTCATCGCACAAAAAAATGAATTACACCAGTGTGTTTAGAATGATAAAAATATTTAATTTTTGCATGTCCGTCCGTCTGTCCGTCTGTCTGTCTGTCCGTCCGTCTGTCTGTCTGTGGCGCGGATTGCGGGCGCACGGATTGAGCTAGAGACTTGAAATTTTGCGTGGACCCGGTTTTCGTAAAATGCGAGGCTAAGTTCGTTCATGGGCAAAAATGGACCGATCCGAACGAAATCGTTTTTTGTGAATATCTCAAAAACGGTGCATCTTATCAAAAAAGTCCAAGAACAAAAGTTATTTAGGATATGATTCTACATAAAACTCCCATACATCAAAATCCGATTGGGATAAATTTTAAAAAATCTTATTGGAAAGTTTGACTTCAAAGTGGAATTTTGGTACAACTGTTCGAATTTTGATACGAATATCACCATACGGGTCTCCAATGATTGCCAGATTGGCAATTATAGCTTTTGTTATGTTTTATAAATTTAAAATATCATATTGCTGCATTTGAGCATTGTCAACATAAGGCACCCTGATATAGGTACAGGCACAGTCAAAGAGAACAAATCGTGGTAATAAATTAAAGAAAGAATCTTATCGTGCGACTTAACACTAATTTTGACAATATTAGAGCAGAAAAACTACGATTGCCAGGTGCCAATCGCCAAATAATGTTTTTTTTTTTAAATCCATTTGAATGGGAGAGGGCAAACGAGTGGTCCAATTGGATTTTGATGTATGGAACGGTTATGTAAAATCGTATTCTAAACACATTTCATTTATTAATAATCAACAAAACCCATGAAGCATTTTATAAAGAAATGTACAGTGTTCTTTAAAAAAAATATAAACAAGAACAAATTGCAACTTAACCCGTTCGGTACATGTTTTTTTCTATGGGGGTTAAAAATACTCTTTATGACGTTTAAACTATCAGTATTCATTAAAAAAAAATTAAAATTTTTAATTTTCCACAAATACGTTCACTGTAGTCCAGATTTTTACTCAACTAATCAAAATTGGGTCACAAATGCACTTAGAAGGTGCACTGAATGAGAATAGAGTGTTTGAAAATAAATAAATATAAGTCAATTCAAATTTTTTTACTACTTTTAACTGCGTTGCCTTATGGCATCAAAATACCGAATGGGTTAATAATCTTAATATATAAAATCGTTGGTGCGTATGTTCGTCTGATCATCACGGCTGAACCACTGAAGCTATCCACCTCATATTCACACCATATGTTCATGTGGTGCTCCGATCGGTTTTTGTTTGCAAAAGACCCCGGTAGGTGGCGCTGGGGTCGAGTTCGAATTTCGAAAATTCGTATTTATGGACCGATTTTGTGCAAATTCACAATATATAACACTTAAATAAAGATTAAAATGTTGATAAAATTTAAACCCGATAGGTGGCGCTGGGGTCGAGAAATTAACGAAAATGTACTCCAATCGGATTTTGATGTATGGGAGTTTTATGTAGAATCATATCTCAAATAACTTTTGTTCTTGAACTTTTTTGATAAGGTGCACCGTTTTTGAGATATTCGCAAAAAATGTTTTCGTTTCGTTTTAGAGTTTATGTTGTCAATGCGTTGTTTTTGTCGGTTACCATCAATATGTCATCCGACAGTCCAGTTTAGCACTTTTTAAAAGCTTCATTTCCTTCTGGGGTATCATCAAAAAATTTTTGATCTATTAATATCTAAGTATTGATAAAATTATTAGACGGCAACTGTGGCACTGTGTTATCACCGTGAAGGTTCATGTTTGTTTCGGGCTCAGGGGAGTGACGAAGCCCTCGTCAGACAGAGTAGTGTCAACTCCTCCTGCTCTCTATTACAGAAATTGTTTATTGGATGGATCATAGGAACTTACAAGAAGTTTATATATTCACCATCCGAATCAATTCGGCTATGCGAATTATTTTAGAAAATCTCCGGCTCGAGAATTATTATTATTGTTTGTGCATTTACTATTGCAAATGCGAATGGTTTTCCACTGTGATTCAAATGAAATGAACATTTGTTTTGTTTTTAGCTTTGCCTTTATCAGTCGTGAAAGTTTTTTCTGTTAAACCTGAATTAAGTCCAGTGCAACTGTGGCACTGTGTTATCACCGTGAAGGTTCATGTTTGTTTCGGGCTCAGGGGAGTGACGAAGCCCTCGTCAGACAGAGTAGTGTCAACTCCTCCTGCTCTCTATTACAGAAATTGTTTATTGGATGGATCATAGGAACTTACAAGAAGTTTATATATTCACCATCCGAATCAATTCGGCTATGCGAATTATTTTAGAAAATCTCCGGCTCGAGAATTATTATTATTGTTTGTGCATTTACTATTGCAAATGCGAATGGTTTTCGACTGTGATTCAAATGAAATGAACATTTGTTTTGTTTTTAGCTTTGCCTTTATCAGTCGTGAAAGTTTTTTCTGTTAAACCTGAATTAGGTCCAGTGCAACTGTGGCACTGTGTTATCACCGTGAAGGTTCATGTTTGTTTCGGGCTCAGGGGAGTGACGAAGCCCTCGTCAGACAGAGTAGTGTCAACTCCTCCTGCTCTCTATTACAGAAATTGTTTATTGGATGGATCATAGGAACTTACAAGAAGTCTATATACTCACCATCCGAATCAATTCGGCTATGCGAATTATTTTAGAAAATCTCCGGCTCGAGAATTATTATTATTGTTTGTGCATTTACTATTGCAAATGCGAATGGTTTTCGACTGTGATTCAAATGAAATGAACATTTGTTTTGTTTTTAGCTTTGCCTTTATCAGTCGTGAAAGTTTTTTCTGTTAAACCTGAATTAGGTCCAGTGCAACTGTGGCACTGTGTTATCACCGTGAAGGTTCATGTTTGTTTCGGGCTCAGGGGAGTGACGAAGCCCTCGTCAGACAGAGTAGTGTCAACTCCTCCTGCTCTCTATTACAGAAATTGTTTATTGGATGGATCATAGGAACTTACAAGAAGTTTATATATTCACCATCCGAATCAATTCGGCTATGCGAATTATTTTAGAAAATCTCCGGCTCGAGAATTATTATTATTGTTTGTGCATTTACTATTGCAAATGCGAATGGTTTTCGACTGTGATTCAAATGAAATGAACATTTGTTTTGTTTTTAGCTTTGCCTTTATCAGTCGTGAAAGTTTTTTCTGTTAAACCTGAATTAGGTCCAGTGCAACTGTGGCACTGTGTTATCACCGTGAAGGTTCATGTTTGTTTCGGGCTCAGGGGAGTGACGAAGCCCTCGTCAGACAGAGTAGTGTCAACTCCTCCTGCTCTCTATTACAGAAATTGTTTATTGGATGGATCATAGGAACTTACAAGAAGTTTATATATTCACCATCCGAATCAATTCGGCTATGCGAATTATTTTAGAAAATCTCCGGCTCGAGAATTATTATTATTGTTTGTGCATTTACTATTGCAAATGCGAATGGTTTTCGACTGTGATTCAAATGAAATGAACATTTGTTTTGTTTTTAGCTTTGCCTTTATCAGTCGTGAAAGTTTTTTCTGTTAAACCTGAATTAGGTCCAGTGCAACTGTGGCACTGTGTTATCACCGTGAAGGTTCATGTTTGTTTCGGGCTCAGGGGAGTGACGAAGCCCTCGTCAGACAGAGTAGTGTCAACTCCTCCTGCTCTCTATTACAGAAATTGTTTATTGGATGGATCATAGGAACTTACAAGAAGTTTATATATTCACCATCCGAATCAATTCGGCTATGCGAATTATTTTAGAAAATCTCCGGCTCGAGAATTATTATTATTGTTTGTGCATTTACTATTGCAAATGCGAATGGTTTTCGACTGTGATTCAAATGAAATGAACATTTGTTTTGTTTTTAGCTTTGCCTTTATCAGTCGTGAAAGTTTTTTCTGTTAAACCTGAATTAGGTCCAGTGCAACTGTGGCACTGTGTTATCACCGTGAAGGTTCATGTTTGTTTCGGGCTCAGGGGAGTGACGAAGCCCTCGTCAGACAGAGTAGTGTCAACTCCTCCTGCTCTCTATTACATAAATTGTTTATTGGATGGATCATAGGAACTTACAAGAAGTTTATATATTCACCATCCGAATCAATTCGGCTATGCGAATTTTTTTAGAAAATCTCCGGCTCGAGAATTATTATTATTGTTTGTGCATTTACTATTGCAAATGCGAATGGTTTTCGACTGTGATTCAAATGAAATGAACATTTGTTTTGTTTTTAGCTTTGCCTTTATCAGTCGTGAAAGTTTTTTCTGTTAAACCTGAATTAGGTCCAGTGCAACTGTGGCACTGTGTTATCACCGTGAAGGTTCATGTTTGTTTCGGGCTCAGGGGAGTGACGAAGCTCTCGTCAGACAGAGTAGTGTCAACTCCTCCTGCTCTCTATTACAGAAATTGTTTATTGGATGGATCATAGGAACTTACAAGTTTTTTTTTACAATTTCCTCAAACACGGTGAGTCGTATGAAAAAATTATAAAGGTGAAATGTTGTTAGAATATGATTTTACATAACTTATCCATACATCGAAATATATTTGGATCACTCCTTTCCCCCCTCCCTCATAAAAATGGAATAGTTTTTTTTCTATTTTCTTGAAAACGGTGTATAATATCGTAAAATTTATAAAGCGAAATGTGTTTAGAATATGATTTTACATAACCTTTCCATACCGAGTACTAGCCATTTCCATATAGAGTACTAGCTTGCTTACCCGTCGTTGCCGGGTTAAAGTTTTTTGCACAAGTTTTTTTTGCTTATAAAAAAACCCCTAAATCCAGTTTTTCCGAGTAAAAAAGGGAAAAAGAATATTTGCGATATACTAGATATAATAACAGCAAAACTTGGTTTCGGTGTTGGGTCGGCTTTAATTTTGCACGCAAAAAATGAAAACTCCGTCAAATTTTGATTCGAGTTCAAATGGCTTGCTGTTTGTTGCCAATTAATTTATTGATACGCGAAATAAAATGTTCCTTGTCCTTAGGCATTTTCGTGGCAAAACTTTACTTTACTGGGGCCTTCAATTTTAATCCCCCCTCCCTCGTGCATCAAGGGTAACTTCGAAGCTCAAATTACCCTTTTATCCATCGATTCTTCATGCTACCCGTTTCATTCTGGCTTGTACGGAAACTGCATACATACGCATATGAAAGACATAATCTGTTTCACTTTGCATATAACCCGTTCTGCTTCCACTTGTGCATTTTGCATACCATGGAGCTTTGCTGAGTTCTAAGTAATACTATGTTCACACCGACGCAAAATCACGTAATTTTCCGAAATTATTTAGATCTTAAACCAAAGTGTCCACACAGAGGTTAAGATAATTTTGTTTGACATTTCAACTACGTAAGTTCAAAAATGGATCGTGTAGGATTACTATGAATTTTAGTAATATGATGAATAATACAATTCAAAAAATCGATGAAATATGTGCAAACACAATTAGACACTTTAGACGAAAATGGAAATTATCTGTAATGAAAATAAACAATTATTTTCCATTTCATATTTAACTGCATCATAAACATGTCCATTTATTTATTTTTTCAGACCACAGGTTTACTAATATATCCTCTTCGCGTGCGGAACACGGCTTCTTTTTCTTATATTTCCGTCTTACCAATCCAGCACAAATGTCAAAACTGATGTACTGAAGAGAGCTGAATAAGTGATGCAGGGTTGTATTCATTGTTTTTGCTTGATTTCGTTCCTAATTTTGTGGAAATTGCATACTTTTACTGATTTTAAAAAGAGGTTAATGTACTGGAAATCTCGTGATTTCGAGGAAGATTTCGTTCAAAATTACGAAAATCTTCAAAATTACGTAATTTTGCGTCGGTGTGAACATAGTATTAGGCCATTTATGCGAGAGATTTTTATTAGCTCAGTTGTCATTAGGACATTGACTGAAGCAGTGGTATATTTCGCGTAGCGAACAATTTTAGCACTGCTGAAAAAATCAGTCTCAAAAGACGACACGAGTTTTGGACATGATTGTTTCTTTATTCGGTGCAATAACACAATGCAACATTTAATATGATTTCAGGAAATTAAAACAATAAAAAATACGATTTAAATAGGCATTTTCAGTCACTCCATAAAATATCAATTGATCAAATTAATATTTTTGATTTTATGAAATTATTTTTATTTTCCGATTGTAATTCGGAAATTTCATATAAAAGTTTTTCATTATCAAAACTTTTTTTTTAACGTAAAGTAAAACAATTAACAGTGTCTCAAAACCAAAAATAGCGAAAAAGAGCTTTCAACAAAGTTTGAACTTGGCTCGGAGAGCAAGCCATAGGACAAGTAAATCGCTTGTCACTGGTAGTGGATACCCGAGAACTTTCAAAGCTTTCCTGACCCTGGTATAAAACGAAGACTTTTTGGCGGAAGCCAATAGGAGTGGCGTCCCAAAGTTTTTCCCCAAAAATTTAAAAAGTATGAAACCGTTATTTTTTTAACCGATTTTAAAACAGTAAAAACCTCTCGAAGAGGTGTCCCTCGAAGAGTTCCTTCCAAAAAGTATTTTTTTGCCCCCACAAAATATGCATCCGGCACTGAAAACAAAAAAAAATATAATGTATTTTTGTGCACTCCGGAACACTGTATTTTGAGCCATTTTTGTATTTTTGGGGTCAATGATCTCCCTAAACGTCATCCACTAAAATGCATTGTTTTTGCACTCAGAACTTGTATAAGGTACTCCTTTGGATGCAGGAACTCAAAAAAAGCGATTTTTATATTTTGGGTGTCCAGGAGCACCATTCAAAACCACCTCTTTTTATACAGAATTAAATATTCCGCACGTACAACATTTCAAGTGCTACTTGAGTAACAAACAAAATTGTTTGGTGGGTCGGGGTCGAGAGACACCTTTTGACGTTTACAGTTTTAAAATTTTGGGTGGATTCCGCCAAAAAAAGTAGTACTTTTTTTTTATTCGTTTCATACTTCAAATCGAAGGAGAGAAATTAAAATCCTACCTGAAGGCGCCGATGAAGTAAAGTTTAGCCATTTTCGCAGCAGTCTTGATACAAGTAGAAAACAATGAAAATAAATTCTGAATACAAATGCAATACAAGCCCAAACCACAATGGAGCTCACGCCGTGCTTCGCTTTCAGTTTGAGGAATGGAAAGTTAAACCGATGGTTTTCAAAACATTGAAGCGGTATTGTAGGTGAACGTGTTCAAAAACATTGGTTTAGCTTTCCATCCGTCAAGATGTTAAAGCGAAACATGACCTCAGCTCCATTGTGGTATGAGCGTTAGTTGTTTTCTAGGCATTACATGGAAACTAGGGTACCTTAATCGGAGGAATTCTTGCTTTTACTTAAAATAGTTTTTTTTTCATAGCAGGCGAAAAATTGTTAAAATTGGAAGGAAGCTCTAGTAATCAGATACAAAACATATTGGCTGCGAATTCAGTACAGTTTCGATTTAGCAGCAAACGGTCGTTAATTCTTCGAAGGATGAAGTCGCGGTTTGAAACGTTTTGTAAAGAAGCGTCTTCCCAAAATTACCGAAAATGAGGAGCCCTGGATGGAATATGCCAAAACCAATTTTTTCTTCTGCGCACCTTGTTGCGATATCCCTTTATACATTTTCGCTAAGAAATTTGTCCTGAAGTGCAGCCGATAGCCGCTGGGAATCCACAAAATTTGTTGCATTGTTGCAAAAGAGCACCTTTCAGAGTTCTTGTCGACTGATAAATTTTTTCAACGTAGCGATGAATGCGTCGGACGTCAAATCTGAAATGACATCCAGATGAACTCCTGAAGATATGAAGCATACAAAAACAGCTATGTAATCGGCGCTTTCCCAGATTTTATAAGTCGTCCAAAAATCCCAGCAAAAATTCACTCCTTTTGAAAACCCCCAGACTTGACGACACATCTTAGGACGATATCGAAAGCATGAAATACACTCCTTTACTATTTTGCGAGCATAATGCCTAGAGTTGATGATACAAAACTCTTGCCCGCTCAATGAAACAAATGCTTGAGGTCCTGCGTGAAGATTTTTAATAAGTAAATATTTCATATAACATTTGCCAAATGGATTAGATTTAGAGAGAAAGATGGTATGTTTGATATTGTAGGGAATGTCTGCAGACGCCCACCAACTTGGATTAATGAGAAATTGTCTGGAAATGTGTTTAAGGAAACCAGACTACTTCGTGGACTAATCGTATTCTCCTCTTAAAAACATTGAATTTCTTCGTGAAATTCAGCAGGTTGAACTGTCCAAACTATTTTCAGAAGTGCCATACGTAGTTCTTTGGAAGATTTTTCACAAGTTGAAAGATCTTTATCTATCTTCCTTTTCAGATGTTGAAGATAGCGTAAAAAAATAGCATATATTAATTCTTCTCGGGTTGTACGGTCTGGATTAAAACTCCAATTATGTGTTGAACATTACTTTATTTAATGCCTCGACGTTTCGCCTGCTAGCGCTAGGCTTCTTCAGGAGTGCTGGATCTGTGATGCACAGTATTACAATAATTACATCTAATTACACAATCTTTATACTTACAATATTTGTTGTTAAATTCTAAACATTCAAAGCACTATTACAAACGTACATAAAAATAAATTAATACGTTGCACAAAATAAATAACAATTTAAAAATTAAAAAATAAAAAATCGGAAACATCCGTCCTTGTCAAATTTTGAAAATTTATTTTATATTAGTCAATTTAACCGTTTTTTCGTTCTAAGAGAGCGCAATATGTTTCGTTAATATTCTCTGTGTCTGTTCTCTTATTTATTGAGTTTTTAGTGGTATATATGTGTAATGCTTCTAGCGTCATTCTCTTTTTAAAATTTTTTTCCTTACAAAGAATTTTTGTTTTATCAAAATTAGGAGCATGATTGAAATTAATGCAATGCTCAGACAACGCTGTTTTGTTAGCAGATTTGGATTTTATGTCCGATTTATGTCCCGCAATTCTGCTTTTTAATTGTTGGCAAGTGGTGCCCACATATTTAGCATTACAATGGTTGTTGTTAGTACCCGAGCAAGGAATTTCATACACTATGTTAGATTGGAGGAGTCTCGGAATTTTGTCTTTCAGTCTCGTGTAACATTTGTTGACTGTTTTTATCGGTTTAAAAGCTGTTATTATGTTACCATCATTTTGTTTAATAAGACGTTTAAAATTTTCCGAGAAACCTGGAACATAGCCTACACTCCTAAAACATGGGTTTGCCATCCTGTCATTTATGGTGATGTTATCTTTGTTAGTATTGTTCTGTAATTTCATAATTTGTGTTTTTATAATTTTGTTTGTCAAATTCAAAGGGTAACCATTTTGGTTTAAAATGTTCTTGACGATATTAATATTTTTGTTATGGAATTTTGAGTCGCTTAAAATTAAAATTTTTTTGACAAGATTCGTTGCCGTATTAATCTTGTGATGTTTTGGATGATATGAGGAGAAATGGAGCATTCTACCTGATGAAGTTGGTTTTTGATACCAATCCAAATTCAAATCAATTCCATTTCGAATAACCTTCACATCCAAATATGGTAGGACGCCTTCCGATTCTTCCTCCACAGTAAATTGTAATTTATTATGGAACGAATTTAGTGTCGACAATGTCTCAGGTACTTTATTTTTTGGTAAAATCATGAACAAATCATCCACATATTTAATACAAATTTTTGGCTCAAAAGTTAGTTTACCTAAAGACTCATCCAGTAACTCCTCCATTATTAAGTCCGCCAAAATTGGCGATAGAGGACTGCCCATTGGTAGTCCAAAGATTTGTCTGTAAGTTTGATCACAAAATGTAAAATAATTACATTCAATGATGCAAAATTTCAGAGCTTCTAAAAACTTTGCTTTGGAAAAATCTGTGAAATTAGAAATTGTATTCCAACGTTTTTCAACTATTTTCAAAACATTAAAAACCGGGACGTTGGTGAACAAGGACTTAACATCAAAAGATACCATAAAATCACTGGGTAACAACTTAAAACTAGTAATTCTATTTTTAAATTCTTCCGAGTTTCTCACATTGTATGTCGAATTTATTGTTACTTTATTTAAAATTTGGGATAAGCATTTTGCTAATTGATAAGCCGGGGAGTCAATAGATGAGACAATAGGTCGCACAGGGCAATTCTCCTTATGCACCTTCGGTAAGGCATACAACTTAGGAGATACCGTCGTATACGAAGTCATTTTTCTTTTTTCTGACTCCGATATAAAATTGTTCAAAGCCAAAGATTTGATTATTTCGTTATTTTTTGTTTGTAGTCTGCTAGTCGGATCAGATCTTAATTTTCTATATGTTGTTGTGTCATTAACGAGTTCGTTAATTTTCTTGAGATATTCATTTCTAGACATAGCCACCGTTACATTACCCTTGTCTGAGTTCACAATGATGATGTTTTTATTTTTCGCAAGAAATTCCACCGTGTCATCAAAAATTTTAAGTAAAAATTTATTCGAAAATTTATTTGTTCGTTTTTGGTCAAAATTCCATAACATTTTACTGAAAGCCGCTCTGGCAACCCCACGTTTATGTGTGTCAGCTATTGTTTGTAAGCAATGCTCCCCATCTGCGATCACTCTCTTTAAAGGAAAATCCCGTTCACAAAAAGGCAAACTGAACTTTCGTCCCAAAGAGAGCAGCCAGCATACGTCATCTGGTAACTGTATCCCACTAACATTTTTGAACCATTTCTCTTGTGATGTTATTTCAATTGAATTCAACATGGATTTTTTAAGATTTTCAAATTTTTTGTTATTGATGTTTTGAATTCGCTTAGAGAAAGTTTCAAAAGCTCTTTCCTGCGACACAAAGAATTTTTGCCCCACATATTTTGCCCTACTTTGCATAATGTATTCTTTCCTTTTAATTATGTCTTTCCGGAGACAATCCAACCGGTCACAACATTCGCGGATCTTGAGATTCAAAATTTTTGTATGAAAATTTGTTGTGATATTGCAAACGGATTTTGACAAAAATGGACTGCTATCGAAAAGTTTGATTGATCCTAATGTAGTATTTTTGATGAATTTTGGAATAAGTCCGTAATTTCTACATTTCAACAAAAAGGGCAAAATATGTGGGGCAAAAATTCTTTGTGTCGCAGGAAAGAGCTTTTGAAACTTTCTCTAAGCGAATTCAAAACATCAATAACAAAAAATTTGAAAATCTTAAAAAATCCATGTTGAATTCAATTGAAATAACATCACAAGAGAAATGGTTCAAAAATGTTAGTGGGATACAGTTACCAGATGACGTATGCTGGCTGCTCTCTTTGGGACGAAAGTTCAGTTTGCCTTTTTGTGAACGGGATTTTCCTTTAAAGAGAGTGATCGCAGATGGGGAGCATTGCTTACAAACAATAGCTGACACACATAAACGTGGGGTTGCCAGAGCGGCTTTCAGTAAAATGTTATGGAATTTTGACCAAAAACGAACAAATAAATTTTCGAATAAATTTTTACTTAAAATTTTTGATGACACGGTGGAATTTCTTGCGAAAAATAAAAACATCATCATTGTGAACTCAGACAAGGGTAATGTAACGGTGGCTATGTCTAGAAATGAATATCTCAAGAAAATTAACGAACTCGTTAATGACACAACAACATATAGAAAATTAAGATCTGATCCGACTAGCAGACTACAAACAAAAAATAACGAAATAATCAAATCTTTGGCTTTGAACAATTTTATATCGGAGTCAGAAAAAAGAAAAATGACTTCGTATACGACGGTATCTCCTAAGTTGTATGCCTTACCGAAGGTGCATAAGGAGAATTGCCCTGTGCGACCTATTGTCTCATCTATTGACTCCCCGGCTTATCAATTAGCAAAATGCTTATCCCAAATTTTAAATAAAGTAACAATAAATTCGACATACAATGTGAGAAACTCGGAAGAATTTAAAAATAGAATTACTAGTTTTAAGTTGTTACCCAGTGATTTTATGGTATCTTTTGATGTTAAGTCCTTGTTCACCAACGTCCCGGTTTTTAATGTTTTGAAAATAGTTGAAAAACGTTGGAATACAATTTCTAATTTCACAGATTTTTCCAAAGCAAAGTTTTTAGAAGCTCTGAAATTTTGCATCATTGAATGTAATTATTTTACATTTTGTGATCAAACTTACAGACAAATCTTTGGACTACCAATGGGCAGTCCTCTATCGCCAATTTTGGCGGACTTAATAATGGAGGAGTTACTGGATGAGTCTTTAGGTAAACTAACTTTTGAGCCAAAAATTTGTATTAAATATGTGGATGATTTGTTCATGATTTTACCAAAAAATAAAGTACCTGAGACATTGTCGACACTAAATTCGTTCCATAATAAATTACAATTTACTGTGGAGGAAGAATCGGAAGGCGTCCTACCATATTTGGATGTGAAGGTTATTCGAAATGGAATTGATTTGAATTTGGATTGGTATCAAAAACCAACTTCATCAGGTAGAATGCTCCATTTCTCCTCATATCATCCAAAACATCACAAGATTAATACGGCAACGAATCTTGTCAAAAAAATTTTAATTTTAAGCGACTCAAAATTCCATAACAAAAATATTAATATCGTCAAGAACATTTTAAACCAAAATGGTTACCCTTTGAATTTGACAAACAAAATTATAAAAACACAAATTATGAAATTACAGAACAATACTAACAAAGATAACATCACCATAAATGACAGGATGGCAAACCCATGTTTTAGGAGTGTAGGCTATGTTCCAGGTTTCTCGGAAAATTTTAAACGTCTTATTAAACAAAATGATGGTAACATAATAACAGCTTTTAAACCGATAAAAACAGTCAACAAATGTTACACGAGACTGAAAGACAAAATTCCGAGACTCCTCCAATCTAACATAGTGTATGAAATTCCTTGCTCGGGTACTAACAACAACCATTGTAATGCTAAATATGTGGGCACCACTTGCCAACAATTAAAAAGCAGAATTGCGGGACATAAATCGGACATAAAATCCAAATCTGCTAACAAAACAGCGTTGTCTGAGCATTGCATTAATTTCAATCATGCTCCTAATTTTGATAAAACAAAAATTCTTTGTAAGGAAAAAAATTTTAAAAAGAGAATGACGCTAGAAGCATTACACATATATACCACTAAAAACTCAATAAATAAGAGAACAGACACAGAGAATATTAACGAAACATATTGCGCTCTCTTAGAACGAAAAAACGGTTAAATTGACTAATATAAAATAAATTTTCAAAATTTGACAAGGACGGATGTTTCCGATTTTTTATTTTTTAATTTTTAAATTGTTATTTATTTTGTGCAACGTATTAATTTATTTTTATGTACGTTTGTAATAGTGCTTTGAATGTTTAGAATTTAACAACAAATATTGTAAGTATAAAGATTGTGTAATTAGATGTAATTATTGTAATACTGTGCATCACAGATCCAGCACTCCTGAAGAAGCCTAGCGCTAGCAGGCGAAACGTCGAGGCATTAAATAAAGTAATGTTCAACACATAATTGGAGTTTTAATCCAGACCGTACAACCCGAGAAGAATTAATATATTAGAATTAAAAACGGTCGAGAATATAAGATAATCACGTAAAAAAATAGCGATCATTCGGTTTATTTGAATGAAACTCTTGAACTTGTAGATGGTGGTAATAAGTGACAATGGTTGACTAAACAGTAATGATTTCTTCTTTCCGGTAAATCGATTGATGATGATGCTCCCCTCGGCCAATGTTCAAGAGACCTTTGCAAAAAATCGGGTCCATTAACCCTTGTGTGAACACCATCCCAAAACATCATTGTCGTATACCACTGGTCTATCTGGACCAGTAAACATTAACATGTTTGCAAAAGAGAATGATTGTACGCAAAACCCGTTTTAATTATTTTTATTTCATAATTTTTTAGTTTGTTATAAAATATAAAAGAAAAAAATGAAAGTGATGAAATTTAAGAAATTATTGATTTTGCTTTTCGTTGAGGCAAGAAAAGCATTTATAGAAGGCATGACAATGCTGTAAGCAAACTGGCTTCGTACATTCTATACAAGGAAACCGAGTTTTCCGAAAAGTGTTGTCATGTGTGTGGCAAAAATGGCAGCACCTTTTTTTTCAAACACAAAAGTGCCACTTGTTTCTGGAGTTGGAGCTGTTGTAGTTGGCTATCACAAAAAACAGGACATTTCCAAACAAAATATAAGTTGGTCTAGTCAGACCAGTGCTGTCCATCAAAGGGATACCAGCTTTGTTTATTTGATAAAATTAAAATCCAACTAAATAAATTATTATTTTTTCAAGGAATGCGTTAAAAACATGTTCCTCTAGGAATTCATGAAATATTATTAGCTACCATCATATTTTCCATGAACCACCAACATTTCAAGTTGAAATTGGTCCGGCCAGACCATGGTGTCCACACAAGGGTTAAACGAGATACTAGAAGTTAAATCTGCTACAGTTGCTTCTCTAATAAGTTTTAAAGGAACATATCTCGTTTTCGCCTTCGTCGAAAGTTCTGGAATTGTCGAGACTATTTACTAAAAAAAAAACTTACCACATTGAGGTGTGAGCGGACAGCCATCTTAGAATTTTGGAGGTCCGTCCAAAGCCTGATGTCTATTTTGCTAGTAACTCAGAGGCGCACAATAAACAGGGATACGTGCGAACCTTTTTTGACGGTGAACTAAACTCTTTCAATTATCGTTTTCACTCCGTAAAAATATACAGCAGCCATATGCTCGTGATGATGCGACACCAAGTCCATCTATTTGAATTGAGTTTCTTGTATCTACAATTACAACGAATTTAGGCATGAATACTGTGCCTAGTGTTTCTAGATCAGCTTAATATCTCGTTCACTGATTACAAATCTCTGGAAGAAGTGACAAATTACCTTTACCAGCCATAACTCTTGTAAGAAAAATTATTTTGAATTTTCAGGATCCAATGGAACCTCCACCACCTCCTCCACCAGAGAAACAGTGGGAAGATGAAGAAACTGAGGTTCTTCATTTATCTGAAGAGACATTTAAATCCTTGCTTAAGAAGAAGAAACATGTCCTAGTAATCTTCTATGCTCCTTGTAATTGGATTCAAAGGAATTAAACTTATAAATTCTAATATATTTGTTATTATAGGGTGTGGACACTGTAAAAAAGTCAAACCAGAATTTTCTTTAGCTGCCGCTCACTTCGCTGAAGATCCACGTGTTGCGCTTGGAGCTGTTGACTGTACACAACATGCATCTTTATGTTCGACGTACGAAGTACGTGGATATCCAACAATCAAATACTTTAGCTATTTACAAACTAAAATAGACTATAGTGGAGGAAGAACATCAAAGGATTTTATTGAATTTTTAAGGAATCCCATGGAAACCAATCGGAAGTCAACACAACAAGAACCATTTGGGGAAACTGCCGGTGCTGACCATATTCTTATCTTGAATGACGAGAATTTTGAGTCACGTATCAAATCAGTACCACTATCATTAGTTATGTTCTATGCACCTTGTAATTGAATTTCAAAGTAATTTACTTTGTAAGCGTTTCTAATATATTTGTTCTTGTAGGGTGTGGGCATTGTAAAAATATGAAGCCAGATTTCGCAGCTGCTGCGGCGCAAGTAGCAGATTATCCGAATATTAAATTGGCTGCAATAGACTGTGATGTCAATCCAATCGTTTCAGAAAAATATAAAATCCAAGGATTTCCATCACTTAAACTTTTTAAAAACGGCCAATTCGTTGAAAATTATTCCGGACCTCGAACAACTAAGGGATTGACAGCATTTGTAACTGCATCTATTGATACGAAAAAAGATGAACTATAATTTGGACGTTATTTAGAAATTTAAAAAATTCTTGTAATAAACCGGAAAAATTAAGTATAGGTTCATTAATAAAATTATACTAACGAACAGATATAGTAGAGTTTTTGAAGTCCAAGAGGCAGTGTCCGGTCAGATCTAATCGTATTTTTTTTTGGTTGAATCCGCTCAAACGCGCACAAACTCAGATGAATCAATGTAAAAAAATATTAATTAATATAGGAACAGTGGAGTTTCGAATTTCACTCTGGACTTTTTTCTAAACGTTTGTTTACAAGATTGTTCAATTTTGGTATCGCAAAACCTTTCATATCTTAAGATCACCAGTTGGATTCCTGACCATTTTCGATATTATCGATTCTGGAATAATCGCTAAGAGGTCCATTTTCTTGGGTAGGGTAATTTCTCCCATCCTTCTGTAACTTCGGCAGGCGAGAAATCTACTAATACTTGCTATATTTACTTTCGTTGACAACTGACATTTTAAATAATCAAAATTCGATTTTTGTGTATTTAAAAAAAATTAAACTTTAATAATAATAATTTTAATAAATTTGCTGTGAAGCTGAAAATGCACAAATGCGGTAGAGTATGATTCTCTCTAACACTCGCTCGGGCACTCTAAAATTAGATGAAATTAAAAAGTGAAATTATTTTCTATAAATATTCTATTTACCCGTAACCACGGCATAGAGACAACCAAGGTATGCCATAAACTCAAATCTGACGTTTCTTTGCAACGTCACTTGTGCCGATTAGTTCGTCAAGTTCAGAAGGAATTTTGTTTTGTGGATTGTTATTTAAATTTTTGTGCGATCTAAATAAGATATTTGTAAATTAGTGGACTGATTGCATTAAATAGTGATCAATAAACATAAAAATTAATTAAAAAAAGTCGGCACAAATGACGTCACACCTGACTATCAAAAGTTTACAGCATACCTTGGTTGTCTCTATGCCGTGCCCGTAACATCCTTTTCAAAAATTTAACTGTAGTATTCTTGTTTATCGTCAGACCAGTCAGCGGAATTTTATTGGACACCGAGTACAAATACACTCGCACGTGGTGAACTAAAACCATAGAAAAATATACTTACATGACCGTGATTACATTGGCGGAGGCAGGCATCTGACTTCACGCAATTGTGGGCAAGAGACGAAGTGGGAATGATGATACGAAAAGACGAACGAAAACTAAAAATATCAGTTCGAGTGTAATAGGAAAGACGTGTGATTGGCTACCTATTCGCACTTGTTACGAAAAAATCATTCGGTTTGTAGACGCCAAAGCGTGCGCATCTCGAATAGGTTTTATTTACGTGTGCTATATTTATTTATGAAAAATTCTACCCTTTTATTGTCTTTATACAATCAGTAATATTATAAAAATTATTAATCAATTTAATTTGGCCCCACAATCCTACGGAATTCCGATAAATTATCTCTGACCACGATGTTGCTGAACTAAAAATGACCCAGTTTTCATTTGTTCCACTTGTCGGTGTGGGGTTCAGTTTATCTCGTGTAATCACAAGAGGTCCAAGCAGTCGGTTTATTCAGTCCGGGTGTAATCATAGTCCATAGAACGGTCGCCCCGGGATTTTCCCATAAGCCAATGTAAGAGGAAGCGAGATGAACCAACAAATGCTATAGACTTTCTCTGTCTACCACATTCACTAGATAGGCAACGTCACAACTTTTGCTAAAAGCAGAAAATCAGGGGTGGATAGCTATGTTCTAAAAGTTAACAATTTGCATAAAATATGGTGCGAAAAATACTTTTTTCATGCGGATTCAACTATTTCAGTATTTTTTAATTACTTTAATGAGCTTATGTCCATGAAACTAAAGCAAATTACCTTTCCAATGGATGTACTACGAAAGTGAAACCCGAACTGGTTCAAAAGTTAGCCCGGGGGCATAAAAATCGTCGAAAAATACATGAAAAAATCAGTACCCCTAAGATGGCAGCTGACCATCCCCCTGCAGTTCCCCGCCAAAAAAAGAGCTTATGTCCATGAAACTAAAGCAAATTACCTTTCCAATGGATATACTACGAAAGTGAAACCCGAACTGGTTCAAAAGTTAGCCCGGGGGCATGAAAATCGTCGAAAAATGCATGAAAAAATCAGTACCCCTAAGCGGAAATAGTACCTCGACGACACCAAATTTAACATTTTTGAAATTTCCAGACTGAAACCAAGTAAGGATACATTTTTTCTTTAAGCTAGAACCTGAATCATACGTCGATGCGTCCGTCATGCGTGCGTCCGGTTGACAGTTCGATGCGGTGACAGTTGGGTACGGCAACGAATCTGGAGTTAATTCATTGTTTTGCACTTCTTCTATTAGTTTATCGTCGAAACAATTACTTTCAATTTGTTCCATACTTAAATTGCTTAAATCGTAAACAAACTTTTTTGCGAAATGACATTTCCGTGCGTTGCCGCATGTAAAAGTAGAAATTCGACCTACTCTATGCGGTTGCCGCATCGGAAAACGTATTATTAGGGGAGTACTCATAGCAGACCGTTGATTCTATTCGAACTGTCAACGTGACGGACGCATCGACGTACAATTCAGGTTCTAGCTTTATGCTTGCTGATTACAATTTCCAAGACGTCGAATGAATTTTTGGAATCGACCAGGAAAAGCTTACCAAAATCAACAACATTAGGTCTGATTTGCGAGCACTTTCAGGCCGAAAACATTAATTCCATTGGACGCATGTGAAAGACGGCTTTCAACAATAACAAACTTTTAGCGGCTTTCAACAATAAACAAACTAGAAATGTCAAATCGATGACATTGCCAGATGACTGTTTAATACAAAACATAACAAAAGCTATAATTGCCAATCTGGCAATTATTGAAAACCCGTATGGTGATTTAATTGAACGGCGTATCAAAATTTCACTTTGAAGTCAAACTTTCCAATAAGATTTTTTTAAAACTTGTTCCAATTGGATTTCGATGTATGGAACTTTAATGTAGAATCATGTCCTAAACAACTTTTGTTCTTGCACTTTTTTGATAAGATGCACCGTTTTTGAGATATTCGCAAAAAACTTTTTCGTTCGTATAGGGGGTACCCCCCCTAATGGTCCATTTTTGCCCATTAACGAACTTAGCCTCGCATTTTACGAAAAACGGATCTGCGCAAAATTTCAAGTCTCTAGCTCAATCCGTGCGCCCGCAATCCGCGCCACAGACAGACAGACGGACGGACATGCTAAATTCAACTTTTTTCATCATTCTAAACACACTGGTGTAATTCATTTTTTTGTGCGATCACGGGATCTTAGCGTTACAAACGGTAAGGCAAAGTTAATATACCCTTTGGTTTCACCATACGGGTATAAAAACAACATTGAAGAAAAAAAAATCGCACAAAAGTTTTGTTCTTTAAAAAAAATTTGCGACATTTTGGTCAATATCTAAAATATAGAATTTTAGGCTATTTTGACGTCGCTGATTCTGAGTCAGACTTTGCTTTCGCGAAATTCACTCTACTTCTGGAGTTACTAAAAAGAAAATATTTTCGATACCAAAAAAGTTGCTTGAAAGATTTCCTTTTTCGTATCTCCTGAAATAGAGGGAATCCGGCCAAAGCAAAATCCGATTTAGAATCAAAATACGATTAAAAATACTACTCCAATATTTTAATTATATTTTATGCAAGTCTATGGGCACAGAATACAGTAAACAAACTTCATACATTAAATGTGAAAATAACCTGTGTAACCGAAAACGAATAACCCAGAAATACCCAAATCCAGGCATTCTAATTGGTTAGAAAAATCTTAAATTTTTGGGGTACAAAGAATGAACAAGCAATATGACCACAAAGGAATCTAATAAAAGTGAAACAGAGAAAGAAATATACTGTTAAAGATGAGAGCCGCAACGACGTTACCAGATTAGTCAGTTGCGAAATGTATTTTTTGCCTTAGAAATTAAATACAATTCTAAAATAAGTTGCAAATTATGTTCGTTTGAATATAGAAAATTAGAAATTCAGTCCAAACTGGTACTGCATTTTTTCTCAAACGTCATTATTGCTTTGAAATTAGCATCACGTCGTTTGTAAAATGATTTTGATGGACCGAAGATTTGATATTCAGCCTTATTCCCCTAGCCGGCGGGACGTGTAACGCCACGCAAATTTTTTCTCGATCGAATGAAATTTTCTTATTCTAGTAGACGTAGAAACGCAGTTTTATTCAGCCCCGCGCTGAATTTTTTGACAATTAGCTGATTTGATGTATACGTTCAAATATTTTTTATGAGATTCGAAATACTGAAACTTAAATTTAAATCTCCCGTAAAAATGGATTCTATTATGGTTTATCTTGGTGCAGAAAATGAAAGTTCCGATCGGAGTGGAAAGGAAATGCGAAAATTAATTAGAAACGCCACTGATTTAATGGAGATGTCTGATGACGAGCAAGTTCAAAAAAAGTTTTAAATTTTTTATTTAACATGAGTTTCTGTATTATGTGTGTTTTAGTTTTAAAAGAAATTTCCAACTAGTTATATCTTTATCTGGTGGTCCTAACTCGTTTAATTCGCCCGATAATTGTATCCAAAACTCCTTTAACCCTTTCACTCGGCATTTATTTCTAATAGCAAAAAAAATGTGTTGTTGCTTTTTTCAATAATAATATATAAAAATATATATTATTATTGAAAAAAAAACAACATTTTTTTTTTTGCTTTTTTCAATAATAATATGTAGCAACACAATATATTTCAAAATTTAAAAAATTTAAATATCTTTTTAGAAGTCTCTTTTAGATAATGTACTCATTTGTATACATAACATGTCAATCATTGTCCCTCTCCCTTCTAATTCTCCTAGAAATGCGAGTTAAATATGATGTACACAATTGTCTACGCGCCGAGTGAAAGGGTTAATTCACCAGCGGGTCGCTTGGTGAAACCTTTAGCAACATCCGGATTGAGTTGCATTTTATCCATTAAAAGGCGATATTGCGCCTGGTTAGTTTTTCCTGCCCTTCAAAAATTATTAAAAGCTAATTAAAATGTATTTAATTTAGAATTAAAACTTACATTGTTGTCGAAACTTGCACTTTCAGGCGACAATTTTGTCGCGGGACATAAATGTATGGAAATGTCAAAATATTCGCGGGTGCGTTTAGCGTGATACCAAAAGTAAAACGTATTCAGCACCACGGCACACGCCGGGACAAGTGCGTTTAGTAGAATGCAAATTTTCTGCGGGAAACGCGGCGTACACGTCCCGCCGGCTACGGGAATGAGGCTGATTAATTGCTTTTCTACTATATCCTGACAATTTAAATTTTCTATCCAAATTTTCAACCTAAAATGAAGAATATTTGTACTTTTATAAGAAATGGTGGTCAAAACAGATTTCAATTTTTAAATTTCCCTCTGAAATATAAAATCAACAGCAGAAAAATCAGATACGGCAATGCCGTTTGCAATTGTTTCTTTCAGTTGCTCTGATTTGATGGGAAACGAGTCGGGTGGATTTCGGTTTCATTATTTTTCTCAATTTCCTGTGAAATGAAGTGTGATTTAAACAGAAAGTTTATAATTTAGTATGTTTCCATACTATTTCGTGTATTCCGCTGATATTTTATTTAGTTTTTAATCTTTATGCTGACTAAATTTCACGCAAAACACATTGCGAAATGCAAAAGATACCGATCAGCTGTGTCGCTTTTGTTTACAAATTTTCGGTTACACGCATATATGACTGTGCTGTTTGCTCTCGTGTTTTCTGCCTATGAACATGGTATGTTCTTTTTACTCTTACATAGTAAATTGGGTTATTTTCGAGTTTGCTTACTGTATACTGTGCTATGGGGTTATACTTGATGAATTTTTGTGGAACATTTTCCAAAAAAAGAATAAAAAATAAAATAAAGCAAAAATAAATAAATAACGAAACAACGAAATCATTTTTTTTTTTTGTTTTTCGTTAAGTTTTTCGTTATTGCAACGGAATTGAATTTCTATAACGTTATAATGTAATTTTGAAGAAAAAACCCGAAAATTATTTCGTTGTGTTACGTAATGTTTTCCATCCCTGCTATTTTACCGATTTTCTTAATTAATTAATTAATCAATACATTAAGCTGATAGCAAACAAGAGTTTTTTTTAATTTCGCATTTCTTCATACAAATTATCATAAAAATTATGTTTATATGGAACAGACTGACACTACTTCCCAGGGTTAAAAAATAATCAATCAGACATTGTTAATATATTAGTCCTATTAGATAAGCCCGCAAAATATGGACTTCACTTAATCGTTGCGAAAATATATTTTTTTCCGTTGTACCACAGAATAATTACTATTATAGAATGGAAAGCTCTAACAAAATTTTTTTGTGTTGGGAGCGTACATCCGAGGATTTCTATAGCTGTTACATGACAGTGTACATGAACACTGAGCGATTTGGTGGTGTGTGGCAATATGGATTCCCATGTGTCACTTGAAATGAAAACAAATCAAAACAAAATCGGATAATGGAAATGTTTTATGGAGATTTTGATTTCCATTAAATTAGTAATGTTCTATTGTGTTGAAAGGTGTTAAATTAAATTTAGTTTTTAATTGTTTTAAGGCCCGTTCATGTGCAATTCTGTCGATCTTTCGTTATACTTTACCTTTCTGTTGTTGATGGGACTCGAAAAAACTTTCTGTTTGGGTTTTTAATGGAATTAGCGGAACATTTCTTCACTAAATAGTGGTGAATTTGTGATTTATTCATTTTCATGTGAAATTATGCAATGTTAACACGCTAAAATGTGATTATCCATCAAAATCAATCGTTGCAATGAAATGAATCAATGTTGCAATGAAATGTCATGCAAAATGTAAACAAAAGTGCCAGCACTTTTCTGTATGTATTGTAAAAGGGAATTCTATTTGATTTTTTTTTGTCGAGTGTATGACAGCAGAAAGGGGAAGTGAGATAAAAAACCCGATTTCTATAGTGTAGTGCTTACTCTAGTGGAAGTTAATGAGGAAAGGCCTTACTTTCCATTCTATATAATAGTTGTTCCGTGGTTGTACTAGATATTAATATATATGTGGCAATGCTGGATCTCAACAATTTACAAAGGTTGAATATTTTTCTGGTTCTTTCCCAAATGATTCGCGGGAGGCTATTATTTGCGCTGCAAACAAGAGATAGCAAGATTTTCCCCTAGATGTAGCAGAAATATTTCAAAAAGTTTGTTCTTTGTAAACCTTCTATGTTAGTATATTTTTCTATGCTAAAACTACTGTGGTAAACTAAAACTATTTCACTTTATATTTGATGTTAACGAAGTAGATAATAGTGATGATCTGCCAAGAATCAAACTGCCGGACTGGCAAGTGGTGAACTAAAACTACTGTGGTGAACTAAAACTATTTCATGAAGTTAACGAAGTCGATAATAGTGATGATCTGGCAAGAATCAAACTGCCGGACTTTTACAGAACACATCCAATTTAAATATTTTTATTCATTTTTTCACCGTTTAGCGAACCGATTTTATGGCCCTATTACGAAAGTCGCGCGACTCGTCGCACTGCGGCAAATCTGCCACTGCGGACTGTTTTGGTATTATGCTAGACTCACCTTTTCCAGTGACATTTCGAGGTTATGAGAAAAAAAGACTGGTAAGTAAATGATTTTTTCTTATTTATATATTATAATTAAAATGTTTTTTTATATATATGTATATGGGGCAATGAAGCCAACTACTAAAACACAATTCAAAACTCTGATCGAGGAGAAGGTCCCTAAGATCGCCAATGGGTTCCCGACAGGGAAAACAAAACAGGAGGTAAACGATTTCTGGGAGCATCTCTAATTGATTTTCTTATAATTTTCATATCAGTGTTGTTATTATCATTAAATAAAAAAAACATGTGTGTGCAGTGCAAGAAGTGAAACCTTAGGAAAACTAAACAGCGAGAGAATGAGACGAATGCGGTATCAGGTGTGGGATAGTTATAGCGTTTATTTATTATAATATTGGTACCAAGTTCAAAAGTCATATTATATTTTTATTGAAAATCTAATACCGGATTCATGATCAGCGACCCCAAAAACCCCATAGTGCCAATTTTTCCGGGAAAAATGGGAAAAAGGATATTTATCCTTACAGGACCTTTCGTTTCGAATTTTGAAAATCTAATACCGGATTCGTGATCAGCGACCCCAAAAACCCCATAGTGCCAATTTTTCCGGGAAAAATGGGAAAAAGGATATTTGAGTTATCCTTACAGGACCTTCCGTTTCAAATTTTGAAATTCCAACACCGGATTCGTGATCAGTGACCCCAAAAACCTCCTTATGCCGATTTTTCCGTTGAAAAACGGGAAAAAGGATATTTGCGTTATCCTTGCAGGACCTTCCGTTTCGAATTTTGAAAATCTAATACCGGATTCATTATCAGCGACCCCAAAAACCCCCTTATGCCGATTTTTCCGAGGAAAAACGGGAAAAAGGATATTTATCCTTACAGGACCTTCCGTTTCGAATTTTGAAAATCTAATACCGGATTCGTGATCAGTGACCCCAAAAACCCTATAGTGCAAATTTTTCCGGGGAAAAATGGGAAAAAGGATATTTTCATTATCCTTACAGGACCTTCCGTTTCGAATTTTGAAAATCTAATACCGGATTCGTGATCAGCGACCCCAAAAACCCTAAAATGCAAATTTTTCCGGGGAAAAATGATAAAAAGGATATTTTCATTATCCTTACAGGACCTTCCGTTTCGAATTTTGAAAATCTAATACCGGATTCGTGATCAGCGACCCCAAAAACCCCATAATGCCAATTTTTCCGGGGAAAAATGGGAAAAAGGATATTTCCATTATCCTTACAGGACCTTCCGTTTCGAATTTTGAAAATGTACATAGCTAAAAACCTGCTCCTGGCAACATAGATCATTTTGCAAAAAACCGCATAAAAATCGGTCCAGTAATTTTTGAGTTTTGTAATCTCAGGCAGACAGACAAACAGACAAACAATAAAACATCCATTTTTATATATATAGATATGTATATATTGCAATGTATGACGAAACATCAGTAATTTATCGCCTCCTCTCTCCACTTCTTCCCTCCTAACACTTCTCCCTTCCCCCCTTCCCTCTTCCCCCTTCTCAACACTCTTGTTTACGATAAATTGACCGGCACCCATCTGTATTCTATCTCATTTTCTCGCAGGCTAAAATATCCTATCTCTTTTTACTGTCGCTTTTTCGTTTCATCGAGTTTGAAATCAAGCCTGAGTTACATTGCGACGACAAGGCGACACGAGACGTCGACGAGAGTCGTCGGAGTTGTCAAAGTAATTTTCAATGTATGCTTTTGTATTGAATTGATTACATTGCGACGACAGCGACACGACAACGCCACCAAAGTTCGAAAAATTGAACTTTCGTCGCGACGACATGTGATGACAGTTGAAATGTTTGGTTAGGTTAATTGTGTTTGAGTTGCTCTTTTTTGGTGAAAAATTGGCAATTTTATCAAAACGCAGAAATTATCGAGCGAGCAATTGGACAAAATGATTAATTTAGTGAAAAATAAACCCGAAATATTTGATAAACGGAGCAAACTCTATAAAAACAACGAGTGGAGAGATGGTGTGTGGCTTGAAATTGCGAAGCAAATAAATTCTCACGGTAATGTTATTAATAAATTTAATAAATTTTGGTTTTATATGGTTTGAATTTAGACAAAACTTGTAAAATGGCATGGAAGTCTCTAAGAGACCAATTCCAAAGAAGCATAAAAAAATCAAGGGAGCAAGTGGTCAAGAGGCACCAGATTTTGACAAGAAACAATATAAATTCTTTGAAAATCAATCACAAATGAATTGGAAAAAATTAAAAATTTAAATTAAATTGTTTTTATAATGCACTAGCAGACCCTTCGTTGGCAGCTAAAAGTTTTTTGTATAACTTTTAGAATGCCAAAAAACCATAGATAACTTAAAAAGTTTTGGGAAAAAATGTTATCCTTACAGGACCTTCCGTTTCGAATTTTGAAATTCCAACTTCAGATTCGTGATAAGCAACCCTGAAAACCTCCCAAAGCCGATTTTTGCGAGAAAAATTGGAAAAAGGACATTTCCGTTATCTTTACAGGACCTTCCGTTTAGCATTTGAAAAATCGAACACTGGATTCGCGATCAGCGACCTCGAAAACCCCCTAGTGTCAATTGTTTCAAGAAAAATTGGAAAAAGGACATTTGCGTTATCATTACAGGACCTTCTCTCTCGAATTTTAAAAATCTAACATAGCTAAAAACCTGCTTCTGGCAACACAGATCATTTTGCAAAAAACCGCGTAAAAATCGGTCCAGTAGTTTTTGAGTTTTGTAATCTCAGACAGACAGACAAATAGACAAACATCCATTTTTATATATATAGATATGTATATATTGCAATGTATGACGAAACATCAGTAATTTATCCCCTCCTCTCTCCACTTCCTCCCTCTACCTACCACCCTCCTACCACTTCTTCCTTCCCCCCTTTCCCTTTCCCTTTCCCTTTCCCTTTCCCTTTCCCTTTCCCTTTCCCTTTCCCTTTCCCTTTCCCTTTCCCTTTCCCTTTCCCTTTCCCTTTCCCTTTCCCTTTCCCTTTCCCTTTCCCTTTCCCTTTCCCTTTCCCTTTCCCTTTCCCTTTCCCTTTCCCTTTCCCTTTCCCTTTCCCTTTCCCTTTCCCTTTCCCTTTCCCTTTCCCTTTCCCTTTCCCTTTCCCTTTCCCTTTCCCTTTCCCTTTCCCTTTCCCTTTCCCTTTCCCTTTCCCTTTCCCTTTCCCTTTCCCTTTCCCTTTCCCTTTCCCTTTCCCTTTCCCTTTCCCTTTCCCTTTCCCTTTCCCTTTCCCTTTCCCTTTCCCTTTCCCTTTCCCTTTCCCTTTCCCTTTCCCTTTCCCTTTCCCTTTCCCTTTCCCTTTCCCTTTCCCTTTCCCTTTCCCTTTCCCTTTCCCTTTCCCTTTCCCTTTCCCTTTCCCTTTCCCTTTCCCTTTCCCTTTCCCTTTCCCTTTCCCTTTCCCTTTCCCTTTCCCTTTCCCTTTCCCTTTCCCTTTCCCTTTCCCTTTCCCTTTCCCTTTCCCTTTCCCTTTCCCTTTCCCTTTCCCTTTCCCTTTCCCTTTCCCTTTCCCTTTCCCTTTCCCTTTCCCTTTCCCTTTCCCTTTCCCTTTCCCTTTCCCTTTCCCTTTCCCTTTCCCTTTCCCTTTCCCTTTCCCTTTCCCTTTCCCTTTCCCTTTCCCTTTCCCTTTCCCTTCCCCTTTCCATTTCCCTTCCCCTTCCCCTTCCCCTTCCCCTTCCCCTTCCCCTTCCCCTTCCCCTTCCCCTTCCCCTTCCCCTTCCCCTTCCCCTTCCCTTCCCTTCCCCTTCCCTTCCCCTTCCCCTTCTCCTTCCCCTACCCCTTACCCTGGGGGGGGGTAGATATTAGTGGGCGAAAAATCTCCCTAAGGGCTGACCTTCCTAAAGGAGAAAACCGAATCCGAATCTCTCATTGTTGTAGAAGGTAGCAGGCGAGGGGGTTTACTGAGAGGAGGGAGGGTAGATATTAGTGGGCGAAAAATCTCCCTAAGGGCTGACCTTCCTAAAGGAGAAAACCGAATCCGAATCTCTCATTGTTGTAGAAGATAGCAGGCGAGGGGGTTTACTGAGAGGAGGGAGGGTAGATATTAGTGGGCGAAAAATCTCCCTAAGGGCTGACCTTCCTAAAGGAGAAAACCGAATCCGAATCTCTCATAGTTGTAGAAGATAGCAGGCGAGGGGATTTACTGAGAGAAGGGAGGGTAGATATTAGTGGGCGAAAAATCTCCCTAAGGGCTGACCTTCCTAAAGGAGAAAACCGAATCCGAATCTCTCATTGTTGTAGAAGATAGCAGGCGAGGGGGTTTACTGAGAGGAGGGAGGGTAGATATTAGTGGGCGAAAAATTTCCTTGAGGAATGACTTCTATATTAATGAAAGCCGCACCCCAATCGGTTGAACGGTTCGAAAGTTATCAGGGAAGGGGTACCAAAGGAGAGGGGGGAGGTCAATAAAAAGTAGCCTATAACACTCGGGAATAGTGTAGCTTTCTATCAGTGAAAGAATTTTCAGAATCGGATCAGTGGTTCCAGAGATTACCCTGCACAAACAAACAAACAAACAAACAAACAAACAAACAAACAAACTTTACCTCTTTATATAATTAGTATAGATATAACAATATTTTCTTTACTTTCTGCACTCTCATCTTTTACTTTCAAAAAAATTTGTTAGGTTATGGGATTGTTTGTCGCGTGCTCGCAGCTCTGGTAATGTAACTTGGATGACGATAACGACAATGTCGCGCGACTCTCGTCGACGTCTCGTGTCGCCTTGTCGTCGCAATGTAACTCAGCTTTCACTCACAACGGCGCTAAAGAAGTTTTCACTTCAAAAAGTGCTACACTTGGAAACATTGCTATATTTTTGAAAAATAAATAAAACAACTGAAACCAGTGTTGTGCCGCGTAGTCTACGTGGTGTAGACTACACCATTGTCTACGCGTAGACTATTACTGTAGACAATGGTCTATTCTCTACGCGTAGACAATGTAGACAATCAATAAAATAAAGGATAGCTGATTTAGTTTTAAAATCTCATTTTCTTCAATCAATTTTAACATAATAAAGCACAATTTCCAGGAAGCAATCGCCAAATGCTGTAATGGAGAACTTCAGAGCAAACTTTAGTGGCAATTCTAATTCTTTTCATGCAATCTAAGCGGCTTTTTTTTAATTTTTGCAATTGAAATCACATTGAATTCTAAAATCTTTTTGCTTTACTCATTTTTCTATATAACGAACCGTTTATTTAAAAAACTGATTCATTTGTATGGGATGGCTTTGCTCATTTAAGAATATCTGTTTAATTTTTTCGAAAAACACTAGTCTTTAGCTTAATTCCGTTGAGAGTCATCGTATTTACAGATAGACGGAAATCTATACGGAAGTCATTCAAATCAAATAAAGTAAATCAAATACCCCTAATATAAAAAATATTTAAAAAAACCTACCAAAACTAATTCAAGAATTAATTTTTTGCGCTTATATGTATTGTACATAAATCAATCATAATCAGAATCATTGTCTTCTTCGTGATATAAATTATCATTTTTTCGCCAAGAATAATAAATATGGAGTAGTTTTTTAGACCTTTCAAAGGTCAGTCGATTTCGGCTTTGAGAATATATGACTCACTGATGACTTTGTTTTGACAGATATGAGAAAGTCTACATTGTCTACGCAAAGTCGACATTGTCTACGCCAAATCTATTGTCTACGCTATTGTCTACACTGAAGTGTAGACAATTAAAGTCTACGCGTAGAGGAACAACACTGACTGAAACGAATCTTTCTCACGTTTTACAGTTCAACGAGAACCAACGCATATGATCGCAGAGAGTCTAGTCCGCCAACGGCATGCGGACTTACATAATACCAAATCACTACAGAACGGACTCAACTATCGCTGCGGACTGACGAGTCCGCACGACTTACATAATAAGGCTATTATATAATATCCCATATAGAATTAAAATGGTCCTAGGATATATCGCTATCCTTTATATTCAATGGAATTGAGTTTTGTCAGGTTTTGGATAAAACATTAAATAGTCTTTCAATATGTTGCATTCGGGCAATAAAAAAAACTAATTTGTAAATTATTCGATAGTATATTTAATTATAAAATAAACGTCAGTAGTTGTGTTGTAACTTTGAAGTATAAGTTAGCCTCAACATGCCGCCCCCCTTGAACGAATTAATTCGCTTCAATTAGGAAGAGGACATATCTTGACGAGAGGTCGTACAAGTTCTCCATCCTTTTTTCTGAGTGTCACCACTCGTACAAGTCCGTCATCGCCTTGATGAATTTTCGTGACACGGCCCATACGCCACTTAGTTGGTGGTAAATAATCGTCGCGGATTAGAACCAGATCATCAACCCTTAAGTTTTCCGTCGCCTTATTCCATTTGGCTCGTTTCTGAAGTTGTACCATGTACTCAGAGCTCCAACGACGCCAGAAATGCTGCCGGTACTGAGAGATGAGTTTCCACCTATTTCGCAGGCTTAAAGTTGGACTGTTACTAATTGGTTCTGGAAGTGTCTTGGTCATCTCCCCGATCAAAAAATGACCAGGAGTCAATGGCTGCAAGTCGTCGACGTCGTTGCCACCAGGACATAGTGGTCGGGAATTGATGCAGGCTTCAATTTCGACGAGAAGAGTGTAAAACTCTTCAAAAGTTAAAGCTGAGTCCTTTAAGGTTCTCCTTAGATGGAACTTTAACCTTTTCACGGCAGCTTCCCAGTACCCGCCCATATGGGGTGCGGCAGGAGGATTAAAAGACCACTGCGTGAAATCGTTGGCAAGAAAGTTGCTAGTTGCTTGGTCTTGCATAGCCCTTTCTAAGAGTTCGCGCATCTCACGTTCCGCTCCAACAAAATTAGTTCCGTTGTCGCTAAACAAATGCTGACAGTGGCCTCGACGCGATGTAAACCGCTTGAATGCGGCAATAAATGTCGAAGACGATAGATCGGAGGACAGTTCAAGATGTATTGCACCTGTTGACATGCAAATGAAAACGGCAACGTAGCATTTAGTAGTCTTAACACCTCGCCCCTTAGACATTTTTACTCGAAAAGGGCCGGCGAAATCAACTCCAGAGCGTAAGAAGAGCCGACAGGGTTGGACTCGAGCCCATGGTAAGTCACCCATCAGCTGTGTTGTTTGTTGGTGTCGATTTCGAATGCAGATCGAGCAGTTGATAGTAATTTTGCGAACCAATGGTACCCAATAACGCTGCTGAAGTATGGCTTGCATCGCTTGAGGTCCGGCGTGCAGCGTTATGTGATGAATTTCACGACAAATCAGCATTGTTAAAGTAGATTTAGCAGGAAGCAGTATTGGGTGACGAACATCTGGCGATACGTTGCAATGACGAAGTCGTCCTCCCACGCGCAAAACTCCTTTATCGTCTAAGAAAGGCTGAAGCTTGAGGATGTTACTGCGGTTTAGTAGTGAATCTCCACTCTTGAGCCTAGCGATATCCTCACGAAAATAATGCGATTGCACTAGCGTAATAATTCGATTTTGCGCTACGAATATCTCTTCAGCAGATAGATATCCAGTCATCTTGGCGGAAGGGTTGTTGACCGCAAATCTGGTGTTGTGGCGAAATCGGAGAATGTAAGCTATTACTCGCTTGAGCTTCGAGAATGACGAGTACATGTTCAAAATTTCTGGTTCGCAATCTGCGACGTCAATTGCTGCGGGAACTACTAACGCTTGTTTTCGAAGGCCTAAGGATGTGGTCAATATTTCTGGTTGACAAGGCCATGCCGGTTCAGATAGGCTTAACCACGATGGGCCTGACCACCACAGTGAAAGTTGGGCTAATTCACATGGTGATACTCCGCGAGTCGCACAATCCGCGGGATTCTGTTTCGAAGGTACGTATCGCCACGAATCGGCGGGTAGATTTGCCTGGATCGTTGACACGCGGTTTGCGATAAAAGTAACACATTTGCTCGGACACTTATTTATCCACGCTAGCGTGACAGTGGAATCTGACCAGCCATAAATGTGCTGGATTGGAATTGGGATAGCTTCCTTGACGTAATTAATCAAATTGGCAAGCAGAACCGCAGCACAAAGCTCCAATTGAGGCAGCGGTAATGTCTTCAGAGGTGGTAAGCGGTTCTTAGCGGTGACTAATGATACGTGCACGCTGCCATCTGGTGATTTTACTCTCACGTATATGGCAGCTACGTATGCCACTTGCGATGCGTCTGCAAAGCCATGCAAATCTGCTACACTATTGGACTGTCCTGTATGAAGCCATCTTGGGATTCGAATATTGCTTAAATGATGCAGATTCTCTCGGTAGTTTATCCAAGGTTGTAAAACTTCTGGCGGAACTTCCTCATCCCAATCGATTTTTGGCCGCCACTGCTGCTGGAAAAGAATTTTTGCGATAATTGTTGTTGGTGAGAGCAATCCAAGCGGATCAAAGATTTTCGCTGAGTCGGATAGCAATTTTCGTTTCGTCACTCTGGAAGTCATCGTAGTCAAATTGCTGGTAAATATGAAATGGTCGGATTCTGTGCACCATTGGAGACCTAGGGTTTTAACAGCTGTATTATCCCCAAACGGTACTGCTGTTCCGACTTCTATATGTTCCATGGGAAGATCTTGAAATAATGAGAAATCATTAGAAGACCATTTCCGTATCTGAAAGCAGCCTCGTTTTAGAATAGATACAATTTGATCTCGTAAAGGGCGAAGCTCTTCCACGTCGTAAGTTCCCGTCAATAAGTCGTCCATATAAAAATCCGTTAAGATTACTTCTGCAGCTCGCGGGTAGAGTTTGGCATCATCAATGGCGCATTGTTGGAGGGACTTTACCGCTAAATACCCTGAGGATGCGATTCCATAAGTGACAGTAAGTAGTGCGAAATCCTGAATCTCTGCCGATAGTTTATCTCGCCAGACGATACGTTGGTAGTCAGTGTGAGCTTCGTTTACCAACACCTGCCTGTACATCTTAGCTACGTCACCTGTAACAACAATACGATGAGTCCTGAATTTTAGCAAGATCTTACCAAGCTCCGGTTGTAATGCGGGACCAATAATTTGTGTGTCGTTCAGTGAGACACCAGTAGATGTTGGCATCGACCCATTGAACACTACGCGCAATTTTGTAGTACTACTCGATTCCTTGAGTACTGAGTGGTGGGGCAGGTAGTATCCTTGACTCTGATCAACCAATGGTGGAACCGGTTTCATGTGTCCCAAACAAAGGTACTCATCAACGAAGTTTTTGTATTGATCGTAAAGACTGCGATCCCTAGAAAATCTCAACTCTAAACGTAAAAGTGATCGTATAGCTATTTCCCGAGAATTTCCTAGTGGGTTGTGTTTCTTGAATGGTAAATTCACCACAAATCGTCCATTAAGGAGTCGCTTATGCGTCTGCGCGAATATTGCTTCGCAATCCTGTTCTTCCTTTGTAAGAAATCTCGATTTGGAGAAGCTTTCCAGTTGCCAAAACTTAGCTACTAGTTTTAGCCGACTCCTTTTCGAGTTTACCTAACAAAACCCAACCGAGTTCGGTGTTTTGAGCGAAAGGAGATCCAGGTGGACCCCTTACGACTCCGTCAAGCAACAATTCGCCCATAACATCAGCACCTAATAAAACATCTATGGCCGACGGCTGATAATACTGAGGGTCAGCTAATCGCAGATTTGTCACATGTGGCCAGGAAGTGCTCCTTATTTCGCTGACTGGGAGTTCGCTAGTAACTTGTGGTAATACGAAAGCGTCGACGGTTTGGGCGAAATCACGGTGCACTGATTCTATGTATATCGACACATAGCTGCGAGCTGTTCCAGCTGGTGTAGCTCCGATACCTTCGATTGCCATAGACGATGGTATTTTGCGTAGATTTAAGCGCTGAACGCACGGTTCAGTGATGAACGAAATATGAGACCCAGAGTCTAAAAGGGCTCGGGCTGTTTGAAACCTGCCTGTATTATCTCGAATTTTAATAATTGCAGTGGCGAGAAGTACATGTCCCTTTACGCCAGTGAGATTCGATACAGCGCTGGACGAGGCAGGGGATGAAACTTGGATCCCTTGAGTCAGCATTGTTGTCGCTTCGTTATGCAGTAACGTGTGGTGTCGCTTCTGGCAAACGCGACAAATGTGCGTGCTGCGGCATTTATCAGCGCTGTGTCCACAACTAAGACAATTTTCACACAACGCCTTTGCCTTCCTTTTTGCTTCTCGTTCGCTGACAGTTAATGTCATAAACTGTTGGCAATAGTAAATGCGATGGGGACCGTTGCAAAATGAACAATGAACTTCGTCAGTTGTACTCTTGGTTGAGTTGTTTTGTTTAGATTCCGACTGAACCTGATTGTTGATACCAGCATGAAGGGAACCAGCTGTGTATTTCGGTTTATCTTGCAGAAAATTTCGTTTAGGAGCCTTAGAAACACCACTGGCTTGAATATGGCATTCTACAGCTTCTAATGCTCTGCATCTTGTTTCCAAGAATGTGGCGAGCGAAACAAATGTCGGCATTTCGTTATTTTTTAAGGATAGTTCCCACTGTTTGTGTGTCTCGGAATCCACCCTTTGAAGTGTCATGTGGATTATCCAATCATCCCAATGCTCGGTGGGGCGATCCAGGACCCTTAATGCATGTAGGTGCTCCTTCGTATTATCCAACAGAGACCTCAACGATGAAGCGCAAGGATTGGTTACCTTCGGAATCGCGAAAAGCGAACTCAGATGAGAGTCGACAATTATACGCTTGATATCATACCGCCCATTCAAAACGGTCCATGTTTCGCGGAAATTCGCGTCAGTTATCTGAAAAGACTTGATCATCTGTAATGCTTCCCCACGTAACGCATTTCGTAGATAATGGAGCCTTTGACTCCCTGCTAATGAAATGTTGTTAACCACTAGGGAAGTAAACATATCACGAAACGGTATCCAATCATTGACAGTTCCGTCGAAGGTAGGAATGTCGATACGCGGCAATTTCAACTCACATCGTGGCACGGGGAATCTGGTTGATGTCGCGTCGGGTGAAGTTGGTGAAGTCGAAATTTGTGTAGCGGTAAGTGCTTCAGTAGTAGTTAGTTTCTCTAGTGAGCGATCTAGGTTCGAGAGAGCAACCCTATACCACTCTTCAGCTTGGATGTAATCAACTTCTTGATCATCTGCGGTTTAAGCACCACACTGTTCCAAAACGAGTTCGTGCGCAGTGCAAAATGCTTTCCATTGTTCCCTTAGCAAAGACAAGCAAGCGTTGATATCAGACTTATCCAAATCGTCCCTTTTGCTCGCAGTCAAAGTTCGTGTGATGGCATTTTTAGCTGTTTGACGTTTGCGTTCTGCCATTGTGAACGTGAAGCACAATTGGGAATTCGGTAGTCTTAGTGAACGATTAGCGGTTCACAACTCGAATGTACAAAGGATCGAAACGTGAGCGTGAAGCACAATTGGGAATTCGGTAGTCTTACCCCTAATTTATTCACTAGGAGTTAAGCCGAGTTAGTGAGTTAAGGGAGTTAGCTAACCTTATTTTCCATGTTAAAGGTGAGTTAAGGGAGTTAAGGCGATTTAACTCCTAGTGAATAAATTGGCCGTTAGTGAACGATTAGCGGTTCACAACTCGAATGTACAAAGGATCGAAACGTAACTCGTCGAACCGATAAACCCTTGCTGCAAGGTAATTTATTCGTAAAAGCGATGCACGAACTGTTTAAAGAGCTTGTTAGCCGTATTTAGCGGAGATTGCGGTCTCGGTAAAACTAGCAATTGCGATTTAGTGGCGTTCCCTAAAATGATAACCGGGCGGTTCTTAAGACTTGCAATACGAATTCGAAATTCTCACGACGTAATCACTTCGAATCCGGCTCGAAGGACCAGAAAATGTTGCATTCGGGCAATAAAAAAAACTAATTTGTAAATTATTCGATAGTATATTTAATTGCGGTTGAATACAAGGATTGTGCGATCGATTCGAGAGTTAAATAATAACTGAACCTCTAACAATTTAGAAGAGAAAATTAGAACAATAAAAACTGGCACGTCAGTAGTTGTGTTGTAACTTTGAAGTATAAGTCAGCCTCAACACAATATAAGACGGATATTATATACTTATATTATATTATATACAATATAAGACGGAAAATTAAAAGCATTTAAAGTTTCTTTTTAATTTCACCGCCTGTCCGTTTTTCTAATGAACGAGAAACTAGAGAAAACGGAACCAGCACCTCGTTTTAAGGCTGCATTCGATAATTATGTCAATCGAGCGAGCAGATAATTTTCGCTCGACCCTAACATCAATATAATTTAGCGCGTCGTCCTGAGATATTTATATGCAACTAAATCACACACAAAATACAATGCGAAATGTAAAAATGCTGATCAGCTGTGTCAGTTTTGTTTACAATTTTTCGGTTACGCGCATATATGGCTGTGTTTTCTGCCTATGAATATGATAACCCCATTGCCAGCTATTGATGCGCAGCCACAATGGCTCCGGAAGCGAATTATGCAAACATCGACAAGAATAACTTTTACAAAAACTTATTGCTAGAATGAGTATAAAAGTCAACGAGGATTTCATGAACCACATTCACAGGTGGAAGTAATCGACTAAACAGAGTAATTCTCCTTCTGTAATTCGCCACATTTCAAAAATCCAATCTAGGGAGTTCGCCGATCAGTCTCTGATCACATATTAAACTAGTAATGCCTAATGTCATTAAGTCAAAAAATGAACTTCCAATGGGAGATTTTGGGGAACATTACTCGAAGGATTGGTAGGAACATCCTGAAACTGGGGACGCAGCATCCTGATGACAGTATACTAACCACCGCGATCGGCTAACGATGGAAAAAGATAATTAAAAACAACCAACATTACATTGGATATGGATTTCTGTTTCTCCCTACTCCTCATGTTTTTCTTTTCCTGTATTCTAGAAATTTTTTTACAAAGACATTCCTTGCAATTTATAAATTTAAAAAAAAAATTGTTAAATAAGATAACCCACAAAACCATTACTTCAAGGTAAAATAGAATTAACACCAGCTGTAAAACCTGGGGTGCGTTCCTTTATTAACCGCGGTAAAGAGAAATGCGTTCTTAAATGCCTACGGTTAACGCTCAGTAAACTTTACTGCCGTTCCTAAATGCCAAAGTTAAGCTGTCAAAGTTACTTTTCTCAACTCTGCTCGAGAGCTGAGTTGGAGAAAGTTAACTTTAATTGTAATTAAAGAACGCGATAAAGTTAACCGAGACGGTTACAACTGTCAATTCGTCTCGTAGATTTGAATGAGTAGAATAATGGAGGATTTTGTTATGGTCCTTGTAAATTAAAAATACGACATCAAGGAGAATTCTATTTTGTGCAAAGATTCATAAGGTAATTTTCATGAAAACAAAGATATGAATAGATTTTAATTAAAATATATAATTTAGGAGATTTAGTGCGGTTGCCAATAACAGAGGATATCCGTACCAAGCTGGGAATCGAAACGCAAATTAATGTTGACCACCCAGAAATAGAAAATTGGACAGAAACGTCCAAAGTAAGGCTCAAGCATGACAAATAAAACGTTATTGGATATTTATAAGGAGCACAAAAATAAATTCAAAAGTTCCGTATACAAAACTGATACAGTGTGGAAGCTCATAGCAGAAGACATGCATGCTGTAAAATGTGTTTTTAGTTCCGTCCAGTGTAAAAATAAATTTGCAAATTTGAAGAAAATCTATTATAAAGCAAAGGATAATATAAGAAACACTGGGGCTGGTCCTATGAATTTTGATTTTTTCGAAGAATTTGATGACCTGTTTTCTAAAGATCCCAATGTCACGCCTGTGTCAATATCTTTAAGTCTGGGTGAAATTCCACAACTTCTTAATGGAAGCTCCACAGAACATTTTTCATCAGAGGAAAGGGATGAGCCTTCCACTTCCAGCTCACGGAAGAGAAAGTCAAAGTCGCAGGACCAACTAGTTGAAGAACCAAAAAAAGGGAGGCAGGATAAAAATAAAAGATTTGACAGATTTATGGAAATGAAAGAGAAACAAATTTCAGAGCAAACTAGGGCTACAAATGTCTTTAAAGAAATAATGAATAAATTCTTAGAGAAATTGTAGTCTATTATTGTAAGAGGATTGCTTACTGTAATTTCCTAATAACTAAAAAAAGTAAAAACATAACAAAAGCTATAATTGCCAATCAAGTATGGTGATATTCGTATCAAAATTCGAACAGTTGTACCAAAATTCCACTTTGAAGTCAAACTTTCCAATACGATTTTTTTAAAACTTATTCCAATCGGATTTTGATGTATGGGAGTTTTATGTAGAATCATATCCTAAATAACTTTTGTTCTTGGGGATAAACCCCCCACCCACTAAGTTCGTTAATGGGCAAAAAATGGACCATTAGGGGGGGTACCCCCCATACGAACGAAATCGTTTTTTGTGAATATCTCAAAAACGGTCCATCTTATCAAAAAAGTGCAAGAACAAAAGTTATTTAAGATATGATTCTACATAAAACTCCAATACATCAAAATCCGATTGGAATAAATTTTAAAAAATCTTATTGGAAAGTTTGACTTCCAAGTGAAATTTTGGTACAGCTGTTCGAATTTTGATACGAATATCACCATACGGGTCTCCAATGATTGCCAGATTGGCAATTATAGCTTTTGTTATGTTTATCATTCTAAACACACTGGTGTAATTCATTTTTGTGTGTGATGACGGGATCTTGGCGTTACAAACGGTAAGGCAAAGTTAGTATACCCTTTGGTTTCACCGTACGGATATAAAAATATTTAATTTTTGCATGTCCATCCGTCTGTCTGTCCGTCTGTCTGTCCGTCTGTCTGTCTGTCTCTCTGTGGGGGTACCCCCCCTAATGGTCCATTTTTGCCCATTAACGAACTTAGCCTCACATTTTACGAAAAACGGATCTGTGCAAAATTTCAAGTCTCTAGCTCAATCCGTGCGCCCGCAATCCGCGCCACAGACAGACAGACACCAGTGTGTTTAGAATGATGAAAAAAGTTGAATTTTGCATGTCCGTCCGTCCGTCTGTGGCGCGGATTGCGGGCGCACGGATTGAGCTAGAGACTTGAAATTTTGCACAGATCCGTTTTTCGTAAAATGCGAGGCTAAGTTAGTTAATGGGAAAAAATTGACCATTAGGGGGGCTACCCCCCATACGAACGAAATCGTTTTTTGTGAATATCTCAAAAATTCTCCGATGAAAAGATTGGCAATTATAGCTTTTGTTATGTTTTAAAATTTATTCCAATCGGATTTTGATGTATGGGAGTTTTATGTAGAATCATATCCTAAATAACTTTTGTTCTTGCACTTTTTTGATAAGATGCACCGTTTTTGAGATATTCACAAAAACCGTTTTCGTTCGTATGGGGGGTACCCCCCCTAAAGGTCCATTTTTGCCCATTAACGAACTTAGCCTCGCATTGTACGAAAAACGGATCTGCGCAAAATTCCAAGTCTCTAGCTCAATCCGTGCGCCCGCAATCCGCGCCACAGACAGACGGACGGACATGCAGAAATTAATTATTTTTATCATTCTAAACACACTGGTGTAATTCATTTTTATGTGTGATGACGGGATCTTGGCGTTACAAACGGTAAGGCAAAGTTAATATACCCTTTGGTTTCACCATACGGGTATAAAAAGGCAATAAAAAACTGCACTGCGGTGTATTTTTTATACCCGTATGGTGAAACCAAAGGGTATATTAACTTTGCCTTACCGTTTGTAACGCCAAGATCTCGTCATCGCACACAAAAATGAATTACACCAGTGTGTTTAGAATGATGAAAAAAGTAGAATTTAGCATGTCCGTCCGTCCGTCTGTCTGTCTGTCTGTCCGTCTGTCTGTCTGTCCGTCTGTGGCGCGGATTGCGGGCGCACGGATTGAGCTAGAGACTTGAAATTTTGCGCAGATTCGTTTTTCGTAAAATGTGAGGCTAAGTTCGTTAGTGGGCAAAAATGGACTATTAGGGGGGGTACCCCCCATACGAACGAAAACGTTTTTTGCGAATATCTCAAAAACGGTACATCTTATCAAAAAAGTACAAGAACAAAAGTTATTTAGGATATGATTCTACATAAAACTCCCATACATCAAAATCCAATTGGAATAAATTTTAAAAAATCTTATTGGAAAGTTTGACTTCAAAGGGGAATTTTGATACAACTGTTCGCTGTTCACTTAAATCACCATACGGGTTTTCAATAATTGCCAGATTGGCAATTATAGCTTTTGTTATGTTTAAAAATCTATTTGTTTTTCTTAAGCGAGAACTCCAATTGGGCAGAGGCAGCAGCAGAGGCAGAAGCAGAAGCAGCAGCAGAAGCAGAATCTGCTTTCTGTCCCACAATGAAATTTGAATTCTGACGAAACTAGCAGAAATCTACGTAGAAACAGCTACGTTTTTTGTCTGCGGCATGATTTGTCCCATAATATTTTGTTGGTTTTAACATATTCAATTGATTTATGCTCCATTTCAAGTAGTATAAATATTTTTTTTCTATAATTATATAGGTTTCTCATTATTCTAGTGGTTAAATAATTATTTTAATATATTATACTAAAGGTGGGTTTAGAAACACGAGCATTTTTATTTTTACTGGCAAAGTGAGTGAAATGCCAGATTTCTTATGACTTTTTCATCAAGTGGGAAGGGGACGGCAAGCCACTCAGTAAAAATTTTACTGGAAATTTTGCTTGCATGTAGTGGTTTTACTATCCATAATTTTCGTCGACGCCCAGCAAACCAAAAGATTCATTTTTGATACAAAAAATGAATCATTCTTCTGAGCGTTTTGTTCGAATTTGAATTCAGAAAATGATCATAAATGTTTCAACTTGCGAACCAAAGTGTCCCTCTTTTCTAAATCATTTTTAAGATTCATTTTTGCGATCATCAAACGTTCAAAAATGAGTATATAAGCAGGCCACGCCTCCCAGTTTATATACTCATTTTTGAACGTTTGATGATCGCAAAAATGAATCTTAAAAATGATTTAGAAAAGAGGGACACTTTGGTCCGCAAGTTGAAACATTTATGATCATTTTCTGAATTCTGATTCCAACGAATCGCTCAGGAGAATGATTCATTTTTTGTATGTTCTTGTTATATTTTGTTTTATACTCCATTCAGCTAAATTGGAGCGAAACACCTCTTCTTGACCATAAAATGGTTAATTGGAAATGGATTCGTCAGAATCCGAGAAGAATTTTCGGAAGTACAAATTGGAGATTGCTGGCTATCGGTTGAATAAACACTTTTAACTTGTGTTATTCTTTTCACAATCTCCTCAGCTTCTCGCATTATGCTCCGACGTTTCATTTTTGATTTTTATTTATAATTAATATAAAATCACATTTATTTTAAACCGCACTCACTCAACACAGTTTTTTGAACTGAAAACAGCATATAAAGAAAATGGCACACAAACTGTAGTTATTTCTTTCGCTTTTATTAATGACAATTCAAACAGAATTCGAATTTTGATCTTTAAGTGAACTACATAAGTTCTATTATTCTTAACTGTGACTAAAAATGAAACAAAACCTGCCGTATTCTTCTGTCAAACATTTTCCCGCCAACTTTTAAAAATTAATATAAAATGAAACATTTGTGAACAAAAAATATGAAAAACTTTGACGGTCGGCTTTATATACTAGATACCGTTCGTTCATAAGTTGAAAATACTTGAGAATACATTGTCGTCCCTTTCAGAGCTGATTTTCTCTGTCGCACAAAACGATCGGTAAACGCTCATATTTGATGAACGTTCATTTTTTGGTTTAGTGGGCGATAGGAAAGTTATTGCAGTAAACAACAACAAACACATTGGACTTCCCCGCCCTGCCAGCAAAATGTTACCCCTGAATTATGGGGAATTATGGCAGCCAGCAAAAGTAAGGTTAAGTTCGATGTTTATTTGAAAGCTACGCATTTTAAATGGAAACGGGAGGTAATATTAATTATGTTATTAATTATAACATCACACAAAATGATTTTGTTAGGTGAAATTGAAGTGCTAACAAACGTATTGCTGCGAGAAGGTGATGTGCAGTGACAGTTCGCCATAAAGTGAAAGGGAAAGTACGTGTGAGACACTGATGTGATCGACTTTTTGCGCACGTAAATTTGAATTTCGCTATCCCGCTCACTTTGCCAGTAAAAATGAAAATGCTCGTGTTTCTAAACCCACCTTAATCTGTTTCGTATTACGGATTTTTTTGGTACGCATCTATCTATTTTTAATACGATCTTATACTAAAATAGGTTTCTTTTTACGGACATTTCTATTGATTAGAACAAATCTATTTATTCCCAGTACAATTTCATACTAAAATAGGTTTCATTTTACGGATTTTCGATATACGGACAGTTTCCGTAGAACGCATCCCGTCCGTAAAGCGGGGGATTACTGTATATAGGTACCATCAATCACACCAATCAATCCGGGAAATACTGTGTTATTAAGAGTTCTTTTTGTAACATCCAGCTCACCATCTTTTGGTCATTTTATCAAAAAAAAGTTAACCAAATCGCGTTCTTTTAATCAGAGTTAACGTCGATAAAATTTCAACTTTGGCAATCAGCTGTTCTAACTTTGACAAACCCAACCTTTCCTTTACTCGGGAATAAAGGAACGCACCCCTGTGAGAATTTTCTGCTTTTTAGAACCTAGTTTCCCCGAAAAACTAATTTTTGAAAAAGCGGGTAGGAGTGTCGTGGCCAATTCTCATAATTACACATGGGAAATGTGTACATTTGTTGCTGAATAATTAAAATAACCAGCGCATGCAGACATCGCACCTGTAACGCAATACGATCGTATCTGAGGAGTTGAAGATTCACACAAGTGGGAAACAAAATTATTGAAGTTATTCCCAATGGAATAAGAGCGTGACTCTTGAGAAAATTGTCAGTTACAGTCATAAGTCGGAAGTTGTAAGTTTGTTGAGTGAATAAATAGTATTATAAAAGTAGTAGTTTGGAAGCTCCCTAAATTCGATACTTATAAAGAGGACACGACAGTGCGATGAGACAATAGCGATTTGGAAGTAATTCCGGTCAAATAATTTTTAAGAACGATAACTTTAATCTAATTCACTTGGATTTATATAATTCTACATTTTATTTCGTGTCTGTAAACATAACAATACTTAAAAAATTTCATTTTTTTACCCGTAACATTCTTAGTTGGACGAAACTCAAATAATTAGCGTTTACCACAACCTTACATACCATTCGCTATAAAAATTTGTTTTGGAAGGACCAATGTTACAGAGTTATAGTCGAAGGGTAATTTTAAGGAAAACGTTGGAAACTAGAAACAAATACAACCCCATTTTATATTATACTACAAACGTAAAAGCTCTAATTCGTATTTAGAGACGAACCTCGTTATGTTTGCCAATAATCCGAAGGCTGGGTACAAGACTGGCGAAATAGAGTTTTGGGTAAAATAAAAATATCGACTGTCGACATTCTGATTTTAAGATTGCTATATCGAAAACCCAAATATCGCCTTTGAATTACCGAAAAAAATATCGGTATACGAAGGCGAGCTGAAAAGTAATCGGCGCACGTTGGGGCCACAGTGCCATTCGGCGGCCAAAAATACATAACTTTTGAACGGATCAATATTTTTGAATGGGGTTTTTTTTGTTGGCTAGATAAATATCCAAGCTTTATTTTCTAACAATCTGATCACCCCCTCCCCTCCCCTCTCCCACCCATCTGCATTTGAAATCAAAAATTACCAAAATCTCGAGAACGGTTGGTCGTACAGAAAAAATCATTAATGACGAAAATATTTAGAATGCCATTTTACATATATCGTCAGTACATGAAAATCGAATAGGAGGAACTTTAATACCCTATATGATGAAATAATCAAAACTATAATATTTGTTGTTGTAATATTTTTTTGGTTTTGTCGTAAAGTTGTTTTTTAAATGTTATAAAAAACATAACAAAAGCTATAATTGCCAATCTGGCAATCATTGGAGACCCGTATGGTGATATTCGTATCAAAATTCGAACAGTTGTACCAAAATTCCACTTTGAAGTCAAACTTTCCAATAAGAATTTTTAAAATTTATTCCAATCGGATTTTGATGTATGGAAGTTTTATGTAGAATCATATCCTAAATAACTTTTGTTCTTGCACTTTTTTGATAAGATGTACCGTTTTTGAGATATTCACAAAAACCGTTTTCGTTCGTATGGGGGGTACCCCCCCTAATGGTCCATTTTTGCCCATTAACGAACTTAGCCTTCCATTTTACGAAAAACGAATCTGCGCAAAATTTCAAGTCTCTAGCTCAATCCGTGCGCCCGCAATCCGCGCCACAGACAGACAGACGGACAGACAGACGGACGGACATGCTAAATTCAACTTTTTTCATCATTCTAAACACACTGGTGTAATTCATTTTTTTGTGCGATGACGGGATCTTGGCGTTACAAACGGTAAGGCAAAGTTAATATACCCTTTGGTTTCACCATACGGGTATAAATATAGCATTTTTAAAGACAACTTTGTTTAATACGTATATTTTAATACAATTTGATACAAATACACATGGCTGAAATTACATTAAGTTGAGGAAAAATTATATTCTAATAATGTCTTGATCTACGTCGCATTTTAACAATTGTAGCATGGCCGAATTATACACAGGTCTGCTGGTTACTTTTTGACAGCCACCATTTTGCTACGTCATCGGCAAGAAATTCTTTGTAATGTTGATTGTGCGTACGGAGTTGTTTAGCTAGATGTTAGCTAGATTTGAGAATTAGGGAAAATTCCCATTGAATCGTATAAGAATTTCTTGCCGATGACGTCAGAGCCAAGAGAGACTGAGCTGTCAAGCAGACCTTGGTATTATTGGGCCATGCAATTGTAGGATTTCTTGATCTTCCTCGTCATCCTATTCATCTTTTGCATTTGTCCATTTAGAACGCAGAGAAGCCAAAAATGGATCTGACGATAGAAGTAATATATTCATCAAATCTTCATTTTGGTTGATTCTATCGTTTTTTTCTAGTGTTGGTTAGTCTAAAATGTCTGTAGTCTTGTCATAACTGACCACCCACACGACTGGGTATAAATCATTTCATAGGGAATATCCTTCAAATCTAACGAAATATGAGATATTCCCTATGAAACAAAGAACAAATAGAAACATCCATAATTCGCATGAATTATGAATGTTTCCAAGAAAGTACATTTACGCAACCCGGAAAAGTAACGATCAATAACCCCGGGGTACTTAAATGACAAGCGCATCGAATTTATCAATATTGGCCAACATAAGTGCAAAGACGCACATTTATCCGATGCCGCAAGTATTGGCCAACATACATATGTCGGTCACACAAAGTGCAAAGATGCACACAATTACTGAATACAATGTGCACTTGAAATTGCTCAACGTAAATAAACTGCGAAGGTAGCTCACGTTACCTCGCAACGTGATTTACGATGCGGCCTAAATAAACAAGCTGCATATGTGTATCACACTCAAGCCGATGGAATGCATCGTTGGAAGTCCAACTGCGGCCAATCAGCTTTCGAGCGAAAACTTTTCAATTTTTCATTCAATTTCAATTTCAAGAGCGAAAAGTTTTCAATTGGCTGAGAGTAAAATCGACGAGGTGCTTCCAAAAGAAGGGAGTAACCAATAAAAGCGCCATGACGGCCAATAGCAGGAGCAGAAAGTTCCGTTCAGAATAGATCATTTTCAAAAAAGCGGTAAGTTAGGCCATTCAGAGTTAGTCAAGGCCAGTCAGTGAAATGTCAAGCTTGAAGGACAGTACAGAAAATACACAGTAGATAGTCGAGTGAAAGTGGAGAGTAAGAGAATCAAGTTCAGTCTAAGTGAGATGTTAAAACGGATGTACGAAATGAATACTAAACAATGAACAGAATTAGAAAGTTAAGTTAACTAAAGATTAAAATAAAAACTTAAAAGTGAAATGTTAGGTATAACAATCATAGGTGTTTTTCTCCTTAATTAACGTAAACTTTAGCAACGACGTTATCAGGCGATAACCGTCTTTATTTTTCGATTCCTGAGCTTCTTCTGAAAGCTCCCCAAGTGGTAAAATGCTTTCAATGATCAGCTTGCCATGGAAAAGCACTTTATGCATTGTTGCAGACATATTTCTCCAATTGTAATGTCTATTATATATATCAGCTGCGGACTTAGCATATGATTAGAATTTATCTGGATCTACTGCCTGCTTGCTTGAAAGCACCGATAATATATGTAACGTTTATAATTATTCACTAAACATTAACATAGTAAAATATACACTACAAAAAATAATTGTTTTTCTAATTAAGTCGTATTTGATTTTGTTAATTGTCAAATAATTAAAAAAATTAATTTTAGTTTTCAAGATTTTTCAGTCAATAAAACATTGAACGAAGAAAGTGTTTTTATTAAATAAAATAAATAATTCAAGAACTAACAATTGGTGACCCCGACAAAGAAAAGCCCCGAAGACAAAGAAAATTTGAGAAAATTTGAACATTTGAAAATTTCAAAATTTGAAAAAACGTGAAGAATTTGGAACTACCTCAAAATACAGAAAATAAATTCGACGTTACATTCCAGACCAGTTATCGGGGATTTAACATTTTGCCATCGCTACGTCGTTATAAAGAATCAAGAATTGTTAATTTTTCGTCTCAAGCGCATTTGGCTCCGTACAGATTTCTGCAGCCAGAGTTCCATCGAGAGTTTAGCGATAATTCACAGAATCGATTTGCAGCATATACTGTCTCGTTTTATTCTCGTACAAATTGTGCTCAATTTTAACATCAAAAGGTGCAACACTAATTCTAGCCAGTCGAAATATTCTCCGCCTCAAATCAATAACAAAATGACTTAATGAAAAAGAAGTTATCTTTTCAACATATCAAGTCTGAAAATCAAAAGAACAAAAAATTTTCGAACCTAAATAAAATTACGAAATTACCAAGTAAAATTTTAATTTATTATCATTATATAAATGTTAATTTTAAGTATTAATATAAACTGATTTTGTTCCACATGCACACAAATAAACATTCAATTTACATTCTAAAAGACACATTTTAACGTAACTATTTTATCGATCTCGTTATTTTTATTTTAAATTAACAATTAAACGTGAATTTTGAATTTATTTTTAAAAAAAGGAAGTGATAATGGAACCTGGAGATAATTTAAATACCACTCCAAGTGATAACAATAATAGAATTTTTTTAAACGCGGTTTCGGTAAAATTACCAATGTTTTGGACAGCTTGTCCCATTCCATGGTTTATTTCGGTAGAATCACAATTTCACACTAAAGGAATAAGCCAAGAAGAGACAAAATATGAGTACATTCTTGCCGCACTTAGCCAAGACGTTATTCTATCAATTTTAGATTTTATTCAAAATCCTCCAACATCTAACAAATACACTGAAATTAAAAAAATACTAATTAGTCGTTATACAGAAAGCGAAGAAAGGAAATTGGAAAAACTTCTTTCAAGTTCCGAGATGGGAGATCAAAAACCATCACATTTTTATCGTATGTTAAATTCGTTATCTGGTTCTAGCGTTACTCAAGATTTGTTATTAAAATTATGGATGAGAAAGCTTCCGAAATCTTTAAATATTGCTCTTGTAAGTTCTAGTAAAACAGTATTACAGGAGATACTTGATTTGGCAGATAAGATTTGGGAAGCCTCTAATCCAAATCATTTAAATTTGATTAACAATTTTGATTCAAAATCAGAAAATTTTGTAATGAAAGAAGAAATTAATTCGTTAAAATGTGAAATTTCGGAACTTAAATCTTTTTTACAAAATTTAAATTTAAATCGTTCACGTAGTAGTAGTCGTAATTCTTCTAGAACAAGACGAGATAGGAGTAATGACACAGACAGGTCAAAAAATTATAAATATTGTTGGTATCATTACAAATTTGGTTTGGATGCGAATAAATGTATCCAACCTTGCGCTTTTAAATCATCTGATTCAAAAAATTAGAAAAATCTTCTATGGAGGCGGTCATAGATGAAGCTACAGTTTCCCGTCGTTTGTTTATAATAGATTCAAATACCAAATCAAAATTTTTAGTGGATACCGGTGCAGATATTTCAGTAATTCCTCATCGTTGGTATCCAGATTCAAAACCCGATAATTATTCTTTTTTAACAGCTGCTAATGGTACTGAAATTACTACATATGGGCAAAAATTATTAAATCTAAATCTTTCTCTTCGTAGAAATTTTATTTATCCATTCCACATTGCAAATGTTTCTCAACCAATCATCGGAGCAGATTTTCTTTCAAAATTTGGATTAGTTGTAGATATTAAAAATAAAAAACTTTTAGATTCAATAACATCTTTATATATAAATGGAATTTATCTAAAAACGGATGTAGTAATTCCTAAGATTTTAACAATTGATAACGAATATGGAAATCTTCTAAAACAATTTCCTTCTTTAACCAGTCCTCCAAATTATTATGTACCAGTACAACATAATATTCAACATTTTATTCATACAAAAGGTCAATTACCATTTTCGAAACCACGTCGCTTAAATCCTGAAAAACATAAAATTGCAAAAAAAGAATTTGAATATATGTTAGAAATGGGAATTTGCAGACAATCTTGTTCTTCAGTTAGTTCACCTCTTCACATGGTCCCTAAACGTGATTGTACAGATTGGCGCCCATGTGGAGATTATAGACGTTTAAACGATGTCACAATTCCAGATCGTTATCCGATTCCTCATATTCAAAATTTTTCAATGAATTTACATGGTTGTACTATTTTCTCTACAGTAGATCTTGTCCGAGCTTATCACCAAATTCCAGTAGCTCCTGTTGACATTCATAAAACTGCCATAACCACACCATTTGGAATGTTTGAGTTCTTACGTATGCCTTTTGGAGTCAGAAACGGCGCTCAAACTTTCCAAAGATTCATAGATGAAGTAGTTAGAGGTCTAAATTTTGTTTTTGTTTATATTGATGACATTTTGGTTGCGAGCAAAACAAAATCTGAACATATTGAACATTTAAAAATACTATTCGAACGATTAACTAAATATGGAATAAATATAAAAGCTTCTAAGAGTATTTTTGGTGCAACATCTTTGAAATTCCTAGGACATCTTATTACAAAAGATGGAATTTCTCCAACAGAAGATCGCATTAAAGCTATAAATGATTTTCCGGTTCCATCATCAATCAAACAAATCCAAAGATTTATTGGCATGATCAATTTTTATCATCGTTTTATTCCAAATATCGCACAAAAGTTAGCACCACTTTATGAAATTTTGAAGAAACCAAAAGAAAATACAAGATTTCAGTGGACAACTGAATGTCAAAATTCTTTTGAAATTACTAAATCGGCATTATCCAATTTCACCCTGTTAACATATCCTTCTTCTAATGTTGAATTCAACATAATGACAGATGCATCAAACATGGCTGTTGGAGCAGTTCTTCAACAGAAGTTTAACAATGTTTGGCAACCACTCAGTTTCTGTTCTAGAAAACTATCAACTGCAGAAATCAAATATTCAACTTTTGATCGAGAATTATTAGCGATATATTTGGCAATAAAACATTTTCGATATTTTATTGAAGGTCGTGAATTTCACATTTTAACGGATCATAAACCTATTATTAATGCTATAAAATCAAAAAGTGAAAAAACTCCAAGACAAGCCAGACATTTAGATTTCATCGCACAATTTACCTCAGATATTCGATTCGTCAAAGGTTCAGATAATATCGTAGCAGATTCTTTATCTCGTTCAAATATTGATGAATTGAATCGAAAAGATTTACCTGTTCTTGATGTGGAATCTGTTGTGAAAGAACAACAAATTTGTCAAGAACTTAAAGAAATTTTACAAGGTAACAAAAAAGAAAATTCTAAATTTAAACTGGAATCATTTTTAATTCCATTTTCTAAAGATAAATTGTGGTGTGAAATCAGTACTTCAACCATTCATTCCGGAAATTTTTCGAAAAATTGTTTTTAAGAGTGTTCATAATTTGTCTCATCCAGGTGTTAGATCGACTAGAAAATTAATTACTTCAAAATATTTTTGGCCAAACATGAATAAAAATATTAATGATTGGGCAAAAACGTGTATGGATTGTCAGAAAGCCAAAATTTCCAGACATACAAAATCTCCAATTGGAAAATTTCCAGTTCCTCAAGTAAGATTTGAACATATCCATATGGATATCGTTGGACCCTTACCTCCATCTAAAGGATATACGTATATCTTAACTATTATTGATAGATATACTCGGTGGCCTGAAGCTTTTCCAATTCGAGATATAACAGCTAATACAATTGCTAAAGTTTTTGTAAATGGTTGGATTTCCCGGTTTGGCATTCCGTTAAGAATAACTACTGATCAAGGCCGACAATTTGAGTCCAACCTTTTTCAAAATCTAACCAAATTTCTCGGCAGTCACAAAATTCATACTACAGTTCACCATCCACAGGCTAATGGTATGGTAGAAAGATTTCATAGGAGACTTAAAGAAGCCATTAAAGCAAAAGACACTTTAAATTGGAGCGAAGAGTTATCAATGATTTTACTCGGCTGTCGAGTAGCAGCAAAAGAAGATATTGGTTTCTCTTCGGCAGAACTAGTTTATGGTCAAAATTTACGTATTCCTGGTGAATTCTTTCAAAATTCTAATCAAAATTCAATCTCACCGGACATTTTGATTGAAAAGTTAAGAAACCAGATTCAATTTTTTCAGCCTGTAGAATCAAAAAGAAATTCAAATTTAAAATCTTACATAAATTCTGATTTAATGAATTGTAGTCACGTTTTTGTACGCGTTGTAGTCGGTAAAAAAACTTTACAACCTCCTTACGAAGGTCCATATAAGGTTATTGAGAGATCTGATAAACATTTTACTTTGGATTTAAATGGCAAACCTACAATTATATCCATTGATCATTTAAAACCCGCATTTTTACAAAATTTCGATATTTTTAATAAAACAAATAACACAAAAAAAATTACATTCAACCTCTAAATTTTCAATTTTGCGGGGGGAGTATTGTAACGTTTATAATTATTCACTAAACATTAACATAGTAAAATATACACTACAAAAAATAATTGTTTTTCTAATTAAGTCGTATTTGATTTTGTTAATTGTCAAATAATTAAAAAAATTAATTTTAGTTTTCAAGATTTTTCAGTCAATAAAACATTGAACTTAAAAAGATTAAAAAATAAGAAAGTGTTTTTATTAAATAAAATAAATAATTCAAGAACTAACAATATAACTTTCAATCGTCGAATTAATGTACACTTCTTAATATTCTGTTGTAACATATATACATATATGTATTCATGTCGACCGTATTTAATTTTTGATATTTTCTCAAGTTAGGCCTAATCAAAAACAATTACCCAACAAGCATAATTAACAAATTAATAAAATCTATAAATAACAATGACGGACATTCAAAAAGGACACCAACTGATGTAAGCAACACTAAATACATGTTTAGAAGCATAACTTACATTAATGGAGTCACAGAAAAAATCGCTAAAACAGTTAAAGAACACACTAAAGACATAATGCTAGCATATAGAAACAAAACAACTTTACGAAACATATACACCAAATTAAAAGACCCCATACCAAAATTAAAACAAACAAATATAATATATAAAATCCCTTGTAAAGGAAACGAAGAAAATGGTGAAACATGTAACCTCAATTATGTTGGTCAAACAAAACAGCATTTGGAAAAGAGAATCGGCAACCACATGAACGACCTAAAGAGAACAAGAAAAATAACAGATGACACACCGCTTTAGTAGAACCAGCCTTATTCCCCTAGCCGGCGGGACGTGTACGCCGCGTTTCCCGCAGAAAATTTGCATTCTACTAAACGCACTTGTCCCGGCGTGTGCCGTGGTGCTGAATACGTTTTACTTTTGGTATCACGCTAAACGCACCCGCGAATATTTTGACATTTCCATACATTTATGTCCCGCGACAAAATTGTCGCCTGAAAGTGCAAGTTTCGACAACAATGTAAGTTTTAATTCTAAATTAAATACATTTTAATTAGCTTTTAATATTTTTTGAAGGGCAGGAAAAACTAACCAGGCGCAATATCGTCTTTTAATGGATAAAATGCAACTCAATCCGGATGTTGCTAAAGGTTTCACCAAGCGACCTGCTGGTGAATTAAAGGAGTTTTGGATACAATTATCGGGCGAATTAAACGAGTTAGGACCACCAGATAAAGATATAACTAGTTGGAAATTTCTTTTAAAACTAAAACACACATAATACAGAAACTCATGTTAAATAAAAAATTTAAAACTTTTTTTGAACTTGCTCGTCATCAGACATCTCCATTAAATCAGTGGCGTTTCTAATTAATTTTCGCATTTCCTTTCCACTCCGATCGGAACTTTCATTTTCTGCACCAAGATAAACCATAATAGAATCCATTTTTACGGGAGATTTAAATTTAAGTTTCAGTATTTCGAATCTCATAAAAAATATTTGAACGTATACATCAAATCAGCTAATTGTCAAAAAATTCAGCGCGGGGCTGAATAAAACTGCGTTTCTACGTCTACTAGAATAAGAAAATTTCATTCGATCGAGAAAAAATTTGCGTGGCGTTACACGTCCCGCCGGCTAGGGGAATAAGGCTGAACATTTTAAAACACACGGACATAAACCAGATTTTGAAAAAACTGAAATTCTAGCAAAACAAACCAACCTTAGCAAAAGACTAACAGTCGAGTCTCTACACATATACACAGAAAACACATATAACATTAAACGTGATACAGATCAAATCTCCGCCATATATTGCTCGCTGTTGAACGATAGCGTAAAAAATAATAAGAGAAAAAGAACGTTCTCTGACAGTGACGCAGACATAGACGACGACAACAAACGAATACGACGATAAGAGATTTTGATATGATAAACTGTTATTGTTCTTACTGTTCCCTCTTTTTTATTTTTAATCAGCCGTTCAATGTTAAAATATTTTCAGTGCAATAGCCATTTTGTGACGTCGTGTTTATTTATTCTTATTAGTTTTAGTTTAACTCAATGTTTTTTATACTTTTGACTTAACAATAGTGTTATTATCATACTTTCGACACAATATTAAAATCATGGTTTTCAACATAAAAATAAAAACATCACACTTGTCAAACAAAAAACAGAAACACGATCGTCAAACCTCTTAAAATTATCCAAATCTGTAAGTTATTTTTCAAAACAAATTTAAAATAGTAATGCTTCTTGCACTTTAGTGAATATTTTTGTAACGCATTTTCCTGAAGAAGGTCACCACCGTGACCGAAACGTCGGATTAAAATAAACGAACAAAAACACAATACAATATAAATATGCTTTCAATTAAAACCTAAAAAGCAATAATGAGGACCGATGAGCCTAACTTGAGAAAATATCATATATACATATGTACATATGTATATCGTAGATATTAATTTTTATTGCCCTAATTATTCACAGTACCAGGAAGACCGAGCCATGCCCGGCGATCTCAAAATCCTCCTTCTGCCTCTGTCTCTGAGTAATTGAATCCGATTGTAATTGCAACATGGTTCGTATAATGAGGTTCAAGGGAACTTGATTGTTTTGTAATTACTATTTATCGCTGCCGATAGATATCTAAAAAGTGATATTTTTAGAATACATGTCGAAAAACCTTACTCTCTAGCAATATTGCGAATTTTCATTAAGATACCTTCACGTAATTCGAAGACACGATACCCCGAGGGGAGGGGAAAGTTAGGTTTGTAGTGGAAAAATCGAAAGCCCTTAGCCCCTTTAGTAATACCGTAAAGTTTCATTAAGATCGAACCACCCAATGTGAAGATACCAGGCGAGGGGTACCGAGGGGAATTTTCTCAGGGGTGAGACCTATCTAGATCGATTTCTTGTCCCCGAAAATCCCTAACCCCCAAGTTTCGTGAAAATCGTTAGGCGGGTTTTCGAGATCGTTTGTGCAGACAGACGTTCCTCGTATTATATTATAGGATACGATTATCAGTTTTAAACGGTTTTACTGTCAAGAAGGGTGACATTTAATGGTTTCACTGTATGCTGGCATGGATAATACTCCGCTTTAATGTATGTATATTAAAAGTAATTAAAACAATTTCCTAGCATATTAGACGAAAAATCTGTCAATTGTTGTGACAAAGTAAGACATTTTTTAAAAAAATAATGAGGGTATTCACAATCCTCTTTCAATTTTCGGTATTTGGTATTTTCGGTAATATTAAAAGACTGAAAATATTCTGCTGTGAACATCCCACAGCACAGATTTGAGAACAGCGCTTTTATTTGATACGTGACCAAATCATGAACTGCGAATTTGATTGTCACATACCTTTAAATCCATGTTTGATGTATTCTTTTGAATTTCTATTGTGGCAACGGCTATCAAAATTGAAAAAAATTGCAGTCCGATGAAATAACCAGCGAGAAAATTTGACAACTAAAAACATTAGTAGCGCCACTCGTGGTTGATTCTTGATACCGAATAACCGGGCCGGAAAACACGACTCAAGACATGACTACAATTACCGAATCCGGTAATTCATTTTTACATGAACCAAGTAACCGTCTCGGCAAAAATCTGTTAAATTTGACTGAATTACCGAGCGGTAAATTTACCCGCAATTTAAAAGACGACTGTGAATACCCTGAATATGTAAGAAATCAGACATTTGTTTACGGTTACAAGAGTTGCAGGTAGTAGCAGATGAAATATGGATAATTTGATATTTTGAATTGACCTTGGCTATCATTTCCAACTTACACCTGACCGGATCAAGCCAGAACATTTTTTGCAGGGTCATATATACGAGGGCAGTCCGATAAGTACTTAGCCTACAAAAAAAAACGAAAAGTTTGGAAAAGTGACCATTTATTTCTCAACATAGTCTCCTTTTAGCTCGATACACTTGACCCAGCGATGCTCCAACTTCTTTAACCCGTCTGAAAAATACGTTTTCTCGAGGTCTGCAAAGTAGGCCTCCGTAGCGGCGATGACCTCCTCATTCGACTCAAATTTAAGTCGCACGGGGCCAAATCTGGAGAATACGGTGGATGGGGCAGCAGTTCGTAGCCCAATTCGACCAATTTGGCCGTGGCGACGGCGGAGATGTGAGCCGGTGCGTTGTCATGGTGGAAGAGCACTTTTTTCTTCGCCAAATGGGGCCGTTTTTCTGCAATTCGGCGTCGAATCGGCCCAATAATTCGGTATAGTGGAGCCCTGTGATCGTTTTGTCCTTCTCCAGGTAGTCGATGTAGATCACTCCTTGTGAATCCCAGAAAACGGTGGCCATCACCTTTCCGGCAGATACGACAGTCTTCGCCTTTCTCGGAGCACGTTCGCCGGGTAAAGTCCACTGTTTTGACTGTTCCTTAGTCTCTGGTGTGTACCAGTGGATCCATGTTTCATCGACGGTCACGAAACGATGCAGAAACTCCTTCGGATTGTGCTTAAACAGCGTCAAACACTGCTGTGAAGTGGTTTCACGGTTGCGCTTGTTGTCCGGAGTGAGCAAACGCGGCACCCATCGCGCCGACAGCTTTCTCATGCCCAAAATTTCATGCAGGATATGACCCGCGCGGTCTTTTGAGATGCCTACTGTCTCAGCTATCTCGCGCACCTTCAATCGGCGGTCTGCCAATACGAGATCGTGGATTTTTGTTATGTTATCCTCTGTGGTAGCCGTTTTCGTAGCACCTGGGCGTGGCTCATCAAAAACCGACGTGCGACCACGTTGAAACTTGTTACACCAATTTTTGACGGTCGCCATCGAAGGAGAAGAGTCACCGTACACAGCATCCAAGCGCTCTTTGATTTCGCTGCGCGATTTCCCTTCCAGAAACAAGAATCGAATTACCGACCGATATTGCTCTTTTTCCATTTTTCTGAAATCCGCAGACACGCCTGCTTCCATACGCGGTCAAAACAAAACTACGAGTTCGATTCGGCTGAAATTTTGACTGTAGCCGTCTATGAGAATGTACTACACGATAGTAAATTTCTCCTGCGATAGTGGCGCCATCGGACGGTGAGGCTAAGTACTTATCGGACTGCCCTCGTATTTCATTTTTCTTTTTCCGAATAATTTGGTTATAAAAGTCGTCTGTTTGCGAAAACGAATCTTTTAACTCTGCTTGTTCACTCGTACATGGCTCATCAAAATGTTCTTCAAAAGGAAAACTTGAAGAAAATTTTTCATTGCAAAAATTTTCTGGTTCCTCATGATCCTAATAATTTTAGTAATATAACATAATTTCGGGAAATAATATAAGGTTTTGTACATAATATAAACCAGAGATGAAAATATTTCTCAATTTTTATAAAGACTCACTTCTGATGAGGAATATTTATATCGACCAGAATAACACTCACTTCTGATGAGGAATATTTATGTCGAGCAAAATAAAACTCAGTCCTGATGAGGAATATTTTTGCCGAGCAGAATAAAACTCTTTTTTAAAGAGATTTAAAATGTTGTGAAAATTTTTTTTTTTTGGAAAATAGTACGGAGCAAAATAAAATTAGGGAGGAAATTTCTGAACAGCACATGACTTTCTTATACAAAAAATTTTTTTTTTCAGGAAAATACCCTAGAGCAAAATAAAATTAGCGAGGAAATGTCTGAACAGCACACGACTTTCTTATACAAAAAAAATTTTTTTTTCAGGAAAATACCCTAGAGCAAAATAAAATTCTCGAGGAAATTTCTGAACAGCACATGACTTTCTTATACCACAAAAAATCGATTTTTAAATATAAAAAAAAATAAAAAAAAAAATTTTAAAAAAAAGCTTTTATTAAAAAAGAATGCACTAAAAAGAAAAAAATAATTTTCTGGACCCTGTGTATCACAAATATAAAAGCTTTTTAAAAGCGAGATAAATTTTTATTTTATTGTTTTATGCTTTATCTCGCTTTTTAAAAGCTTTTATATTTGTGATACACAGGGTCCAGAAAATTATTTTTTTCTTTTTAGTGCATTCTTTTTTAATAAAAGCTTTTTTTTAAAATTTTTTTTTTATTTTTTTTATTTTGTTCTTTTTAGTCTTCGAATATATCCTTACATTTGAGATGTCCTTACAGGCTTTTTAACTTGAGAATCGTATTCAGCGACCCCAAAAACCCCCAGAATAGATTTTTTTCCGGAAAATTTGGAGAAAGGGATACTCACGTTATCCTTACAGGACCTTCCGTTATCCTTACAGACTTTTTAATGACAGATTCGGATTCAGCGACCTCAAAAACCCCCAGAATAGATTTTTTTCCGGAAAATTTGGAGAAAAGGATAATCACGTTATCCTTACAGGACCTTCCGTTATCCTTACAGACTTTTTAATGACAGATTCGGATTCAGCGACCCCAAAAACCCCCAGAATAGATTTTTTTCCGGAAAATTTGGAGAAAAGGATAATCACGTTATCCTTACAGGACCTTCCGTTATCCTTACTGACTTTTCAATGACAGATTCGGATTCAGCGACCCCAAAAACCCCCAGAATAGATTTTTTTCCGGAAAATTTGGAGAAAAGGATAATCACGTTATCCTTACAGGACCTTCCGTTATCCTTACTGACTTTTCAATGACAGATTCGGATTCAGCGACTCCAAAAACCCCCAGAATAGATTTTTTTCCGGAAAATTTGGAGAAAAGGATAATCACGTTATCCATACAGGACCTTCCGTTATCCTTACTGACTTTTTAATGACAGATTCGGATTCAGTGACCCCAAAAACCCCCAGAATAGATTTTTTTCCGGAAAATTTGGAGAAAAGGATAATCACGTTATCCTTACAGGACCTTCCGTTATCCTTACAAGGACGAAGTAGTGAAAATATTGTATTGTCATCGGACTTATATAAGTGTGCAAAATTTCAAGTCAATCGGACAAGCGGAAGTGGGTCAAAATTGGGTTGCAAGATTTGACCCCGACAAACAGACAGACAGACAGACAGACAAGATAGCGAGCTAAATAAAAGCTTTTAAAAATACACTATTTTAAAGACACGGGTTTTTTATTTGTATGAATGGGACATAGATGACATAGTAAAACATTAATACCGCACTGAAATCAGGGTTTGAATTGGTTTGTTTGATAGCGAAAACACAATGACGCGTCAAGGCGTGCGTAAGCTTTTACATTTCGATGCTTCCAAAGTAAAACCAGTGGCTTACTCTGGGACGATTTAAAATGGCGCTTCGCTTTGACGCTCCGTTTCCCCAACTCATTGCACGACATCACGTCCAATATATGTTTCAGTGTATCACCAACATAGGTAAATTTATTTTATTTTTCAGTTAGTTCATCAATGCCCCATTCTATATCCAAATCAACATACAAAATAAAAAACCCGTGTCTTTAAAATAGTGTATTTTTATATTTAAGAATCGCTTTTTTGTTGTATAAGAAAGTCATGTGCTGTTCAGACATTTCCTCGAGAATTTTATTTTGCTCTAGGGTATTTTCGTAAAAAAAAATTTTTTTTTGTATAAGAAAGTCGTGTGTTGTTCAGACATTTCCTCGCTAATTTTATTTTGCTCCGTACTATTTTCCAAAAAAAAATTTTTTGGGAAAAAAATCCCCCCCCCCCCTCCCTTCCCCCCTCAACACACCCCCTACTAACCCATCCATCATCCACCCTTTACAATAAATAATAATTTCTTATCATGCATTGAAAATTATTTGAAATCGTACACTAGCCACACCATACAAAATCGAACAAATGAGTTTTTCGTCAGCTCAGCGAAATAAAACTCATTGGAACTGATATTTATTTACAAGAAATATTTATCTCTCATTAGAACTGATATTTATTTTCAGGAAATATTTATCTCTCATTAGAACTGATATTTATTTATAGAAAATATTTATCTCTCTTCTTGAGTTTTTCGTCGCACAAGTAAAACTCATCTCCTTCAGAGATATTTTTTCACACAGCGAAAACGTTATTAGTTGTGAGTGAAACTTGAAATGAGATAAAGAGAGAAAAAATAACTCTTATTTTCATCTCTGATATAAACAGATACAAAAGCGTCATAATAAACGGCACATAGTTAACAACTCATAAACACTGAAATGTTTCTTCACCAAAATAAAATCCCCAAAATACAATGCAATAACAATTACAATAACACATATTATACATTTTTCTTAAAATTTTACTTCTGTGATTGATGGCAATGAAATTAAGGGACAGCTAATTTTTTGAGACGATTCGGAGAGCAAAACATAGATTTTTCGAAATGAATTTCGCAAACTCTGAAAAGTCCCATCGATTTTTTCAGCAAATGATCAGCTCGATTAATTGCATTTAGCAAAATTTCTTTCCTAAAGTATATTTTTATTATAATTCCGTACATTATTTGATATTAAAAACATTAAAAACTAATTTGAAAAAAAAAACAAATTAAATAATATTTAAACTTTTTCAACATAATAATTTTAAAAAATTTCGGGCGTCTAATTTCAAAAAAATCTGTTTAGAACAGTGTTCAAAACGCTCCCGTTTGTAGTCTTTCGTTCTGCTCCCAAGGAGGCATTGAAATCAATAGAAAATAAAAATCACTCTCTAGAGAACGAAATTCGGCATTTCAGAAAAACGCTCCCAAGAACGAGAACGAAATTATTGTTTTTACGTTCTTGCTCTTAGGATTTTTATACCCGTATGGTGAAACCAAAGGGTATATTAACTTTGCCTTACCGTTTGTAACGCCAAGATCCCGTCATCACACAAAAAAATGAATTACCCCAGTGTGTTTAGAATGATAAAAAAAATTGAATTTTGCATGTCCGTCCGTCTGTCCGTCTGTCTGTCTGTCCGTCTGTGGCGCGGATTGCGGGCGCACGGATTGAGCTAGAGACTTGAAATTTTGCGCAGATTCGTTTTTCGTAAAATGCGAGGCTAAGTTCGTTAATGGGCAAAAATGGACCATTAGGGGGGGTACCCCCCATACGAACGAAAACGGTTTTTGTGAATATCTCAAAAACGGTGCATCTTATCAAAAAAGTCCAAGAACAAAAGTTATTTAGGATATGATTCTACATAAAACTCCCATACATCGAAATCCGATTGGAATAAATTTTAAAAAATCTTATTGGAAAGTTTGACTTCAAAGTGGAATTTTGGTATAACTGTTCGAATTTTGATACGAATATCACCATACGGGTCTCCAATGATTGCCAGATTGGCAATTATAGCTTTTGTTATGTTTATATTTGCATTTTGTTTTTACGTTCTTTGAGAACAAAACGTTAATGCTGGGAGCGAAATATCGTTCTCTCACTATTAAAATACATACTTATATGTGTGTGTGCATCATACCAAAAAGCCATCGCTCGAGGCTTTCAGTCATTTTTATGCGAGACCCACAAACCGATTTGAACAAGGAGCGAAAACTTAAATAGAAATCATTTCGTTCTTAACTTGGGAGGGAGAACGAAAAATGTGCATAGCTCGTTCCGACTCCTAGCAACAGTACAGCGGAGCTGAAAATTTCTCTCTTTACAGAACGATTGCGTTTGAAAATCATTTTCGTTCTTGAGAACGGGAGTCGGAAAACGCAGCAAGCGTTCTTGTCGTTGGGAGCAGTGATGCTATGTACCTTTACAGCCGGTTTCACAGTGGGAGCTTAAGCTTCGGCTTTGTTAAACTTATCCTGGTAGCTTAAGCTTTCGCTCACACAAGTGCTGTTTCACAGTTAAATTTTGTGTGTCGATTAACAAAACTTAGTTTAGTGAATTTAATAGGCCACTGTGTATTTCTGTAATCATAGTAAACAATATTTAGCTCCGTAAAATTTTTATTTACGTTTAAAAGAGGCTTGCCAATTGGCTTCAACAGCCTATTGGGAAGGCAAATGGTTTACAATTCGAGAGGTCCCGTGTTCGAGTCCCGGTAGAGACATGCAAGAAAAGTTGTTAACAAGTCAATATTAACTTTGAAAACACGAAAAAAACTCAAAACATCTCCAAATGCTTGCAAAAAAAAGAGAATTTGTGAGGTTTTTTTTCTTGGTAATAAATTGGTTTAACACCGAAAAATTGTTAAAAATTAACACCCATAGGGAATTATTGTGAACTCCGTAGCCCGGAGTTCGATTTTCTCCGATAGGTGATGGACTCCCTCAAACTCCCTTTCGGTGCGTAATCGACTCCATTTTTTCGAGAGTGTTCGTGTGCTGCAACTGAGAAGATCCCATAGCAGAAGAAGCTTTCAGAATTTTATACTCGTTTTAAGGATTCAGAAATTTATACTCGTTTTAGAATGAGTAAGCAGTTTGCGTTTACAATATAAAACTAGATAAGGCCTCAAATATAAAACACAACAACATGGTACACTCTCGAAAAAATGGAGTCGATTACGCACCGAAAGGGAGTTTGAGGGAGTCCATCACCTATTGGAGAAAATCGAGCACCGGGCTAGGGAGTTCACAACAATTCCTTATGGGTGTTAATTTTTAATAATTTTTCGGTGTTAAACCAACTTATTAGATGGCCCAAAAAAAAACCTCGCAAATTCTCTTTTTTTTGCAAGCATTTGAGATGTTTTGAGTTTTTTTTGTGTTTTCAAAATTAATATTGACTTGTTAACAACTTTTCTTGCATGTCTCTGCCGGTACTCGAAAACCTGGGATCTCTCGAATTGTAAACCATTTGCCTTCCCAATAGGCTGTTGAAGCCAATTGGCAAGCCTCTTCTAAACGTGAACACCCTTTACAATGAAAATAACTCTCAAAAGGAGTTGGAGTGAATTTTTGACTCCTTTTCGGTCAAAACGGTGTTAAAATGAATATTTAGCTCCGTAAAATAAAAATGTAAAAATAACTCCGCGCTACGGTGTTACATTTTTTCTGAATACCACTGCGAGGTGCTTATTTTTAGGCGGAGTTAATTGAGGCGGAGTTAATTCGTCCCCGGATTTTTTCGAGAGTGAACAACCAGATAGTAGCATTCTTCATCACTTTCATCAAATAAATCTTCAAAATCACTATCCATTATTAAAAACTCAATTTAAAAACCAATAATAATAATATTTCACTGGACGATAAGCATGCTAAGCTTTGGCTTAAGCGCTCAAGTTTGGTGGCTTAAATAAACGGAAATTTAAACTCAGTTTAAGGACTAAACCAGCACTGTGAAACAGTAAAAACAGTTAAGCGAAAGCTTAAACCAAATTCGAAGCTTAAGCTCGCACTGTGAAACCGGCTGTTAGTGAAATTCCCCTTTCCAAATGACGAAATCCCCCTTTTTCCCCTTTTTGAATGACGAAAGTCCCCTCGTTTTCCCCCTATAAAAACAACGAATTTTAAATAAAGAATTCATTTATTAAAACCAAAAATTATTGTCCTCTGGACTCATGTTAAAGTCTTTTAAGAGAAAAAAGCACAAATTAGGAAAAAATTTTATATTTTGGAAAGCTTTAACAAAATACTCGTTAATTGTATTCCCGATAACAGCGTCACGGGTCTCCAACCAAACGTCAAATAAGATATAAAAAGAAGCCGGGATTCACAATTAGATAATAATCAAGGCAAGTCACAAATTTATAAATCAAGGTAGTTCCTTTGCTTTCGAGCTTAAAAGACCCTGTCCTCCTTAAATTCGGTAAAAATTATTTCCATATTTTGAATTTAAAAAATATAAAAATATCAAAAAATGGAAAAAAAAACGAAATCAAGTCGCGACTGGAACTCGATTTTTGTATTCCGGGCACTTCGCCACTGGTCCATGCATTCTTCTGGTGAATGTTGGTCGAAATTAGAACATTAAGCCAAATTTTAAAGATGACAAAGAAATTACCGATTTAATTGATTTTTACATAATTTAAACAAAGCACTTCTGCTGAGTTGCAATTGAAAATATTTCTATTGAAAATATATTTAGGAAATCCGAAAAACGAACAAAAAATATGTGTCAATGAACTTTCATGGAAACTACTTTCCATCAAAGTCTTTTAAAGTAGTTTAAAAGCATTACTTTGAATAAGATGAGAAATGGTACTTTTTAATGTGCTTTTTTCAAAGCGGTTAAAAAGTACACTGAAAAATCGGTTAAACGTACATTCCAAAGCCATTTTAAAGTGTTTTTGTTTAAAAGATTGGTGTGTACTTTACAATTGCAATAAGATCATTATAAAGTGGCAAATGCAATAATTGTTTTTATTTATTTGTATTTTTACTTTGCCGTAATTTTTTAAAAGTATTTCGGATTTAGTTGAAAGGCGAAGATTTTCCCCTCGTTGTAAATCGTTTCCCCTCGTTTTGAAGCGTTTTCCCCTTTTCCCCTATTAACAATTTTTATAGTCAAATTCCCCGCAAAAAGGGGAATTCCCCTCGATATAGCATCACTGGTTGGGAGTGAAACTTTTAAGAGCGAAAAGAACGATATAACAAAATAAAGTTTTGAACACTGGTTTAGAATGCATTTACGTGTGGCAATATGGATTCCCATGTGTCACTTGAAATGAAAACAAATCAAAACAAAATCGGATAATGGAAATGTTTTATGGAGAATTTGTTATTTCCATTAAATATTAGTGATATTCTTATGTGTTGAAAGGTGTTAAATTAAATTTAGTTTTAGTTTTTAATTGTTTTAAGGCCCGTTCATGTGCAATTCTGTGGATCTTTCGTTATACTTTACCTTTCTGTTGTTGATGGGACTCGAACAAACTTTCTGTTTGGGTTTTTAATGGAATTAGCGGAACATACCTTCACTAAACAGTGGTGAATTTGTGCTTTATTCATTTTGATGTGAAATTATGCAATGTTAACACGCTAAAATGTGATTATCCATCAAAATCAATCGTGAATGAATCAATGTTGCAATGAAATGTCATGCAAAATGTAAACAAAAGTGCCAGTACTTTTCTGTATGTATTGTAAAAGGGTGTTCTATTTGATTTTTTTTGGTCGAGTGTATGACAGCAGAAAGGGGAAGTGAGATAAAAAACCCGATTTCTATAGTGTAGTGCTTACTCTAGTGAAAGTTAATGAGGAAAGGCCTTACTTTCCATTCCATATAATAATTGTTCCGTGATGATTCTTTGCATTTTATTATGAGTACTGAGCGTAGTTTTTGGTAAAAAAAAATCGTCCTTCCCCTCATTTCATGAATCCCACTTTTTGCAGTGCAGTATAAATCAAAGGGTGAGGGGGAAAACCCTATCATGCTAAAGGGTGGTTAAATTTCAAGGGCCGATGTTGAATGTGAACCACACCTAAACGTCAAGTTTTTTTCTGCATTTCATTTGACATTTCTCAATTTCAGACTAACTCAATTTGAACCATGGAAAGATACACAATCGAGCAACGCGTTAAAGTTATTCAGGCTTATTATGAAAATGGGCGTTCAAATCAAAATGCATATCGTGCACTTCGTGATTTTTTCGGTCAATTTAATCGTCCAAATGTGCGTACAATCGGAAAAATCGTGCAAAAATTTGAGCAAACCGGGTCTGTAGGAGATGTGAAAACACCAGTGCATGCTCGTACAGCTCGTACTGCAGAAAATATTGCTGCTGTTCGCGATAGTGTGGCTGAAGAGCCGTTCACCTCAACTCGTCGTCGTGCCCAACAATTGCACCTCCCACGCTCGTCGTTGATGAACATTATGCATAAAGACTTGCATTTACACGCTTACAAGGTGCAATTGACTCAAGAACTAAAGCCTCTTGACCATTTCAAGCGTCGTCAATGGTCAGAATGGTGGCAAGAAATGGCAACAGTGGATGATCAATTTTCGAAGAAAATCATCTTCAGTGATGAGGCACATTTTCACCTCAGTGGATTCGTCAATAAGCAGAACAGTCGCATTTGGGCGAATGATAATCCAAGAGTGATTGTCGAAAAACCAATGCACCCACAAAGAGTGACTGTTTGGTGCGGTTTATGGGCTGGCGGCACGAAGTGCACGATATGCATTTTGATTTGAACGCCCATTTTCATAATAAGCCTGAATAACGTTAACGCGTTGCTCGATTGTGTATCTTTCCATGGTTCAAATTGAGTTAGTCTGAAATTGAGAAATGTCAAATGAAATGCAGAAAAAAACTTGACGTTTAGGTGTGGTTCACATTCAACATCGGCCCTTGAAATTTAACCACCCTTTATATATTTTTGGAATGTACTCTTCGGTACCACACACGTCCCTGACTTGTTTTTTCGTCGACGTTCATGAAGATCTAGGTGTCAGCTTTTCGAATCAATTATCAATTTCAATACTACATATTATAGTGTGGCACTCTCAAAATTGACGTCCAATTTTTCTGTGTAGTTTCGTCTCTTACTTTCTTCGGAATCGTTCGCATTGTGGAGAAGTTAAAACTTCTGGAAGTAGATCCGGACAACTTAGGGATATGCAAATACAGATCATTTTGACTATGCCTTAAGTTTTTGGCACAGATATAGATAATAAAAATAACCACTCCAATTTTAAGGTTTAACACCATTTATTTTTACAACGTTAAAACATCTGTAATCTTATCGTTTACCACCAACACGAGGAGCCGCCTTTTGGCTGATTTTAGCGGCTTTCTGTTTCGGTGGTTGTTTCACTTTTGGTGGCTGTGGTGCTGCAGCCTTTTTCGCTGCCTTGACTGCTCGTTTCTGGTCTTTGGCTGCTTTAATAGCTTGCTCACGCTGAGCTTTTCTTACCTCAGGCTTCATGTTCCTTTTGGCCAGGATTTCCGATAAAGATGCCCCCACAATCGCCCTCTGGAACTTTTGTGTACGGCGTGTACGCTTCTTCTGGGCCTCTTCCTCAATCCCCTTCTTGTGCTTACGCCGGTAAAGTACTGTCCAAGTCACTTTCCGTGGGTTACGTTTCATCAAATACGAACGCTCACATTTTTTATCGAGGAACGTAAAAGTCTGGAAACAAAGAAATTTCATTAGTGTGTAATATGTCTAATTTGTTTCTACCACTTTTAAAAGGTTACATATTGTTTGTAGAGAATATAATACAAAAACATAAGAAACCTACATTACATCGTCAGTATACAGGCAAGCACAATAAGTCACTTCTTTGTGGTTTTAAGTTATCAAACTACATGAACGAACTGCTTTTTTTTGCTCCAAGTCCTAAGTCTAAAATTGCATACATTTATTGCAAACTTAGAAGGTTCAAACTCTATGTTCTCAAAACCAACATTATATGTTTTGCCTGTGCATCGATGGTATAGACTTCAAATTTAACAAACTCGCTAAAATACGATTTCTATAAATTTTTAAATCCGGAATTTAAAAGTACTTAGAAAAAAAAATGAAAAAAAATTTTTTTAAAGCTTTTATTTAACAAAATATGCACTAAAAAGGAAAAAATAATTTTTTGTGCACTATTTATCAGAAATAAAAGCGAGATAAATATTTATATTGTTTTTTATGTCCTTATCTCCCATTTATTTCGGACACAGTGCCTAAAAAATTACTTTCTTCCCTTTTAGTGCATTTTTTATACCCGTATGGTGAAACCAAAGGGCATATTAGATTTGCCTTACTGTTTGTAACGCCAAGATCCCGTCATCACACAAAAAAATGAATTACACCATTGTTTAGAATGATAAAAAAAAATAAAAATAAAATTTAAAAAAAAAGTTTTGATTAAAAAAGAATGCACTAAAAAGAAAAAAATAATTTTCTGGACATTGTGAATCACAAATATAAAAGCTTTTTAAAAGCGAGATAAATTTTTATGTTATTGTTTTATGCTTTATCTCGCTTTTTAAAAGCTTGTGATACACAGCGTCCAGAAAATTATTTTTTTCTTTTTAATGCATTCTTTTTTAATAAAAGCTTTTTTTTCAAAAAAATTTTTTTTTATTTTGTTCTTTTTAGTCTTCGAATATATATCCTTACATTTGAGATGTCCTTACAGGCTTTTTAACTTGAGAATCGTATTCAGCGACCCCAAAAACCCCCAGAAAATATTTTTTTTCCGGAAAATTTGGAGAAAGGGATAATCACGTTATCCTTACAGGACCTTCCGTTATCCTTACAGACTTTTTAATGGCAGATTCGGATTTAGCGACCTCAAAAACCCCCAGAATAGATTTTTTTCCGGAAAATTTGGAGAAAAGGATAATCACGTTATCCTTACAGGACCTTCCGTTATCCTTACAAGGACGAAGTAGTGAAAATATTGTATTGTCATCGGACTTATATAAGTGTGCAAAATTTCAAGTCAATCGGACAAGTGGAAGTGGGTCAAAATTGGGTTGCAACATTTGATCTGACAAACAAACAGACAAACAGACACGAAGGCAAGCTAAATAAAAGCTTTTAAAAAGTTGAATTTAGCATGTCCGTCCGTCTGTCTGTGGCGCGGATTGAGCTTAAGACTTAAAATTTTGCACAGATCCGTTTTTCGTAAAATGTGAGGCTAAGTTCGTTAATGGGCAAAAATGGACCATTCGGGGGGGGTACCCCCCATACGAACGAAAACTTTTTTTCTGAATATCTCAAAAACGGTGAATTTTATCAAAAAAATCCAAGAACAAAAGTTATTTAGGATATGATTCTACATAAAACTCCCATACATGCCAGATTGGCAATTATAGCTTTTGTTATGTTTCTAAATAAAATTGGTACACGATGATTGTCGTGCGACGATATCCCTTTTATCTGGGAGCACTACCGACCTTAAGTTTTTTTGTGACTTTTTGCGACAGGACCAACAGTTTCCTGATACAGCAGTCAAGTACCACGCTTAATTGAACTTCACTTAGGCGAGGAATTAATAAAAATTCAAGTGTTCACGAGAGAAGGAAAAACATACAAATCAATTTTTGCAAAAGTTTGGAATGCCGAATGAAAGTAGCTGCATAAAAATGGTGTACACATAGCAATTATTGCTCCATTAAAAAACATCCTCCACGGTATCCAAAACTTACTGATTAACGACTCTTTTTATTTTTGAAATTTATCATTCGTTTAAAAACTACCCGCCATTTAGCTATGACCGGCGATTTTCGACCGAATGATAAACGTCAAAACAGAGGAATTGCCAGCACATATGAAGTTTCCGTTTTTTAACTTTTTGGTTTCACTTTTCACCACAAATATTAGGCCCTATCACAGAATCCGATACGAATGATTCGGATCGTAAACTCAATGTTGTTGTTGGTATAAAACATTAACAACAACATTGAGTTTACGATCCGAATCATTCGTATCAGATTCTGGAATAGGGCCTATTTTAAGCAGAATACCAAAACTTTTAAATTTCTTTTAAGAGAATCGAAGAGTTTTTTTTGGATTTAATCTGTTGCAATAATTGAAAAGCCACTTTACAGCACGCCATAAGCGTAGAGGAAACGAAATGGATATAACCATAAAGGTACGTGTCCAATGATAATTAAAAAATGCCTAATTTGTCATCTAAATTTTTAGATAGTGTCAAATGTTAATTGAGTGCGTACACCAATAGATGGCGAAACGCATTGATTTTTTAAGCACGTATACGGCACTGTAACAGCGAAAACATTGAAAATATATTGATAAAAGTATAACGTGAACTGATCAACATCAATTTCATTAAGGGCGGTTTTCACAATGTCCGGTTAGCGTTGGAATTAACCTCCAGTTACGAAACCTGCGGTTAAGTTTACGGTCACTGTAAAGTGCCAGTTAAAAAAATTTCTTTTCACCAAGTCACGATTTTCTTTATTATCTTTACCAACTAAATAAAATGGTCTTTTGATATCTTCAAATATTTTTTTCTTTCGCCATGTTTTTTAAAATACAGAAAACGTCAATACCTCTTGCTAAACTGATAATATTATTACCGTATCGAATATAAGAATAACTGTCGGACTCTATTTTACGACAGTTACCACACGCTTATTCCGCATTCAAGTTTGATTTTAAGAAAAGGCCTTTCTAATGTAGAAAAAAAATTACCCATAAAAGAATTTTAAGCCACTATCAATTGTACAATATAATTTTTTTAACTAAAATTGTAAATTTGCCTGAGATATGACACTTTATTTTACGCTAGGCCGATAAGAGTATTCTATTTTATTTAAATTTTTTTCAACATTTAAAGGAAAATTAACTCAGTCCCTAATGGGTTAACTTACATTACATTATCGACAAAGTTATATTCAACAATACGAAAAACTAACCCGGCCCTTACACGCGACTATAAAGTCTGTCAGTAGCACAGACTTCAAATGTCAAATTACTGACAACGAATTAAAATACATTTAGCGAACTGGCAGTCAGTGTATTTACACGAGACTGTGTCAGCTCTACAGACGCGTGTAAGGGCCGGGTAAGACAGAAATCAAAATATTGCAAACCATAAAAAGTTCGTTTACCATCTAAAATTCGGTCTCTGTGCTTAACCCTCACTGGCAATGAACAGTTTATGACGGATGGGTCATGATATGGTCGACCGTATCGAGGGGTGGTGAAAAACCAAGTTTCGAGATTGTGGCTCGTATATTTCGGCGCGAATACGCTTGTTAATTCCTACCCCTTAAATTAAAATTAATTTAAGCCCGGCTTCACCTAGTGTTTTAAATTAATTTAAATATGTGTCTATTAGGTTCAAAACGAGTCTACTCCACCGAGTGACCGACAACAGGAAAGACCAATTCGATGGATTTAACATTATGCGGGGCTGTTTTTGTAAGCCAATACAAACACATCCCAATCATAATTGTATTTTTGTTCTGCCCTCCGCATCCGTCGGCTACAAGTCTTATAGTAGTAACTCCTTCAAGATTCAGATTACATAAGCGATGATGTACTGCCGAAGCTATTTCACAGGATCCTTTTGGACGAGTGCCTTCTGTCCAGTGGTATAAAAACACATTATTTTTTGTTAAAGGGTCCCGTGCAGTGCCAACTACAATGCCAAACAGATATAGGTAAAGTTGCCGGCTATAATACGCAGCTTGATCAGATAATTTCGGCAAGACCATATTTTTTTGGCAGTCGAATGACATAGTCAATAAACCATCTTTCTTTTCGTTTAATATATCGAAAAATGCCTTACTTCTGAGTTTGTGAACTCTGCTTTGAGCTATTAAATGGATCTTCTTTTCATTGGACTTTTCCATTTTGATCTGTTCTTTTAGGCGTAAACAAGTAGAACATACGTCAGACGGTGGCGTTTTGAAGCCCAAATTAAACGTGGTGTTCAAAACCATTCGAAAATAACTTGACTTTACATCTATGTTTGGATTTTCAGTCTTGTAAGCTCTATACATTTTGTTTATTGATAAATCACTCTGTAAGTACTGCCGCTTAGAGTCCTTACTGCGACAATAGTGTATATCCACTACTTTATATTTTTTTATATGATCTATAATGCTGGTCTTTTTCTCGGAATACGTGGCACTTTTTCTATCGCCACCTCTTTTGTCAACAGGATCACTTCCGGTTTGAAAATGAGACTTGCACAATCGCTGAACACGGCTTTTAGAAATTCCAAGTATATTTAAAAAGGTTTTCTGACACACACGTCGCACTTCTTTCGAAAACATTCGAACATAGTAATTTACAGAAACCCTTTTTCGTGATCCATGCTTTTGATTGCGGTCACATCTTTTTGGTTTCTGAATTCGGCAGTACATCAGAATGAATGTGTCCTGAGAATACTTCCTATTCTTTTTATAGAATGCATTAGAAAATCCCGCCATTTTATGTTATGACAATGGTATATAGATCCACTGTGTTTGCATACAGGAATAGTTGGAAGAACTTTTCTTTTGTATCTAAGGACGAACATTTGAAAATTGTTTTTTTTTTAAATTATGAACACTGACGAACAGATGAATAATATATAAATACCGTTCAAGTAAAACTCTTAATTTTACCTTTTCGCGCTAAAATAATTTTATGCAAGAATACTCACTTTGATTATATTTTCTGCCTTGGTTATTAGTTGCAATGGGAATAGCACCACTTTGATACTCAATGGAATAGGCTCGCTTTGATTCTTACATACGTAAGGAATAGAACCATTTTGAAACTAAACCGCATTTTCAAACCGATTTTTAACGGTAAAAAACCGTTGTGATCATAACGCATGATTAAGTAAGTTGTGGGAACCAACAGTAGGAAACAAAATCAATCGTAACCTCATTTTTTTCAAAAATGGAGTAGACTCGTTTTGAACCCAATAGACACATATTAGATACACCGAACCACGCCTGACAGCCTGACAGTTGACTTTTACCTTTTGATCATAATGATGCACCGTCTTTGAGATGTTCGCAAAAAACGTTTTCGTTCGTATGGGGGGTACCCACCCTAGGGTCCATTTTTGCCCATTAACGAAGAAAGCCTTGCATTTTTCGAAAAACGAATCTGCGTAAAATTTCAAGTCTCTAGATCAATCCGTCCATTTGTTATTGGAGCTTTCGTCGGTATTGTTGTATAACATTGCATAAAACGTTTTTCCGTTAGTCTCTTTACTTATGATGCGCCTGCCAAATCTTTTTGCAAAAATGTTAAATATCACAACTCACATTTCGGATGCCACAAAGCGTACTACGGTTTACAGCATTGTTTTTGGAAATTTATGAACTAATTCTTTTTTTTGGAAGCAGAAGAGATCTAGAGCATCATAAATCAGAAACTGTATATATTTTAGAACAGGCTGATTTCAGAATGATTTCATAATTTCCTTTAGATGCATCTCGTAGTTCTTGGAGTTTCAAAAAATATCTTTTAAAGCTTCTTCTAAATGAGTCTTCGACATCTGATAGAGAAAACCTTTCAAAAAGTTTTGTTTCTTTAAGAAGTTTTAGGCAAACATAATTGCCTAGATCAAAAGCATTTTTTATTTTGAAAGATAAAATATCAACCACTATTACCGTTTAGAATGGAAATGTTGCACTTTCAAAAAGACAATTTGGATTATTTACATATGTGTAAATAAACCAAATATTATTATGGGTATTCACTCTTTTGAGTATCGGTGTAAATGTAGCATGGATACAAGTGCATTTTACAAGAAAGCGTGAACACCATGTAAAGCATTTGAAAAAGCTCCAGTGTAAATACTCGCGATTTCATCTTCACTCCACTTCTTGTTGGGTTTTTCTCTTTTCCGCTTTCGCTGCTGAATAACATTTTGCGCCATATTATATATATTTATTTATATATATTTATTGATTTATCGCCACTAAACACTTTTTGCCGTAGAAAAATATAACCTGAAAGTTTCAGCTGTCATAATTTACACTTCTCACTATACAAGATCCAAAAACAAGGTTTCGAGTGAAGCAAATAAAAAGCTAAAGTGTAACCGATTTTGTATGAAAAATTTTGCTAGGTCGAGTAAATATACATCCAATACACTGATACACAACCAAATGCTTCAATGAGTGAATACCCTTATTATATTTTGTCCAATATTTACACTAGATTTGTTTCAATTTTCAAGAGATAATGGGTGATGTGAATAAAAAAATAGCTTTTGTTAAACTGATGTTTTGTAGTTAATGCAGTCTGCAAAAGCTATTTATACCCGTATGGTGAAACCAAAGGGTATATTCACCCTTGTTCTGAGATACGGCGTTACGTTAGTTTGTTCGATATGTACTCGATCAGTACTCGATATCCCATTTTCGTTGTTCTTAAATACGCAGTGACCAACTTGAGTTGAACGCGGAGCAACGCATTCGATTCGATTTTCGTTGTTCTGAGATTCGCCGGGAGCTGATACTTGAGGTTAAATTGTTCACTTGAGTTTTCTCGCGTTTGGTATTGGCTGTGATTGACGAAATGCAAGTTGGGCAAATATTTTTTCAATTTTATGAATCATGAGTAATAAAGTGTTTTATTCAAATAGGAGGGGAACTCAAAGTTCAACTAATACCTCACAATTCAACTTATTAATCGACAAAATGAAAGTATAGATACGAGTCTTCACTTAACTTCATTTCGTTCGAAGAATCTCTCAATAACCTTCTTTGGCTTTTCAGTGAATTTACCTCGTCGTGCCTCATTAACAAATATAATGGGAGTGTTAAATCCATTTTCAAACTTCAATCAAACGTTTTCACTTGCATAACCAAGAAATAAATACAACCAGCTGAGTTTTGACACTGCGTTTGTATGCGATGTTTGCCGTATTTTTAAACAGCAAACGCCGTTTTTCAGAACACCGATCGCGTAGCGAATCGAATCGAATGCGTTACGTTTAGCGAGTTAACGCCGTATCTCAGAACAAGGGTGATTAACTTTGCCTTACCGTTTGTAACGCCAAGATCCCGTCATCGCACAAAAAAATGAATTACACCAGTGTGTTTAGAATGATAAAAAAAGTTGAATTTAGCATGTCCGTCCGTCCGTCTGTCTGTCTGTCCGTCCGTCTGTCTATGGCGCGGATTGCGGGCGCACGGATTGAGCTAGAGACTTGAAATTTTGCACAGATCCGTTTTTCGTAAAATGCGAGGCTAAGTTCGTTAATGGGCAAAAATGGACCATTAGGGGGGGTACCCCCCATACGAACGAAATCGTTTTTTATGAATATCTCGAAAACGGTGCATCTTATCAAAAAAGTCCAAGAAGAAAAGTTATTTAGGATATGATTCTACATAAAACTATTTTGATACAACTGTTCGCTGTTCACTTAAATCACCATACGGGTTTTCAATAATTGCCAGATTGGCAATTATAGCTTTTGTTATGTTTTTTTATTCACATCGCCCAATGAAAAAATTGTATTATACATATTAAATGTAAAAAGCTTCTAACGAAGCTTCTAAAAAGCTTCTAACAAAGCTTCTAAAAAGCTTCTAACGATGTTGGTATTATGAATGATAAAGCTATTCAGCTTTAGTTATACAAATTGGTATATCGGCATAGGTAGAAAAGGTTTTTTTTGAAAATCTGCTACTATTAGTATCAATCTACTACTTTTTTTGGGTCCAATCTACTTCCATCCTAAGGCAAATTGGGGCCATTCCTGGTGAAGATTGAAATGACAGCTGTTACGACAGAAAAGTCAGACAGTTTTTGCTGACATCTTTGCTAACATAAATGGTGACGGATATTTGACATCCGTGAATTTAAGATGGCGGATTGTAATTTTTCACGTGCAGAAACGCTACGTTCTATAAACGAATACTGTTTAAAAGTAATTTTTACAAAGAAATGATTTGAAAAAGGCATCGTGGGAGCAGCTGGAGGCCGAATTTAATTTTAGTGCGGAAATTTTAACGAAAAAATTGAAATCACAGATCGTCATATTTACTACTCTCAGTTGTTTACTACTCAACTGAAACGTCATGCCAGAATCAGCCCACCTACGTCACAACAAAATTTTCTAATGACATTTCTGTTAACAGTTCTGTCAATGTTTCCGACAGGTCTGGATGGCGTGTCAGCCAAGACTATTGTTACCAATCACTAAGTAGTGTTACTTAAAATATTTTTAAATATACAAGTAAACCTACAACGCGGTACTTTACAAATTTCGCTACAACGCGGTTGGAAAAATGCGAAAACACGATTTTCACAAAAACGCGATTCACAAATTATATTTTTCATGTACACGGAGACCGCCTACAATGCGAAATACTCTCGATCTTCGCATTACAAATTTCCTCTACTTTTTATGCAATTGCAACGACGCACAAGCCTAGAAAAAACTATATTGACAATACCCATTAAACTAAGTTAAGTTTGTAATGTGAAATTGTGCACACTTTTTTCGTTCTAAAATTTTTTTTTCGTTTTTTCGGCAATATGCTTATTTAATATGAAATTTTGATTTTATTGTGAATTTTATTCCACATAGTGCCGTTTGCATCAACGAGACTTAACAACTTATATGTACAATTTAAGTTAAGTTTGAGAATTTCTAACCGCAACTTTTTTAAGAATAGAATGCGCAAACGGGCCTTCATAAATGAAAAAACTTAAAAAAGACAAGATTTCTATTATTAGGAATCGAACCCCCATTTTTATATGGAGTTAGTTTTTCCTACAACGCAATTTTCTACAACGACGCATTTGCCAGGAACCTAACTACAGCTTTCATTTTTAAATTCTTAGTCAAAGATCCTGCATTGCAATATATTTCGAAAGAACTGTCAAGTATTTAAAAAAAACTTTATGGTACCAATAAAAAGTTGAGAGAAGCGGCTGGAAATTGAATTTCCTTGAACGAGTATTAGCTGGGCCGTGTTGAAGCTGAACTGAGCGAAAATAAAATAGCGGAAAATTAGGATTTTTGATGAGTTTTCATAAATTTTTCGGTCAATTCTCGTTTAATATTAAAAGCCATTCAAAATATTTCGCCATGTCTTTGTTCCACACAGGAAAAAAAAGCTTTGCCATGTTCGCAGATCAACTATCTGCACGTTCAAAGAACTTAAGCAAATGACATTAGAAAATTCAAAACACAAGATCCCCTGCCTTAGCACCTCACTTTACCATATGTCCCCAGAACAGTTGACAAATGGGGTCGGGAGCAAAAGAAAACGTCAAGTAGTTGTGTTAAAATTTATTTACACGCATATAAAGGGTGGTTAAATTTTAAGGGCCGATGTTGAATGTGAACCACAACTAAACGTCAAGTTTTTTTCTGCATTTCATTTGACATTTCTCAATTTCAGATTAACTCAATTTGAACCATGGAAAGATACACAATCGAGCAACGCGTCGTCAATGGTCAGAATGGTGGCAAGAAATGGCAACAGTGGATGATCAATTTTCGAAGAAAATCATCTTCAGTGATGAGACACATTTTCACCTCAGTGGATTCGTCAATAAGCAGAACAGCCGCATTTGGGCGAATGATAATCCAAGAGTGATTGTCGAAAAACCAATGCACCCACAAAGAGTGACTGTTTGGTGCGGTTTATGGGCTGGCGGCATCATCGGGCCGTATTTTTTCCAAAATGAGGCCGGTCAGGCAGTTACTGTCAATGGTGTTCGCTATCGTGAGATGATAACGAACGTGTTATGGCCCGAATTGGAAGATATGGATGTGGACGATATGTGGTTTCAACAGGACGGTGCCACTTGCCACACAGCTACCGAAACAATCGCTCTTTTGCGCGACAAATTCAATGGCCGTGTTATCTCACGTGGTGGCGATGTCAATTGGCCGCCAAGATCATGTGATTTGACCCCGTTGGACTACTTTCTTTGGGGTTATTTGAAAGAAAAGGTGTACGTCGATAAGCCAGCAACAATTCAAGAGCTAAAGGATGAGATAATTCGGCACATTAACGGCATAGAAACTCAATTATGCCTCAGCGTCATCGAAAATTTGGACCATCGGATGGAAGTGTGCCGCCGAGGTCGCGGCGGCCATTCGATTGTGTATCTTTCCATGGTTCAAATTGAGTTAGTCTGAAATTGAGAAATGTCAAATGAAATGCAGAAAAAAACTTGACGTTTAGGTGTGGTTCACATTCAACATCGGCCCTTAAAATTTAACCACCCTTTATTTACTTTTTTATGCGTGTAATGCAAAAATTACAATAAATTTTCACGACTCATTTAATACAATTACTTATGCCATTAAAATACTTAGGCCCCTATTATGAATGTCAACTATCAACGATTGATAGTTGACAAAATTTATCAATTGAAACAACTTTTGGTATTACGACACAGAACTATATAACATAGAACAACTGTCACCATACAAAGCTCTGTTGAAAAATGGTCCCAAAAGTATTTCCCTCTTTATCGTACTTGAACGCATTCACTGAACTGTATAAGGTCGCGAAATTCAAATTTCACAAGTCTTAGACTAACTTTAGGCGTCAAAAACGAACTTTAGGCGCCAACACCATTCCGAAAGTCTATTTTTCTTTGACAGCTCACGGTTTAAACGAGACGGCTATATTTATTTTCATACGGTTATCTTGCTCTTACTTCAGTCGTTTTGATACACTGAACTGTATTGAAATGGGACTACCCTAGTAACTTTGGCTCATCAGTAGTCTACACTATCAAAGGAAAAACGCACACAATTCAGTTGTATTTCAGTTGTGTAGCGAACATAAGGTGGTGTGTTTATATACAGAATTATTTGTGAAAAAAAACTTCACAGTAAATGGATTTAAACGCTTTGAGTTTGACTCATCATGAGCCGTCCATGACTGATCAAGTAATGTTGACGAGGCGATGCGGTCGGCATCGATTCGTAACCCACTTCATGTGTTTCCGAAGTTCGTTCGGTTTTACCTTTCACTCTGGAACTGAAATGCTTGAAAACGATTTATTTTCAGTCGCAGTTAAAGTGCAATTGGAAAAAGATGTTCATCAAGATTAATATGCTTCAGTTCTTCAATTTTAGGTTTCATGAGTTCATCAATTTTGGTGAATTCATCAAAATAATGAATTCATCAAAATGATTACTGATCAGGCAGCCAATTCGGCTAGCCATGAGTTTACCAATGAGCAGTCATCAATACATCATCAGTACGGCGCATGAATCATTGGTACAAATGAGTATATAATGAGCAGTCATCAATACATCATCAGTACGGCGCGCCATTATACTCATCGAGAGGCTCATGCGTAGGTCATCGAAGGAATCATGAGTAAAAATGAGTATATAATGACGAGTCATGATGACAATATTTCCCAAGTCTAGAACAAAAACATCATGACTTTCACCTGTTCGCGATTATGAGCTCATCGATGAGCTCATGATGATCGTGCTACTATGGTATTTGAGACAGCAAATCCAGCGATCTAGTATATATATGTATCAGTGTTGGGCATCAATCAATTAAATTTTCAATTGACTAATCAATTGATTGAAAATTTAATTGCAATTAATTTAATTGCAATTAAATTTAATTGCAGATTTTGCAATTAAATTTAATTGCAGATTTTACAATTAAATTAATTGCAATTAAATTTTCAATCAATTAACTTTTTTGCAATTAAATTTACGATTAAAAATTCAAAAACAAGGGCCTGTAAAAAAAATGTACATTGAATGTCAAATTTAAAAAAAAATTGAAAAAAACTAACAATTTTCAATTAAGAATAAAACTTTTTGTGATTATTTGTTTTAAACGCTGATTGCTGAAAAGTTAATTTGCCTCAAAACGACAGGAACGGGAAGGGGTTGGGAGGTAGGAGTGGGGGCAGGGCCGTACCGACTGGGGGGGATGGGGGGGGAGGCTCCCCCCCCAATAAGTCTTCAGTTGGGAATTTGACCCTTAGGAGTTGGGAAATCTCACTTCTTGAAGATGTGAGATTTCCCAAGTTGGGAAATCTCTTTTGTCGATTTTCCAAAATCCCAACTTGTCTTTTTCTACCTCAAATTTTCTATTAGTGAACAAAGGCGTGTTTTATGACTTGTTTGTGTTTCCACATGCCATTCTGCTTTGGCGACAGCGTCACAGCGAGTTGGGAGAGAATGAATAAAAGGCTTTGAAAGAGTAGAGTAGACACTCGACCATGGGGGGAGTATAATGTTCTCATCAGTTTATGGCACAGAACTATATAACATAGTATGGTGACACAAAGCTCTGCTGAAAAATGGTCCCAAAAGTATTTCCCTCTTTATCATACTTAAACGCATCCACTGAACTGTATAATATCGCGAAATTCAAATTTCGTCCGCCGCGAAATTCAAATTTCACAAGTTTGAGACTAACTTTATGCGCCAACACCATTCCGAAAGTCTATTTTCCTTTGACAGCTCACGGTTTAAACGAAAGGACTATATTTATAGTCATACGGTTATCTCGCTCTTACTTAACTCGTTTTGATTCATTGAACTGTATTGAAATGGGACCATTTGAGACAGCAAATCGAGCGATCTAGTATATTCGTGCTGAAACAGTGAGTTTTGAAAATATAGTGTAATTGTTGTACCATCGGTGTTCGGATTTTTTAAACAAATGAATAGGTAAGAACTGTTTCAAGTAATATGTATTTAATTTCTTATAAGTTTATGTCAACACTGGATTCGGATAAAATCTGAATACAAAAGAAAGTGCCAAAAATAAGCGATATAAAGTCAAATGTACTTCTTGTGGTCACAAGTCGCATAAGATTATTAGTGTTTACCCTTTATTTAACTGTGAAAAATAAAAAAAATTTACTTTCTTCTACGGAGTGCAATAAAGTATTGTATTCATGAAAAATTTCGACCTCTTAATTTTGCCTAAAAAAAATTTCCCGATCACTCCTGAGTCGATTGGAGTCATATTAAAAAAATGTCGTTCTGTCTGTCAGTCTGTCAGTTTGTCTGTCAGTCTGTGTACAAGATTTCTCAAAAACTAATAAAGCTAGAGCCATGAAATTTTATAGGCATGTTGGGTCCTGAAATGGGACGATCCTATCAACTTTTGGTGGAAATCCGTTAACCGGAAGTATCCAAAATGGCGGTTTTTCAAAAATCGCAATTTCGTTTTTCTCGATTTACTCCCAAACTACGCGTTTTTTAGTGGCCTTAAGTATGACAAAACTTGGAGAAAATAAAATTTCCCACACTTTTGTCTTTAGCTATAACTCGATATCTCAACCTGTTATCGAGATAAAACGTTATTTCCAAAAAAAAAAACAGTTTTTGCGATTATCTTGAAAACTAACGGGTTTTTGCTGACTGAATGTATGAAGTGAAATAATGAGAATGACATTCTGCACAATTTTGTTTCTTACCGTTATTGAGATATTTAGATTAAAATATAAAAAAATATGTTTTTGCAAATTACTGGCAAACTAACGATTTTTCGACAAATTAATTTAAGGAAAACTTGGAGATGTTAAAATTTTCTACCTTTTTGCCATTTACCGTAAATTGATATCTTTTACAGTTCTCAAGCTATCTCAAATTTTGTACGTTTTTGATATTTTTGAATAAACCAAGAATTTATTGGGATGTCGTCTTAGGTTGACAACGCGACAGGGCTCTAGCGTAAATTGCGCAGGATCGTAGATTTTGTAGAAGTAAGTTTTGTGTTGACCACAACTGATATTTCATTATATCAGTTGTTTCTTGTCAGAGATTCTGGGCAAGGAAAAGGAATTTTTATTATGTACATCCCAGTTGGGAAAAATTAGATGTTCGAGTTGGGAAAATTGAGACGTCTCCCCCCCCAATCCAGAACCTTCGATACGGCCCTGAGTGGGGGTGTGGTGGAGGGGGGAAGAAAGGGGCGGAGGGGGAAGGGGTAATTCTACTCCCCCTTCCCACTCCCCCTCCCCCACCCCTCCCTCTTCCACTCCCCTTTCCCCCTTCCCCTCCCTCCACACCCTTAACCATCCCTTCCCTTCCCTTCCCTCCCACTCCCAACCCCTTCCCGATTCCGTCGTTTTTGAGACAAATTAACTTTTCCCTCATTTCGATCGATTTCGATCATTTTTCCATATAAAAAAATGAGTTGACTAAATTGAATTACCACGAAATATGGTGCACGATCCTTATAAATTATTAATCCTTTTAAATTTTGCTTTTCCAGAGCCGTTAATTAAAAGGTGTTAAAAATTCGAGATTTTAATTTTTTAAAGTTCATAAGATTTAATTGTTAATTGTACTAGTAATGATTGATCAAACAATTAACAATTAATTAATTGTTAATTGTGAAAAATACAATTAACAATTAATTAATTGTTAATTGTGAAAGATACAATTAACAATTAATTAATTGTTAATTGCAGAAATTTACAATTACAATTGATTAATTGTCAATTGCAGAAAAGTTCGTTCGGTTTTACCTTTCACTCTGGAACTGAAATGCTTGAAAACGATTTATTTTCAGTCGCAGTTAAAGTGCAATTGGAAAAAGATGTTCATCAAGATTAATATGCTTCAGTTCTTCAATTTTAGGTTTCATGAGTTCATCAATTTTGGTGAATTCATCAAAATAATGAATTCATCAAAATGATTACTGATCAGGCAGCCAATTCGGCTAGCCATGAGTTTACCAATGAGCAGTCATCAATACATCATCAGTACGGCGCATGAATCATTGGTACAAATGAGTATATAATGAGCAGTCATCAATACATCATCAGTACGGCGCGCCATTATACTCATCGAGAGGCTCATGCGTAGGTCATCGAAGGAATCATGAGTAAAAATGAGTATATAATGACGAGTCATGATGACAATATTTCCCAAGTCTAGAACAAAAACATCATGACTTTCACCTGTTCGCGATTATGAGCTCATCGATGAGCTCATGATGATCGTGCTACTATGGTATTTGAGACAGCAAATCCAGCGATCTAGTATATATATGTATCAGTGTTGGGCATCAATCAATTAAATTTTCAATTGACTAATCAATTGATTGAAAATTTAATTGCAATTAATTTAATTGCAATTAAATTTAATTGCAGATTTTGCAATTAAATTTAATTGCAGATTTTACAATTAAATTAATTGCAATTAAATTTTCAATCAATTAACTTTTTTGCAATTAAATTTACGATTAAAAATTCAAAAACAAGGGCCTGTAAAAAAAATGTACATTGAATGTCAAATTTAAAAAAAAATTGAAAAAAACTAACAATTTTCAATTAAGAATAAAACTTTTTGTGATTATTTGTTTTAAACGCTGATTGCTGAAAAGTTAATTTGCCTCAAAACGACAGGAACGGGAAGGGGTTGGGAGGTAGGAGTGGGGGCAGGGCCGTACCGACTGGGGGGGATGGGGGGGGAGGCTCCCCCCCCAATAAGTCTTCAGTTGGGAATTTGACCCTTAGGAGTTGGGAAATCTCACTTCTTGAAGATGTGAGATTTCCCAAGTTGGGAAATCTCTTTTGTCGATTTTCCAAAATCCCAACTTGTCTTTTTCTACCTCAAATTTTCTATTAGTGAACAAAGGCGTGTTTTATGACTTGTTTGTGTTTCCACATGCCATTCTGCTTTGGCGACAGCGTCACAGCGAGTTGGGAGAGAATGAATAAAAGGCTTTGAAAGAGTAGAGTAGACACTCGACCATGGGGGGAGTATAATGTTCTCATCAGTTTATGGCACAGAACTATATAACATAGTATGGTGACACAAAGCTCTGCTGAAAAATGGTCCCAAAAGTATTTCCCTCTTTATCATACTTAAACGCATCCACTGAACTGTATAATATCGCGAAATTCAAATTTCGTCCGCCGCGAAATTCAAATTTCACAAGTTTGAGACTAACTTTATGCGCCAACACCATTCCGAAAGTCTATTTTCCTTTGACAGCTCACGGTTTAAACGAAAGGACTATATTTATAGTCATACGGTTATCTCGCTCTTACTTAACTCGTTTTGATTCATTGAACTGTATTGAAATGGGACCATTTGAGACAGCAAATCGAGCGATCTAGTATATTCGTGCTGAAACAGTGAGTTTTGAAAATATAGTGTAATTGTTGTACCATCGGTGTTCGGATTTTTTAAACAAATGAATAGGTAAGAACTGTTTCAAGTAATATGTATTTAATTTCTTATAAGTTTATGTCAACACTGGATTCGGATAAAATCTGAATACAAAAGAAAGTGCCAAAAATAAGCGATATAAAGTCAAATGTACTTCTTGTGGTCACAAGTCGCATAAGATTATTAGTGTTTACCCTTTATTTAACTGTGAAAAATAAAAAAAATTTACTTTCTTCTACGGAGTGCAATAAAGTATTGTATTCATGAAAAATTTCGACCTCTTAATTTTGCCTAAAAAAAATTTCCCGATCACTCCTGAGTCGATTGGAGTCATATTAAAAAAATGTCGTTCTGTCTGTCAGTCTGTCAGTTTGTCTGTCAGTCTGTGTACAAGATTTCTCAAAAACTAATAAAGCTAGAGCCATGAAATTTTATAGGCATGTTGGGTCCTGAAATGGGACGATCCTATCAACTTTTGGTGGAAATCCGTTAACCGGAAGTATCCAAAATGGCGGTTTTTCAAAAATCGCAATTTCGTTTTTCTCGATTTACTCCCAAACTACGCGTTTTTTAGTGGCCTTAAGTATGACAAAACTTGGAGAAAATAAAATTTCCCACACTTTTGTCTTTAGCTATAACTCGATATCTCAACCTGTTATCGAGATAAAACGTTATTTCCAAAAAAAAAAACAGTTTTTGCGATTATCTTGAAAACTAACGGGTTTTTGCTGACTGAATGTATGAAGTGAAATAATGAGAATGACATTCTGCACAATTTTGTTTCTTACCGTTATTGAGATATTTAGATTAAAATATAAAAAAATATGTTTTTGCAAATTACTGGCAAACTAACGATTTTTCGACAAATTAATTTAAGGAAAACTTGGAGATGTTAAAATTTTCTACCTTTTTGCCATTTACCGTAAATTGATATCTTTTACAGTTCTCAAGCTATCTCAAATTTTGTACGTTTTTGATATTTTTGAATAAACCAAGAATTTATTGGGATGTCGTCTTAGGTTGACAACGCGACAGGGCTCTAGCGTAAATTGCGCAGGATCGTAGATTTTGTAGAAGTAAGTTTTGTGTTGACCACAACTGATATTTCATTATATCAGTTGTTTCTTGTCAGAGATTCTGGGCAAGGAAAAGGAATTTTTATTATGTACATCCCAGTTGGGAAAAATTAGATGTTCGAGTTGGGAAAATTGAGACGTCTCCCCCCCCAATCCAGAACCTTCGATACGGCCCTGAGTGGGGGTGTGGTGGAGGGGGGAAGAAAGGGGCGGAGGGGGAAGGGGTAATTCTACTCCCCCTTCCCACTCCCCCTCCCCCACCCCTCCCTCTTCCACTCCCCTTTCCCCCTTCCCCTCCCTCCACACCCTTAACCATCCCTTCCCTTCCCTTCCCTCCCACTCCCAACCCCTTCCCGATTCCGTCGTTTTTGAGACAAATTAACTTTTCCCTCATTTCGATCGATTTCGATCATTTTTCCATATAAAAAAATGAGTTGACTAAATTGAATTACCACGAAATATGGTGCACGATCCTTATAAATTATTAATCCTTTTAAATTTTGCTTTTCCAGAGCCGTTAATTAAAAGGTGTTAAAAATTCGAGATTTTAATTTTTTAAAGTTCATAAGATTTAATTGTTAATTGTACTAGTAATGATTGATCAAACAATTAACAATTAATTAATTGTTAATTGTGAAAAATACAATTAACAATTAATTAATTGTTAATTGTGAAAGATACAATTAACAATTAATTAATTGTTAATTGCAGAAATTTACAATTACAATTGATTAATTGTCAATTGCAGAAATCTACAATTACAATTGATTAATCGTTAATTGTTAATTGCACTGACAATTACATTTTGCCCAACACTGATATGTATTACGAACACTGATTGATAAAATTCTTCACCATTGTGAATGAAATGGTTTTGAAGTTAATCAAAAATTCAATTGTGAACTTTGTTGTAGTCACAACGTCCTCGAAAAGTATGCTTTCTTACAAAATTTAAGTATTTTTTGCAGTATTACTAGAAAAATATATTAGAAAAATATAATTTCCAGGAGCAAAATTGTGAACCGTAGAAACCAGTTGAACAAATTCTCAAAACAGCTACCAATTTTATAATATTTGTAACAGCTCGTTGTCTTGACCTAGATCAGGGGTCATCAAAGTAACTGTCACTACCTTTACAATCAAAATTTATAACCACTACAAATAAAAATACAGTTCAATGAAACACAACCTTCCACGGCAATAGCTTGACACGAACTGATTTAAAATGAAATGCGTCATGCTAAAAATGCCCCGATTCCAACTCAAAACACGATTCGTTTTATTCCTGCGATCCAAAACCGTACACACAAGCATTACAGCACACAATAAAAGGTCGATTATAGTGGCTACGCTGTTAAAGCCAATCTGTGTGATGAGCCAGCCGAGCCACTAGCTGATGATGCCTGACCTAGATGATAGTTTGCTGTCGAGTTCTTCGAATAAATATCTGAAGGCTTCTTTCGACAAACGAAAATTTTGTATAAAAATGAAAAATATTCAATTCAGACATACACTTCAGAAAAACATTACCAAACAAATTACATCCGATTATCTAATTCCAACGAATTGGAGTTATCTCGTACAGTCCTTCTTGTTACCAACATGTTTTCTTTACAAGCAGTCCCTTCATAATCAAAAAATAATTCTATTGAAGACATTTTAATGAAAACTCACAATAAAAAACTTGAAACTTTTCACCTTTGTCTTCTATCCAGAGATGAAAATAAGAGATATTTTTTCTCTCTTTATCTCTCATTTCAAGTTTCACCCACAATTAATAACGTTTTCATTGTGTGAAAAAATATCTCTGAAGGAGATGATTTTTACTTGTGCGACGAAAAACTCACGAAGAGAGATAAATATTTTCTGTAAATAAATATCAGTTCTAATGAGATATAAATATTTTCTGAAAATAAATATCAGTTCTAATGAGAGATAAATATTTCTTGTAAATAAATATCAGTTCCAATGAATTTTATTTCGCTGAGCTGACGAAAAACTCATTTGTTCGATTTTGTATGGTGTGGCTAGTGTACGATTTCAAATAATTTTCAATGCATGATAAGAAATTATTATTTACTGTAAAGTAAATGAAAACGATATTTTTTTTTTGTACTTTGTATTAAACTATTTTCTGGGGGGAGGTAAGGGGGCGGTAGTATGAAACTTTTTTCTGGGGTGGAGGTAGGAAGAGTACATTTTAAAAATATATAGCATGATAGGGTCTCCCCCCTCCTACTCCCCCTCCCCTCCCCCACCCCCCTCCTCCCTCATCCACCCATCACCACCCCATAAAAGCAACATAATATTAAAAAGACCACGTATCAAACAAAGCGAGAAACATCGAGTATAAGTTTTTGACGACACATAAGTTTTGACGGACATGAGTTTTATTTTGCTCAATATAAATATTCCTCTTCGAATAGAGTTTTTCAACTATCATCGAGTATAAGTTTTTCACAACATTTTAAATCTCTTTAAAAAAGAGTTTTTTTTCTGCTCGGCAAAAATATTCCTCATCAGAATTGAGTTTTATTTTGCTCGACATAAATATTCCTCATCAGAAGTGAGTGTTATTCTGGTCGATATAAATATTCCTCATCAGAAGTGAGTTTATATAAAAATTGAGAAATATTTTCATCCCTGCTTCTATCAATCAAAAATTTGTGGTTGCTGAAAATGATTGACAGCTATCAATAGAGTTGACACCGATTGACATTCGTAATACCGACTTATCAACTTTGTTGATAATTGTCAACTATCAATTATGAATTGACATTGGGCGCATCCAACTACCAGAGCGGCTCAGCATCGCTCTAGAGCGAAAAAGGTGCTCAGTTACTGAACGCAATCGCTACAGAGCGGCTCAACTAACTGAGCAGCTCACATTTTTTCTGAGCGTAAAAGAACTCCGCTCAGTAGCTGAGCAAATGTCAAATGAAGAACTACAGAACCTCAATTCATGTCTAAAAACGACGACGGAAATACATAAATGGTATTTATAATATTTATAGTTATTTATGTTATTTATAATACGGGAAGCCTCATGGAAGTTCTTGCTGAGCAAACGGGAATGGAAATAGTCGGCGTTGCGGAAAATGTTGGCGAAAGAGTTCGGGAGTGTACTTCGGCATAGTCACCTCAAAATAATCCCGGTTTCTTTCGGGTGCCGCATTCCGGATTGGGGCGACTTCAACTGAAGTATTATGCTACATTTACACGAATGACAAATTTGTCATTTTTTTCTTGTCATTATGTTAATTCCCGTGTAAATGGCATAATTTTTGTAATTTTTTCTGTCAGAAAATGTCAATCTCTCATAAAAGAATGAACTTGTCCATTCTTTTATGCCAGATTGTCATTCGTGCAAACGCAATATTAGTTATGACAACTTTAGTATTCAACTTTTGTCTGTTGTTACCTGCCAAATTTTTGTCACTAACTTTCCCACACAACCATGGCAACAAACCCACACAACCACTTTTTTGCGGTTTGGTAAGTAAAAAAAGAACGAAAATCATTCTCTAGATGACATGCCACTGACGAGTCATCGGGGATGTCATTATGTACGATTTCAAAAATTCCTGTTAATCGGCGGTAATTACTCTCTCGATGACATGTCAGTGACGAGTCATCGAGGGTGTCGTCGGTATGATCTTCAACAATTATCGATAATCACCGATTGAAAGTCGGGTTTGTCTCGGTCGTGCACCGGTAAAATTAATGTACTGTTACTTGAGGAGAATGTTTTATCATTTCCTTGAAAATTTTGTGCGAGTACGACGCGTAAATTTTTTGTGCCCCCTGGAAATATTGACGCTAAAAAAAAGTAAGTATGTATAATTAATTTATTATTCAAAATTTAATTTACAATAGAAAACCCAACATATTTCCGGTCCCTATTCTCATTTGGCTATTTTTCGTTGATAAGTTTTACGAAAATTATAGTTTTTTATAAACATTATTTTGTTTTCAACTTTTCTTAATATAGATTGTTGCCAGGATGTCGAAAGTCCACCATTCGAGAAAGAGCTACAACAATTTATTTTAAAAGCCCATAACCGCATGAATAAGGCGAACAGTAGAAAGAAGGTAACACTGTTTTGTCAGTATAAATCATTAATTAAAATTCTTTTAATATAGGAAATATCGTGAGCAGTTTGATTTTAGTTTTAAAATTTACTTTATTATATGTTTAATATGTACAAGTGTTTGAAATAAAAGAAAAAAATATTAAAAAATATCTTTTATTTCACGACAAGTCCCTGGGACATCATCAACATGTCATGAGGACGTCATCGAGGCAAGTCACTAGGACGTCATCATGACACGTCGAACAATGTCATGAGGACGTCATCGAGGCAAGTCACTAGGACGTCATCATGACACGTCGAACAATGTCATCGAGAGGGTCACAGAGAAGCACGAAAGTATATAAGAAGTATATAATGACCAAATCTACCACCTCCGAACAAATGTCATAAGAGAATTCCCATGACGGTCACCAGATATGTCATAATGACGTCCTCGATGACGCCCTGATGACAAATTTGGCAGGGTTGTGTCAGTTTTATATATGTGAGTGCGAATATTGGCATTGTGGTTTGAACGTGAGTAGAGAAGCATCGTAGTGTGAGAAATCATAATTTCACCCATGGAAAGTTTTTATTGCTGTTTACTTGTGTTAGTGCATGCAGAACTTTTGGTCACTCTTGAACTTCGCCCAAACGTTCATCACTTGCAGAACCCCCTCCACTAGTCACTGACCAATCAAAACCCGATCCGCAGATGCAAGAATACACGTGTGGAAAGGCCCATTAGCGAAAACACAATGAAATCTGTGGTTCTTTAACCCCACGACTCCATTAAGGCGCAACTATAATGTGCATAAGCTGACTTAAGTCAACTAATGCAATGGTACGACAACACGAAAATTGTATACTCAAACCATAATGGGAATACGCGACTTTCGTTAAGTTTCATTTCGGTTTCGTTGAACTTAAGCAAAGCGATTGGGAGCGCTCGCACATACGGAAAAGTGAAAGAGACAGAACAAGACAATTTGTCAAAAGTCATGTCGGAAGAAATTGTGAATAGTTTTTGCGACATTTTAATAGAAAATGTTAGAGACCACAAGTGCTTATTTATAAAAAGTAATTCGCAGTATTTCAACAAGTACGATGACGTTTCAACATATGGATGTTATATTTTGACAAGACCTTATTCCTCAGTCTCTCTCGAGTTGCCGATTGAGGTGGTCGAGTTTGGTTCCGGTCGGAGGAATCGCCATCTTGGAGTGTCTTTAGAGTGCAGAGTTGTGTGTTCCAGGGGGGCTCGGGTGTCGGTCGTGATTCCGACTGTACAAGCCAGTTTAGACATGTCGCCATTTTCATGGCGCACATGTGGTATTCTAAAAAACCTACTCGCTGCACCATTCATGTGTAGTGAGAGATGATTATCTTTGACACATGGTCATATAGCTTTGCTCGACCAACCTAAATCAAACTCAAAAAAAAAAAAAAAAAAAAAAAAGACCTTATTCCTTTAAGTTCATTTTCGTTGACTTTTGAAATTTGCTTAAGTCAGCTTATGCATATTATAGTTGGGGCTTTAGACTTTTTAGAATCATGATTTTTTCCCCCACTCCATATTTTGGCGAATAAAAAAATCAGCGCGTGGGCATTTTCAGTCATGATTTTTCATTTTTATTGTGTCTCCATAGCATGCATAGAAATGTCAACCAGGAGGTAATCAGGGAAGCCAACTAGAAATCAGCCAATTCGACTGAGCAAAAGTCAAAAAAAAAAAAATTTTCAATAGCCGAAAAAATCATAACAGTACGGAGATTTAAATCATGATGCAAGATTTTTTGAGTCTCCATTAGATTTTTTCGTGATTGGATTTAAATCCAATCTTGAAAAGTCTAATGGAGTCGTGGGGTAAGGAGCGATTTATAATGGCGATTCGCTTTGACTTTTTTTAATTAAAATAGTTTTGTGAATGATTTTTGGGAAATTGTGAGGCAAATGATACATTTTAGCGTTAATTAAAAAAGTGAAAAATAAGAAATATTTATGCAATCTAAAATCGAAATTGTATGAAAATACAGAAGAAAACAAAAATTCAGGTGGAAATAATTCAAATATATTTGATTACCATTCTAGTTACTTTAAAACGTGAGGTGGATCATCGTGGCTTTCATTTAAATAAAATATTTTATGAACAAGTCGTCCGTATCTCTTTCAATATTTATTTCTTGAATCCACCATCATCAATAGTTTAGGGGCGCTTTAGAAATTTTAATGCAAGTCAAAAACCAATAAAATGGATTTGACGCTTCCAATGTATTTATTAATGAGACAGTAGATAAATTCGATACGACAAAAAAGTTTTTCGAGAGATTCTTCGAGAATAATGAAGTAAGGTGAAGACGTGTAAATATACAGAAAAAGTAAGAGTTTAAAATACATTTCATTAGTTTTTCTTGTTCTATCAGGGAGCATTTTCGACTGAGGAAAACAACTTTTCGATATGTTTTGAATATACTAAATGAGGGTATGAATCCAAGAATTAAACAGCTTATTAAGCTGTGTAACCCTTCGCCAATTTAGGGTGCTCCTTCATTTTGTCGATTAATAGGTTCAATTGTGAAGTATTTGTTGGGCATTTACTTCCACTCCTATTTGAATAAAACACTATTAATCATGATTCATAAAATTGAAAAAATATTTGCCAAACTTGCATTTTGTCAATGAACGGCCAACACCAAATGCGATAAAATTGCAGCGGGCAGTTCTAACCTCAAAAAGTCTCTCACTCGAGTAGCACAACATAATCGAATACGTTGCGAGACGTTACTCCCGGTTGAACTCCAACGAAACGTTGCGTATTCCAGAACACCCGAATTAACTATCGAGTGCGGATCGAATAAATATCAAGCAAATGAACGCAACGCCGTTTTACAGAACAGCCCCGCCAAGTCTCCGCCGAAAAATTTTAGAAATAAGGTTCACATAAACTTCACAAATCAATCGCACAGCTAAAAGCCATAAAATTTACAAAAGTAAAACTCTTAATTACTGAAACTAAGAACCCTACATTGACCTCAAATTACTCTTAACTGCTAAATATTATATTTTCACATATTTTAAATTTAAATATAAGATACACAATTTTACCTTTCCGTCAATTTTGACCATAGTCTTCCCATGACCAGGATATATTTTATAGCCGCTAAATGAACACAAACCGATCCTAAAATAAGAAAATTTTGTTTACAAAATGATCTGAACATATTATAGTTAAAGGGATTTGTGTAAAATTTTATTTATCGGGACGGATGCAACAAATAATTAAAAATATTTTTAAAAACCAATTGTGCGTACTTCATCTTGGTTTAGTTGATTACCGAAAAAGAAATGCCCACTAAAACGTTGCCAGCCCTGACGCAAAAAAAAAACAGAATCTGACTAGAGACACTGTAAGACACTGTTTACTCATATCGTATCTTTCGTGATGCCATTGTGGGTGATTACATTCGACGTGGTGTCTTTCGTTACGTCTTTCGTGACGTACCTTTTGTGTTCAGACTGGTAGTTACGTGGTTTTGGTCGTTGTTTTGATGTATGGAACAGTATGACAGAAAGACTACTAAAATCAATGTTTACTGTTCTTTAAATGGTTTTATTTTCATATCAAATGCAAGAGAAATTCATTTCAATCTTAAAAAGCATATTTCTTTCCTTCAACTATTGCATTTTCGGCATATTAGCTATCACAACGCCACGACGGTTCGCACGGATGTGGCAAGAAAAGTAAACAGTTTTCAGCTCAACCAATCACAGCCCGGCACGTCTGAAATTTTCAGTTTCGTTCGTCAGATCCTACGTGCCTCACCCCTACCAGTCCCGCACTTCATCTGTTCCTCACTTGGGCATGTAACGAAAGACGCCACGTCCAATTTAATCACCGTCATTGATACTGCCCAGTGAACAAAAAATATCTTATTAAGGCATTATAAAGGTATTATCTTAATGCATTATCTTTACCTTATTGTTGCCTTATTTTTGTATAGGCCATTTCCGCGTATATAAGGCCTTACAACTAAGGCAACATTAATAGTAGATGTTTTTGCCCCGGTGATGGCGCTGATTGCTTAGATGGTAAAAATTTCTTTATTAAAACGGTCTTTAAGCCTTAATCTATTACTTTTTCTATAAAAATATTTACCGAGTCGTTTAAATTCTCCTGATAGCCAACACAAAACTTCAACAAAAAATAACTTTTTTAGTTCACTTTTCCAACACACGCATAAAAGGCGCGTTTTTCCTGAGATGAACTTCCATCTCATTTTAATTTGGAGGCTTTTATATTATTTGTCTCATGTCTTAAAGACACCTTAGCGATAATGCCTTAATCATTTTTCACTGGGTGATTAAAGATGTTATGTGTTTCGTTTTGCCCAAGCGTCTTGATAAACAATTTTTTATTCCAAGAAATATGTCACCGCAATGAGATTTTTTGACAGCTGGGCAGAGATATTTCATGGAATTTCATTTCTTCGCATGTCTTTGAAGTTAAAACAACTCGTCGCAGTTATTGGAAAATATTAGAAACAAAGAAAAGCAGGCGAAAAGAAAAACCTCTTAATGTTATATATTCTCTTCCAAAGCCTTTTGTATCGTATTGTTTGTAAAAATTAGTTTTTTTGCCCAAATACTTGTTGGAGGAATTTAGATTCCGCCATCTTGAATCCGGAAATTCCATGAAATTTTGCAATTGCAAGATTTCATGAAATTTATCTCTGGAATTTTTTATCGCCGTCACAGATATCGGAATTAGAATAGATATCGTGTTTTGCTATCTCAAATAGGCCACTGAAACGACCCTTACCAAGGTCTCTTTTCAGCCATGTGGACCTAAATTTAAAAAACTCCTGACAACGTATTAAAACACTATAAGATCACCCACACAACATATCCAAACCAAGAACTAGTTACGGGAATTAACAATGCCCTATTTGGAAAACGTTCTAAAAACTTAGCCGAGGAATTGAAGGAGAAAATAAAAACGATACAGACGGCTCTATCGGCAGCAACCCACGCCCTAAACCTAGTTAAAAAAAAACATACGAACGCTGAGAATGATGCAAACCACCCCTCAGTCTCTGCCCTTGATATCGAAATCTCTGCCTCTGATACCTCCGTCTAAATGGAGGAAGTACAAGCGGACAAATATAAAAAAAAAATCTGCCTCTGAGACCTCCGTCCTAAATGGATGAGGTACAAGCGGAAAGCTCCTGATACCCAAGTTTCTGCCCCTGATACCCAAGTCTCTGCCCCTGATGCCCAAGTCTTTGCCCCTGATACCCAAGTCTCTGCCCCTGATACCCAAGTCTCTGCCCCTGATACCCAAGTCTCTACCACTGATTCCACGGGCAGGCCACGGGGGGTGTTGTTCATTACCGGGAAGACAAAGTCAAGTCAACCCAACCTCGCATGGGTGTTGACCAGACCAACCTCTCAACACAGCATCAGCCACCGTTTTTAGAAGTTAGACCCAAGGGCACAAAAAATTATAATCAAAGGATATTGTCTGTTATCGAGAAGAGGGCGTCAACCTGATAAACAGCCCTGAGGAGAGTTTGTACAAATCAATCCACCTCGCATGGGGATTGCCAAGTAAACTCTCCACACAACGGGAATACCACCCACTCCCTTCAAAATTTATATAAATCATGGTATTTAGTATCGCTGCAGATGGACCTCTACCTGTTCTCCGAGGTAAATAACTTGACAAGGAAGGACGAACTAGCAGAAAAAACAATGGATTAAGTATAATTTTTCAAAAAAAAAAAGTTTATTTATAAATATCATAAACCTGAACTAACGACAGCATCGATTCCAGATATGCACATAATCCTATTCGCCACCCCTATCTCCTACAAATACCATCATACCATCTCCCGCACGGACTCGACAACCCTCTAGTTTAACATCGTGGAATATCAACATCTCCATAGTAGAGCATCATGTCGTTACCAAACAACAATCTCCCGCTTTTCACCACCGTATCCTTGATGGTACTCACCTCAATAACTCGAGGGGATACCACCGGTAACAACACTGGCGGGACCTCTTCCGAAAAAAGGTGCGAATCGTCGAACTACTTCTCTACGCCATATCTATATATATAAACATAACAAAAGCTATAATTGCCAATCTGGCATTTATTGAAAACCCGTATGGTGATATTCGTATCAAAATTCGAACAGTTATACCAAAATTCCACTTTGAAGTCAAACTTTCCAATAAGATTTTTTTAAATTTATTCCAATCGGATTTTGATGTATGGGAGTTTTATGTAGAATCATATCCTAAATAACTTTTGTTCTTGGACTTTTTTGATAAGATGCACCGTTTTTGAGATATCCACAAAAAACGATTTCGTTCGTATGGGGGGTACCAGTGGTCTGGCGTCTGCGGCAGGGGGGAATATGCCGACTGTTGTTGGCTCCGTAACCTGTTTTAGCAGCATCGAGTCCTCACCTCTGTGCCGGTCATGTTTCGGGCAGGGGAGCGAGTCTCGATGGTTGTAACATATACCATGTTACGATTCGCAAGTGTACGCGTTGCCTCCTCGTGGCGACCACCGGAAACTAGTTATCTAGGCTAAAACGCGACGCTAAAGGAGAACACCTTGACAAAAAAACCCAAATTCAAGGTGGAACAGCATACGCCGAGGAATGAATGGCTAGGGGGTTATCTAGTCTCTAGTATGCGAACTTAGGATACCTGGCGACCTCCTGTTTTAAGTAGCCTTACGCCCGTACAGGAGCTCTGTGGGCGCGGACATCTTTTCTCCGTTACTCGTGGGACCAAGATAGAGTCTAAAAATTTAAAGGAGAAAGACCCCTCCCCAAATAGGTCTACGGAGACGGACCCCTCCGACAAAAAGTCCACCCCTACCTCGAGGGTCAAAAAGAGGAGAAAGAGGCTATCGGGTTGCCAACTGCGCAAACGACAGCTTCAGAAAAGGATGTTACTAGCGGAAGCCAGCGTTAAGCAGGCAGCCACAGTAACAACTTGTTTAGGGACCCGACAGGAAAACCCGGGGCCCAGTCGGGAGGCCACTGACACTACCGACAAGCAACGGGTTCTTCAGTCGGAGAAGTCTTCTGCCAACTCTTGTAAGCAGAGCAGCTACAACGCTCGTAGAAGGCTGAAACGGCAACGGGAAAGGGTGAAGCAGGTTGCATCAGGAGCCAAAATCAACCCGGGCGATCTTTGTTCGACCGGGCAGGAAGCCGCTTCAGACTCTGCTACTCAACCAGACCAAGCAACAATGCCTAATACCAGCGCTGTTGCTTCAAAGACGCTAAAGAGAGGCCGGTCAGCGGACGAAGAGAAGAAAACTCCGGCATCAAAGAAGCGAAAGGAAAGAGGAACCCCGAAGTCCTTCGCGCGGGTAGTAAGAGGCGATGAGACTGCTGCTATAGAGGTAGCAATCATCGATTCTGGCTCACCTGGGGGAAGAATTCCGAGGGAACGTCAGCCTGTCGTACTGGAAGCCCTTGAAGCAGCTTTTGATGATGCGGAGGCAGCTGCGGTAGCTACAGTGGACAGTCTGCCAATCCTCTTCCTACGCAGTGGATTCCGCAACGATATTTTCTGGGCGACATGTGTGAACCAACACACGGTTGACTTCCTGAAAACGAAAGTTGCGGATTTCAGATTTCCTGGGTGGGAGGCATCCTTGCGGGTTGTGGGCAAGGATGAAATTCCCAGACTGGAGAGGATGACCGTAATGGTGAAAGGCAAACCGCCCCGCCCGGTGCCGGACATCTTACGGGTCATCAAAAAGCAAAACAAACTCAACACCGAACTATGGGCGACCTATCACTCTGCGGAGGTCTCCGATGGCATTTTCATTGCGGTAGGGGTCGACCAGGTTTCGGCTGAAGAGTTGAGGCGGACGGATGGGCTGGTGCACTATCGGCTGGGCAGGCTTAGGTTTAAGCTGGGCTTCTCCAAGGAGGATACCAATGCACAAACCGTAGAGCCGGTGGCAGATCCGAGCAGTGCAGCGGCATCTACAGTGGAAAGGACGGAACCATTGTTACCCCCGGTACAGGACGCAAATAAGGCGACCAGTACTGTGGTGGGGGCGACGGGAGCCGTAGGAGCCACCTCCGTGGCGAAGCCCGTAGAGGGAGTTTCACAGGAGGAGGCCTCCCTTTCTAGGCTACTCGCCGGACTCACGGTTAACACCGATGAGGAAGACGAGTTGCTGGAGAGTGAGGTTCTCTCTTCTGCTGACACCCTCACGGAAGAGTTTGATATGGGGGATGCTCAATCTTAATATGAGTGTCCTCCAAATTAATCTACATCGTAGCAGGGCGGCTTCGGCTACCCTGCTTCAACTGTTCAAGGAGAATAAAGTGGACGTCGCTCTAATTCAAGAACCATGGACGTTAAATGACATGGTTTCAGGATTCGGGGCAGCCCTACATATTTTTCAAGGAAGGAATATAGGTAGACCCAGAACGTGCATCGTAGCTAGGAAGGAACTGAACTTGTTCTCGATCCCCCTAGCTCCATCTACAGATGTAACGGCAATATTGTGGGAATGGTCCGCAGAAGGTAGGAGGGAACAGATGGTATTGGCCTCCGTATACCTCCCATATGATGCACCAACCCTTCCACCATCCCGGGAGCTCGAGGAACTGGTAAGTTACGCCAGCAGTAACCGGAAAAATTTAGTAATCGGGTGCGATGCAAACGCGCACCACACAGGCTGGGGAAGCTCAGACTGTAACGATCGAGGTAAGTCACTTTTTGATTATGTATCAAGTACTAACCTACATGTTTTGAATCGCGGGGTAGAGCCCACGTTCATAACCCGCGTCCGTAGGGAAGTCTTAGATATAACCTTGGCTAGCGGGAGCGCTGTGAATCTGGTTCAGGCCTGTCGAGTTTCGGACGAGGCTAGCCTCTCAGACCATAGATACATTCGCTTCAAGCTAGGCAGAGTAAAGAAAGTAGCACCCGAATTTAGAAACCCGTCGAAAACGAACTGGGCGCTGTTTGGGGAACTACTAGCTCAAAAATTGGAGGGAGTCAATGCCCCTGACTTTAATAGCAGGGATGACATTGACAACGAGACGGAGATACTGACGACAATTCTAAAGTCATCCTTCGAGTCTTCATGTCCTCTCAGAAAGACTAAGGGGGACTCAAGTACCCCCTGGCTGACTGGGGAGATCATGGAGAAGCGAAGAACGGTCAGGAAACTGTATAATAAAGCCAAAAATCACAACCGGGAGCAGGACTGGGATACATACCAATCTGCTCTTCGGGAGTATAAGGCAATGATACGCAGAGCTAAGAGGAACTCTTGGCGTTTATTCTGCGATAGCGTTAACAGCATCGGGGAGACCGCAACTAAAGAAATTCCTATCGAAAACCCATACACAACCTGAACTCATTGTTGCAAGCAATGGAAGCAGGGCTGGATCATGTGGGGAGTCTTTGGAGATCCTGATGGAAGAACACTTCCCTGGATGTTTTGCGGGGCGAGACCGAGCTGGGGTTTTTGTAGAGGAAGCTTGGGTTCAACCAGCTAACTCTGCAGCTTTTATAACAGCGAGTAAAGTCAAATGGGCGGTAGACTCATTCCGACCATACAAATCACCGGGGAGGGATGGCTTATACCCAGCTATCCTGCAGCACGCCATGGATCACATCTGTGAAAGGATGGTCAATTTATTCAAGGCATGTTTGGACTGGTGCTATACACCTCGCCTTTGGCAAGAAGTTCGAGTGGTTTTCATACCGAAAGTCGGCCGGGTGGAGCGTGCGTCAGCGAAGGCCTGGCGACCAATAAGTCTAACTTCCTTCATGCTCAAGACCCTGGAAAGGATTTGCGATAGGGAATTAAGGGAAACCCTGCCAGCCGGGCTGTTATCAAACAACCAGCATGCATACATCAAGGGCCAATCCGTGGAGACAGCTTTACATGAGGTCATACACAGGATAGAGAAGGGCTTCCTTTTTAAGGAATCAACCCTGGGGATCTTTATCGATGTAGAAGGGGCTTTCAATAATATCCTTATAGGCAAAATAATAGAGGTTCTTGGCGCAAGCAATGTTGATCATGGAACGAGAATGTGGATAGCGCATATGCTTGAAAATCGCAGAATCTTCGCATCTCTGGGGGATCAAACTAGAGAGGGAATAGTTCACAGGGGGACTCCTCAAGGAGGAATACTCTCACCCTTACTTTGGGTGCTGGTGATGAATAACCTCTTACTTGATCTGGACAGACAGGGATTCCGAGTCGTCTGTTACGCAGACGACTTGGTAATCCTTGTAACCGGCAAATTTGAAACAGAACTCAGCGGGCTAGCTCGGACAGCCATTAACCTGGTATGCAACTGGGCTGAAGGTAACGGTCTAAAGGTTAATCCGTCCAAAACCGAGCTCTGTTTGTTCACAAAGAAAAACAAATTACCAAGATTGACCACACCAAGGATTGGCTCCATCAGTTTAGAACTGAAAGACAAGGTCAAATACTTGGGGGTCATACTGGACAGACGGCTCACCTGGACACCTCATTTAGAAGACAGGGCGAGCAGAGCATATAGAGCCTTTGGAATGTGCAAGAGGGCTATAGGAGGAAATTGGAGCCTGCAACCAAAAATGGTCAAATGGCTATATACGGTAGTAATCCGCCCGATTTTAACCTATCTTGTATGGTGGAAGGCACCGGAAACGGCATCAAAGCAGAAAATATTGGAAAGAGTGCAGCGACAGTGCTGTTTGAGCACATTGGGCGCTTTAAGATCCACCTCTACAAGGTCAATGGAGGTTATCTTGAATCTACCCCCTATCGAGGTGCACGTTAAACATATGGCGGCGGGGGCGGCCATAAGGCTACACCTCGCCGGAACTTGGACTCATGCGGGACAGGGAGTTCCACATGAGTCCATTATCGATTTCGTAAAGTCTAAAGTACCCGCTCTATCTTTAGAAAGCGACTTGCAGCCGGAGTCCTACCTGGAGGCCAATGTTTGTAAGAGCATTGATCTCCGGGACAAGTGGGAGACAGGACTTGTCACACCACCTGAAGCGGACATAACGATATATACAGACGGCTCCAAGATGGATAACCTGACTGGCGCTGGACTGTTCTGCGAGGAGCTCGGAGTGGAGCGATCGTTCAAATTAGACAACCATGCTACGGTCTTTCAAGCCGAAGTAATGGCAATCAAAAAAGCGAGTCTGCTTCTGTTGGACCTGGCAGTGACTGAAAAGGATATCTGCATCTGCTCAGACAGTCAAGCAGCCATCAAAGCGATTTCTTCACACACTGCCAAATCTAAGCTTGTGCAGTCATGTAAGGAAGACCTAAAGAGACTCTCCGAAACCAACCACCTTAAAATGGTTTGGGTTCCTGGGCATAGTAATATTCCTGGAAATGAGAAGGCAGATGATCTTGCTCGTAAGGGTACATGTATGGACAGTCAACCCATTTCTGTTGGGTTTCCGATTCAAACCCTTAAACTGCAACTTAAGCAGTGGGCGGATCAGGAGAACCAACAACTTTGGTCCATGTGTCAGATCGGCACTACAACAAAGGAATTATGGGGTGGCTTAAATGTAAACCTTACTAAGAGCCTCTTAAATCTGGAACGGAATCCCCTTCGTCTAACGACTTGGATTCTAACTGGGCACTCCCTCCTGAAGGATCACGCCTTCAAGATGAGGCTGGTGGATAATCCACAATGCAGGGGCTGCGGAGAAGAGCGGGAAACGGTGGAGCACTTTTTGTGTCACTGTCCAGCCTTAACCCGTACTCGCGTCAAATGCTTCGGCTATCCCTTTCTAGAGGAACTCCATGAGGCAGGAACTCAGGGCTGGGAGCCGATTCGGAAATATATAGCACTGGCGGGATGGCTAAACAACCGTACTTGAGCTCAATCTGCTCCAGCGAGGGACATCGGAGGTGTACAATGGGCCCAACTTGAGGCCTGCGTGCGTGGGGTTCCCTGGTGAACCCCCCTCCTATCAAACCAACCAACCATGGGGGGTACCCCCCCTAATGGTCCATTTTTGCCCATTAACGAACTTAGCCTCGCATTTTACGAAAAACGGATCTGTGCAAACTTTCAAGTCTCTAGCTCAATCCGTGCGCCCGCAATCCGCGCCACAGACGGACAGACAGACGGACAGACAGACGGACGGACGGACACCCAAAAATTAAATATTTTTATCATTCTAAACACACTGGTGTAATTCATTTTTTTGTGCGATGACGGGATCTTGGCGTTACAAACGGTAAGGCAAAGTTAATATACCCTTTGGTTTCACCATACGGGTATAAAAATGGATGTTTGTCTGGCTGTCTGAGATTACAAAACTCAAAAACTACTGGACCGATTTTTACGTGGTTGTTTGCACAATGATCTGCGTTGCTAGGAGCAGGTTTTTAGCTATGTTAGATTTTCGAAATTCAAAACAGAAGGTCCTGTAAGGATAACGCAAATATCATTTTTCCAGTTTTCCCTGGAAAAAATCAGCATTAGGGGACTTTTGGGGTCGCTGATCGCGAATCCGGTGTTCGATCTTTCAAATGCTAAACGGAAGGTCCTGTAAGGATAACTAACGCACTAGGAGCAACAAAACAGTATATCCTGCATGCATTGGAACAGCATTATAAACAAATATCAATGCAAAGCTATTCGAAAGCAAAATTCATTGAATATTTAACAAAAAATTATGAACAATTTCAAGAAAAAAATTTAAAAAAAATTCCATTAAATTTTGTATTATAACCCTTCATTGATGAGGTGGGTCCAGTGGACCCACATTGACTTTTCTCTCTTTGCTATTTCTCATGTTTTCAGCACAGTGACTCTGAAATCTTCAGTACCTTCATACAGTATGGTGTTGTGTGCCGAGTTAAAAGCACGGATTTAGTATGTGATTAGAACAAGTCCATTGAAAACCACCTCATCATGTACGCATATGATTTTCACCTCATAAATTAAGGGTTAAAATGTTTTATAACAAATAAGAATATCGGAAAAACTTTAAAAAAAATATACTTTTCAATACTTCTGACCAGTACAAAATCCGTTTCAGACAAAAAAATTAGGATCTGTCTGTTTGTCGGTCTGTATGTATGTCGTATAACTTTAGATCGGCTTAATTTTTTATACACTTTCTATTAAGTTGAAGTGTCGCGACCTAACTAACTATGTGGCTATGTGTCTTTCTCTGGAATCTTTGGAACCTTATATCTCCGAAACTATGCAACCTAGGAAGATGAAATTTTGTCACCTTGCGTAGTTCCGGTGACAGTTCAATATTTTTACTACTCCATCCTTGTAAGGATAATGGAAGGTCCTGTAAGGATAACGCAAATATCCTTTTTCCCATTTTTTCCGGGAAAAAATGGTATTAGGAGGTTTTCGGGGTCGCTGATCACGAATTCGGTGTTAGATTTTCAAAATTCAAAACGGAAGGTCCTGTAAGGATAACGCAAATATCCTTTTTCCCATTTTTTCCGGGAAAAAATTGCATTATGGGGTTTTCGGGGTCGCTGATCACGAATTCGGTGTCAGATTTTCAAAATTCAGAACGGAAGGTCCTGTAAGGATAACGCAAATATCCTTTTTCCCATTTTTCCAGGAAAAAATGGAATCAGGGGGTTTTCGGGGTCGCTGATCACGAATTCGGTGTTAGATTTTCAAAATTCAAAACGGAAGGTCCTGTAAGGATAACGCAAATATCCTTTTTCCCATTTCTCCCGGGAAAAACTGGCATCAGGGGGTTTTCGGGGTCGCTGATCACGAATTCGGTGTTAGATTTTCAAAATTCAAAACGGAAGGTCCTGTAAGGATGACGCACATATCCTTTTCCCATTTTTTCCGGGGAAAAATTGCATTAGGGGGTTTTTGGGGTCGCTGAATCCGATTCTGACATTTAAAATTCTGTAAGGATAACGGAATGTCCTGCAAAGATAACGTGAGTTTCCTTTTGCTCAAATTTCCGCGAAAGATCTTTTCTGGAGGTTTTTGGTAGGCTAATTCAAGACTAAAAAGTATAAAATAAAAAAAACACTTTAAAAAACAAGTTTTATAACCTTATACACTTTCAAAATGCACTAAAAAGTAAAAAACAAGTTTAAAGTTTCACAAAAAATGTTTTTATAAATTGCGTGTTGTTGTGAAAGTATAAAGTGTGTGACGTTGCATTTGCTCTTGAATCTGTAATAGCGGTTTCATACTGTGCAACGCAGCACACTTTATACTTTCACAACAACACGCAATTTATAAAAACATTTTTTGTGAAACTTTAAACTTGTTTTTTACTTTTTAGTGCATTTTGAAAGTGTATAAGGTTATAAAACTTGTTTTTTAAAGTGTTTTTTTTTTTTTAAATAAATCTACATTTCATTCTCTAGAACATAGGCTTACCAGAAGAAATATTCCACCCTTTAGAAAGTGCAAAACATACATTTAAAGAAAATAATTCATGAAAATGTTCTTAAAAAATCGCTGTTTTGGGACCAAAAAAGCATTAAATTTCAACCGTAGGTCAAAACTTCGTGAGAATTAGATGTTCGTCTAGTTATCCTCTACAAAAGTTGTCTTTAGACCATCAACAAAAAATTAAATATTATAGGAGTTACGGACAGTTAAAGCGATTCACCATTTTAAAGTCTATTTTTGAAACTTCAATGAAAAACCGGCTGGGTTTTTTCCACTACAGATTCCTAGTTTTTTTTAAATCTTATTTTTTTGACCTAAACTTCACGAAAATGGACGGGGAGCAACAGAAATTACAACTTTGCACATATGGGCAATCTAATATATACCTTTTCGAAGGAGAAACAATATAATGACCTGGGACGCAACTGGCCGAATCGACGTAAGGAGCCTTTCATCTCCTAATGAAAGGGTTTCCCGCCCATAATGAGGAATTAAAAATAAAAATCAATAGTTTATAGCAAAGGAATGAAACGAGTATCAGTCACGGTTCAGATTTGTGATCACCACGGACTGCATCTAAATTCTCATATATAAAAAAAAATTATATATATATATAATAACGATTGTTGTATGTGTGCGGGGCGCTAACGGAACACCACACCGCCATAATACCGCGAACCAAGATTAACACGGAACGTAACGTCTACCCTCAACGGCGCCCGCATATAAGATTTCTGACAAAGCCACTCAAAACGAACTCAATAATACATTGTAAGCCAAAGGACTTCGCGGCAGCCGTTAGTATCCTTAACATCGGATACTAACTTCTTAGAGAGGGGAGTAATGTGACGGTCCTGACCGTCACCCCCTAATTACCATATTGCCGGCCCTGGCAGACGGGAACCGGAACTGCTTACTTAGCAGAAGCGTTTCGGTCGGCCAAAAGCGAAACATGACACCGCTGGCATCGTAAGCAAGAATACGCTTACGATGCACACAAGTGGGTGATCACGGTTTAAGCAGGGAATAAACGCTCACGCATGCCCTACAACATGCTGTCACTCCAAAAGTTGGTTTTGCTACACACGTATCGATCATGTTGTCAGTCTTCATTCGTTACCAACTTTTCAAAGAGATAAGGTCGTAATAGAGAATTTTGAATTTGCAAAATGAGGATGAAGCATTTCGAAAAATTCTTCCCAAAATGTTTTGTCTTTCAAAGAAGCCATTTTTATTATTTTATTGCCCTTCTAATTGTTTTCTTGAATTCACTTTTTCACTTCAACAGATGTTACTCGTTCAAAAATTTCACAAGAATGAACGAATGTCCTACATCACAGCAATACACCTGCGATCATGTTGGCCAACCTAAAGCCACGCCCACAAAATCAAAGATAGTTTGATATTTGGCGATCATGATCGCCAACACGAGTTTTTGTTGTTCGTCAGCACTACACACGCTCAAATTGGCGTGACAACATGAAATGTTGTAGGGCATGCGTGAGCGTTTATTGCTTGCTTTAGGCGAATGGTATACAAACGCGCTTACGCTGCGAATTCCTTTGACCGACGCCAGCAGCTCAAAGTGCTGCTGACAGATGAGATTGGAAACACAACAGCAGAAAGAATCAGGCAGTCAAACAAATCAGTGCAAGTAAATTCAGTTGTTAAATATAATAAAGTAAATTCAGTTGTTAGATATAATAAAGTAAATTCAGTTGTTAGATATAATAAAGTAAATTCAGTTGTTAGATATAATAAAATAAATTCTGTTGTCAGTTTACAATAATCAGTTCAATAAATCAATTCAGTGAACAATTATTAAGAATTTCATTCCATCGGACCACAACAGAGGGTAATTTTATTGGAAAGTTGACAGCGAGAAACAAATACAACGCCATTTTATATCACTACCACAAACGTAAAAGCTCTTATTCGTATTTATGGATAACGACATCGTTGTGGATAACTACATCGTTATAAGTGCCAAGAATCCTACTGCTGGTGACATTAAACTACAATCACAAAGTATTCCACCTTAACTTTGAATCCACCCGAACCTCAATTATGAGTCCACCTCAGTGTTTGATATCGTCTATATTCAAATTTATCGGGTCACTGTAGCATACCGACTGATTTCAGTATACGCAGTCAGGCAACAGAGATATCGGAATCAGCAGTAGGATTCTTGGCACTTATAACGATGTAGTTATCCACAACGATGTCGTTATCCATCAGGATGCATTGTAACTCAGGATGCACAATACGTCCATACACAGGAAAATGGTTTGTACTCAACAGGGTTTTGATTTTATCCAACCGTTTGTCGAACCTAAAATTTGGTACTACAACCGGCACATACACGATCTAACATTACCTACAACCGAACCAAGTTATACAAGAAGTGTCATAATGTATGGCCGGCTTACGTCATTTTGGAAAAAATAAACCGTTTTCGAAATAATCGCAAAAGTCTTTTCCATTTGTATGGGTGAGGGGGTAAGGAGTGATTAAATTGAATTTTGATGTACGGCAGTTATGTAGAACCATATTCTAAACACTTTCTATTTTTCGAAAAACAGCCGTTTTGGAGACAATTTGCAAAAACTTTTGACATTTGTTCTTTCCAATTTCGGAAAAGGTTTATCTTTTTATGCCAAATTTCAACTTTCTACTTCAACTAGTTCCATACAATCCCTTACGAATATCTGTGCGTCAAAACTCGTAACTCGTGCAATTTATCAACTTTTAACTTGAAATTTTGTAGGAATGCTCTCAAATAGTGCAACAAAATTACATAAAAGTTAAAAAATGACCCTTACTGATGCTGTACATTAAAAAAAATTATTTCACCAAATGATGTTGTATATTAAGAAAATTTATTTCACCAAATTCTTGCAATTCTTACCTCTGTTCCGGAAAAATAAACTAAAGGACAATTAAAACATTTATTAAACCATTAATTTTACATAGAAGTATATAAGTTATACTGCCGCACCTCGATAAGTTGAATTTGAAGGTCAGAACGAAGATTCAATTTATCGAATATTTTGTAATAAATATTCATATTCATAGAGTTAATACAATGACAGACGAATAAAAATTATGGACTATTGAAATCAATAATGTTCAGCTTATCAACGTGCGACTGTTCTTAATATTATATTAAATACATGATTAAATATTCCCGTTTCAATTTGGAATACGATATTACTATGGATTTACACAATACGGCATACTCAATCAAATTTGGGCTCCTCTTCCGGTATTTCATAATATATAGATTAAATTACATACAACTTATAAACCATTAAGCTTTTAAAAAAACTTTATTCATCCTTTCATCTCCTAATGAAAGGGTTTCCCGCCCATAATGAGGAATTAAAAATAAAAATCAATAGTTTATAGCAAAGGAATGAAACGAGTATCAGTCACGGTTCAGATTTGTGATCACCACGGACTGCATCTAAATTCTCATATATATAAAAAAATTATATATATATAATAACGATTGTTGTATGTGTGCGGGGCGCTAACGGAACACCACACCGCCATAATACCGCGAACCAAGATTAACACGGAACGTAACGTCTACCCTCAACGGCGCCCGCATATAAGATTTCTGACAAAGCCACTCAAAACGAACTCAATAATACATTGTAAGCCAAAGGACTTCGCGGCAGCCGTTAGTATCCTTAACATCGGATACTAACTTCTTAGAGAGGGGAGTAATGTGACGGTCCTGACCGTCACCCCCTAATTACCATATTGCCGGCCCTGGCAGACGGGAACCGGAACTGCTTACTTAGCAGAAGCGTTTCGGTCGGCCAAAAGCGAAACATGACACCGCTGGCATCGTAAGCAAGAATACGCTTACGATGCACACAAGTGGGTGATCACGGTTTAAGCAGGGAATAAACGCTCACGCATGCCCTACAACATGCTGTCACTCCAAAAGTTGGTTTTGCTACACACGTATCGATCATGTTGTCAGTCTTCATTCGTTACCAACTTTTCAAAGAGATAAGGTCGTAATAGAGAATTTTGAATTTGCAAAATGAGGATGAAGCATTTCGAAAAATTCTTCCCAAAATGTTTTGTCTTTCAAAGAAGCCATTTTTATTATTTTATTGCCCTTCTAATTGTTTTCTTGAATTCACTTTTTCACTTCAACAGATGTTACTCGTTCAAAAATTTCACAAGAATGAACGAATGTCCTACATCACAGCAATACACCTGCGATCATGTTGGCCAACCTAAAGCCACGCCCACAAAATCAAAGATAGTTTGATATTTGGCGATCATGATCGCCAACACGAGTTTTTGTTGTTCGTCAGCACTACACACGCTCAAATTGGCGTGACAACATGAAATGTTGTAGGGCATGCGTGAGCGTTTATTGCTTGCTTTAGGCGAATGGTATACAAACGCGCTTACGCTGCGAATTCCTTTGACCGACGCCAGCAGCTCAAAGTGCTGCTGACAGATGAGATTGGAAACACAACAGCAGAAAGAATCAGGCAGTCAAACAAATCAGTGCAAGTAAATTCAGTTGTTAAATATAATAAAGTAAATTCAGTTGTTAGATATAATAAAGTAAATTCAGTTGTTAGATATAATAAAGTAAATTCAGTTGTTAGATATAATAAAATAAATTCTGTTGTCAGTTTACAATAATCAGTTCAATAAATCAATTCAGTGAACAATTATTAAGAATTTCATTCCATCGGACCACAACAGAGGGTAATTTTATTGGAAAGTTGACAGCGAGAAACAAATACAACGCCATTTTATATCACTACCACAAACGTAAAAGCTCTTATTCGTATTTATGGATAACGACATCGTTGTGGATAACTACATCGTTATAAGTGCCAAGAATCCTACTGCTGGTGACATTAAACTACAATCACAAAGTATTCCACCTTAACTTTGAATCCACCCGAACCTCAATTATGAGTCCACCTCAGTGTTTGATATCGTCTATATTCAAATTTATCGGGTCACTGTAGCATACCGACTGATTTCAGTATACGCAGTCAGGCAACAGAGATATCGGAATCAGCAGTAGGATTCTTGGCACTTATAACGATGTAGTTATCCACAACGATGTCGTTATCCATCAGGATGCATTGTAACTCAGGATGCACAATACGTCCATACACAGGAAAATGGTTTGTACTCAACAGGGTTTTGATTTTATCCAACCGTTTGTCGAACCTAAAATTTGGTACTACAACCGGCACATACACGATCTAACATTACCTACAACCGAACCAAGTTATACAAGAAGTGTCATAATGTATGGCCGGCTTACGTCATTTTGGAAAAAATAAACCGTTTTCGAAATAATCGCAAAAGTCTTTTCCATTTGTATGGGTGAGGGGGTAAGGAGTGATTAAATTGAATTTTGATGTACGGCAGTTATGTAGAACCATATTCTAAACACTTTCTATTTTTCGAAAAACAGCCGTTTTGGAGACAATTTGCAAAAACTTTTGACATTTGTTCTTTCCAATTTCGGAAAAGGTTTATCTTTTTATGCCAAATTTCAACTTTCTACTTCAACTAGTTCCATACAATCCCTTACGAATATCTGTGCGTCAAAACTCGTAACTCGTGCAATTTATCAACTTTTAACTTGAAATTTTGTAGGAATGCTCTCAAATAGTGCAACAAAATTACATAAAAGTTAAAAAATGACCCTTACTGATGCTGTACATTAAAAAAAATTATTTCACCAAATGATGTTGTATATTAAGAAAATTTATTTCACCAAATTCTTGCAATTCTTACCTCTGTTCCGGAAAAATAAACTAAAGGACAATTAAAACATTTATTAAACCATTAATTTTACATAGAAGTATATAAGTTATACTGCCGCACCTCGATAAGTTGAATTTGAAGGTCAGAACGAAGATTCAATTTATCGAATATTTTGTAATAAATATTCATATTCATAGAGTTAATACAATGACAGACGAATAAAAATTATGGACTATTGAAATCAATAATGTTCAGCTTATCAACGTGCGACTGTTCTTAATATTATATTAAATACATGATTAAATATTCCCGTTTCAATTTGGAATACGATATTACTATGGATTTACACAATACGGCATACTCAATCAAATTTGGGCTCCTCTTCCGGTATTTCATAATATATAGATTAAATTACATACAACTTATAAACCATTAAGCTTTTAAAAAAACTTTATTCATCGGTTTTTAATCATAAATCAGGTTCAATTCTGCTCACCACTGGAGCAAAAATTTTTGTTAGGGAAAATATCAATCCAAATGATCGATTTGCAAGGAAAACACACTACATCAATGACGGCCACACACACTTTGGTATGCTGGACCAGTTTGTCTGTTAGCTATAATTGCCAATCTGGCAATTATTGAAAACCCGTATGGTGATATGGCATTGTTCGAAGTTTCCACTTTGAAGTCAAACTTTTCTATAAGATTTTTTAAAATTTATTCCAATCGGATTTTGATGTGATTTATGTAGAATGATATCCTAAATAACTTTTGTTCTTGCACTTTTTTGATAAGACGCACCGTTTTTGAGATATTCGCAAAAAAACGTTTTCGTTCGTGTGGGTGGTCCATTTTTGCCCGTTAACAAACTTAGCCTTGCATTTTACGAAAAACGAATCTGCGTAAAATTTCAAGTCTCTAGCTCAATCCATGCGCCCGCAATCCACACCACAGACGGACGGACGGACAGACGGACGGACGGATATCCAAAATTCATTCTTTTTATCATTTTAAACACACTGGTGTAATTAATTTTTGTGTGTGATGACGAGATCTTGGCGTTTGGTTTCACCATACGGGTATAAAAATCATACAGGTTGCGATAATTAAATAGTTTTATGAAAAATATTACAACCCACACATTTCAGGAAAAAAAATTGGAAAACTTGTCAGTAAATTAAAGAATTGTAAATTTCATTATGCAATAAATAACGTATGGTATACACTATAATTGTTATGGATGTGGTGCTACTGTATATAGTTTCTTTATGCAAACTCAAAAACTGAAATAGGACAATAACTAGGTCTGTTCGATATGAGTCCTGGACTTACTCGGAGTAAAATTTTTTACTCTTTTCTGTTCGATATGAGTCCTGGACTTACTCCGAACACATATCGAACAGAAAAGTGTAAGTCCAGGACTCATCTTTTCAGTCCTGGACTTACTCTTGCTTTTAGCTGGAGTAAACTTTTGACAGCTGATATTTGTCAGACATAACCTCTCTTTTACAGTGTTTGGAAGTCAAGAAAAATTTATAAAATGTGTAATTATGAAAATTTATATGTTGAAAATCATGACGGAGAATTTCGAGTATACCAAGTTGAGTGTAAGTTTACAAAACCGGTTTCATGAAATACATTTAATATATTAAAGGACAGTTCAAACGTGACTTACTCTGAACTTACTCCAAGTTGTTCGATAAAAACCAATTCAGAGTAAGAAAATCCGCCATTTTGTGGAGTAAAGTGAAAATACTCGGAGTAAGTCCAGGACTTATATCGAACAGACCTACTATTTAAGTCACAAGTTTTAAGCGCAAAATTTGATTTGCATGCTGAACCTAGCGAGCCTATATTAAAATTTTCCCCTGATATTATTACAACAAAACACATACAATAATTAAGTTCAAACACATGAAAGCTTAATACATGAAACAGTTCACTTAATGCACATCTATTTAATGGCAAGCTGTTCTGCAATCCAATCCATATTTTCGTAGAACCTTGGATCACTCATTCTTAGGGCAGATCGTTTATAAAAATAATAATAAACTGGTGAAACTGCAAAAAGATTTAAAAAATATTAAAATATCAATACCATACAATAAATATATATAAAATATATCCAAAAACTTTTTTATTGGAACAATGTCTTTTAGAGCTTAGCTAATGGGCTATAGTTAAGATCTATCATAGCACGAACTTGGCAAAACAATTTTTGAAGCAGCTCAATATGTGAATTATACTTTCACCTATTTTCAGTTTTTATAAAGTTAGAGTTCTCAATTTTTTATACCCGTATGGTGAAACCAAAGGGTATATTAACTTTGCCTTACCGTTTGTAACGCCAAGATCCCGTCATCGCACAAAAAAATGAATTACACCAGTGTGTTTAGAATGATAAAAATATTTAATTTTTGCATGTCCGTCCGTCTGTCTGTCTGTCTGTCTGTCTGTCTGTCTGTCCGTCTGTCTGTCTGTCTGTCTGTCTGTCTGTCTGTCTGTCTGTCTGTCTGTCTGTCTGTCTGTCTGTCTGTCTGTCTGTCTGTCTGTCTGTCTGTCTGTCTGTCTGTCTGTCTGTCTGTCTGTCTGTCTGTCTGTCTGTCTGTCTGTCTGTCTGTCTGTCTGTCTGTCCGTCTGTCTGTCTGTCTGTCTGTCTGTCTGTCTGTCTGTCTGTCTGTCTGTCTGTCCGTCTGTCTGTCTGTCTGTCCGTCTGTGGCGCGGATTGAGCTAGAGTCTTGAAGTGGATCCGTTTTTCGTAAAATGCGAGGCTAAGTTCGTTAATGGGAAAAAATGGACCATTAGGGGGGTACCCCCCATACGAACGAAATCGTTTTTTGTCAATATCTCAAAAACGGTGCATCTTATCAAAAAAGTCCAAGAACAAAAGTTATTTAGGATATGATTCTACATAAAACTCCCATACATCAAAATCCGATTGGAATAAATTTTATAAAATCTTATTGGAAAGTTTGAAGGTATAACTGTTCGAATTTTGGTATAACTGTTCGAATTTTGATACGAATATCACCATACGGGTCTCCAATGATTGCCAGATTGGCAATTATAGCTTTTGTTATGTTTTTAATTAAAAAAATCTAGAACACCATAAATCTAATTTGGACAACATATATTAAGTTTTAAGTAACATTGAGTCACCTTTAAATCGCTGTCCTGCACATTTTAGTTTTTGTCTTATTTCAGTAATATTGGTAAAAATTTAAGAAAACTATACCAAGCTGGAATAGTTCGACAGACATATTTTTGACGTGGATACGTCTTGGATTTTGGTTATGGGGGTAGAAATTAGAAAATCGGCTTGCTGCCATGATAACAAATTTGCAGTCGAAGATACTCAATAGCTTGTGGTGACATCCGAATAGAAACTGTGTCATAAGATCCGGCCTACATTAAAGCATTGTTTAGGGTATATTGTTATGTTAAACTATGTTCAATTATCTTTTTAAGAATCAAAGTCTAAATTTTCACTGCCGCTGTTATGCTGTGTTTGCTGCTTGTAGTACAGATTTCACATTTATACTCTTTTTATGTTTTCTTTGTGGTATTGAATATTTGGAAGAGGCACAGGAAAGAGAACACGACGAAGTATGTTGAGGTTGAGTGAAAGCTTTTACTCTTGATTGTTTCTCTTCTCTATATGGGTTGTTGTGGTTCTGGAAATTCATTTTACTTGATTGTTTCTCTTGATTGCCCAGTGTTTCCTTTAATTTCTGTATACGAGTTGTGTGAGCAGGCGGATTGTGTTTAAGATTTTAGTTGCTGTAAATTGAAATTGCTTTGTTGTTTTTATCGTGTATTTTCATTTTATTTTGATTTTTATTTGTTTTTCATCTATGGGCGTTTTCATGAATGCAAGTTCTGCAAATAACACAAAAGATTTTGATAATAATAAACCCAGTTATATGTTATTCGTTTAGTTAGTTTACTTTCGCAAATTACTGAACAACTAAGTATTACGGGGAGATGGAAGAAAATGTTTTGTGCAATTTGCGCAACTTCCGAGTATATTTATGAAAATGCCCTATAACATTTTAGAATTAAACATTTGTTCGTTGTGTTGCAAGTGAAATTTGATTTTTAGGTACAAGATGCCGAAATTCACCAAACGGAAAGGCACATCCCGTAATGGGCACCTTATACGTTCAATATATTGAACAATATTTTGGTTGTGTTCAATATATTGAACGTGTAAGGACTATATTGAAGCAAAAATATTGAAGCGATCCATACGATTTTGAATACCCTTCAATATATTGAAGCAAAAATATTGAACGTGTAAGGCAGGTCTAAACGTAACATTACGATTAATCAAATTGTTTCTTTAGTTTCCTTTTCACTAAAATTTCTTACTTAAATATTTATTGGCGATCTTTGTACAGACACCTTGCTTTTTTTCAAAAATGCCTTGTAGTTATACAGTACCGGATTTACATATAGGGTCCTACATCTAAAAAAACATCTCCACTTTATTCAACATGTTGACAAAGTTGATAGAACTAATGCGATTATTTTGATACCAAATAGCTAGACGAGAAGAACCAAAAATTTTAAAATGCGATTATACACATCAAACTTTAATCAGAACATATTTAAGAGCTCCCTTTAGAATAGGGCCCAATTGGGAAGGATATTTGCGTTATCCTTACAGAACCTCCCATTTCGAGCAGTAAATCAGTTAGGAAAATGTACCTTGCCTCTAGCCGAAGTTAATGAGATTTCTGTGAATCACGGACTAAAAATTTTAACCTAAAAAAGGGGGTGAAGAAGTAATTTGAGGAGGGGATTTATCTTGGAAAACTCAGGACAATCCTAGAATCGACTGGTATGAGCGGCCACTTAGTTACATATAAAGAAGTAAATTAAATATAATTTTCTCCATTGCACATCAATACTTGAAAATTGAATATGTAGTTGAGAACTTAACTTTTTTAACATTTGTCCCAATTTAGTTTTGTTTATTGAATTATAATCCATTAAATGCTTGAATCTTAAATAATAATAATAAAAAAATAAATAAAGGATGATCCAATAAAAGCTTCCTGTTTTTATACTCGTATGGTGAAACCAAAGGGTATACTAACTTTGCCTTACTGTTTGTAACGCCAAGATCCCGTCATCACACACAAAAATGAATTACACCAGTGTGTTTAGAATGATAAACATAACAAAAGCTATAATTGCCAATCTGGCAATCATTGGAAACCCATATGGTGATATTCGTATCAAAATTCGAACAGTTATACCAAAATTCCACTTTGAAGTCAAACTTTCCAATAAGATTTTTTAAAATTTATTCCAATCGGATTTTGATGTATGGGAGTTTTATGTAGAATCAAATCCTAAATAACTTTTGTTCTTGGACTTTTTTGATAAGATGCACCGTTTTTGAGATATTCGCAAAAAACATTTTCGTGCGTATGGGGGGTACCTCCCCTAATAGACCATTTTTGCCCATTAACGAACTTAGCCTCGCATTTTACGAAAAACGGATCTGCGCAAAATTTCAAGTCTCTAGCTCAATCCGTGCGCCCGCAATCCGCGCCACAGACAGACGGACCGACAGACGGACGGACATGCAAAAATTAAATATTTTTATCATTCTAAACACACTGGTGTAATTAATTTTTTTGTGCGATGACGGGATCTTGGCGTTACAAACGGTAAGGCAAAGTTAATATACCCTTTGGTTTCACCATACGGGTATAAAAATAATTAATTTTTGCATGTCCGTCCGTCCGTCTGTCTGTCCGTCTGTGGCGCGGATTGCGGGCGCACGGATTGAGCTAGACTTGAAATTTTGCGTGGATCCGTTTTTCGTAAAATGCGAGGCTAAGTTCGTTAATGGGCAAAAATGGACCATTAAGGGGGGGGTACCCCCCATACGAACGAAAACGGTTTTTGTGAATATCTCGAAAACGGTGCATCTTATCAAAAAAGTCCAAGAACAAAAGTTATTTAGGATATGATTCTACATAAAACTCCCATACATCAAAATCCGATTGGAATAAATTTTAAAAAATCTTATTGGAAAGTTTGACTTCAAAGTGGAATTTTGATACGAATATCACCATACGGGTTTTCAATAATTGCCAGATTGGCAGTTATAGCTTTTGTTATGTTTTTCCATAAAATTTTTCTAGGGACCAACTCTATTCCTTTGTACACTTTAGTATTTAGTACTTACATAATCTTTGAATAATGAAAAGCGCAGATAAGCCGGCAGGCCACTGAAAACTAAAACGAGTTTTGTTATTAACGACTATCAATACGTGATTAGCCACACATAGCAGAAAATAAATTGTAACTGCTATTACTGGAAAGCGAAATTTTTTGTAAAGCAGCGCTGCAACCCCCGCCTAAAAAAATATGTTTGTAATCTAGTGACCACGAATTTTTTTCAATATACCTTGTAAATATATGTGGAATACATACTGAAGATCAATGTTGTAAATGCAAGAATCAAACAAATATCCTGGACGCTACAAAATAAAAAAAATAATATAGACGAACTAACATGTTTGGGTATGTACAGAAAAACAAAAATAATTGAAAGTTTGTCTCCACGAGCCAGATAAGAAAAGCTATTCAAGCACAAATCGATCGTTAAAAATAGACATTGAAAAAATAACAGAAAAGAATAACGTTTTAAATTCATCTTTAAAAATTCACTCTTTTGTTTAACTTCTCGATTATGGCAATTTTAGAAAAGCATTCAATTTACAATCCTTGAATTATTTTTGGTATCCTTTTGCAGGGTTGCCAGATATCAACGGAGTGTCAATACAAACTAGAGAACCCAACAAAATTTATGGGTCTATTCTTGAATGTAAGATTGCTCTGTATCTGTAACTTTACATTTTCAGTCCACTTTGCTATTCACAAACTGTAATGCTACATTTACACGAATGACAAATTTGTAATTTTTTTCTTGTTATTATGTTAATTCCCGTGTAAATGGCATAATTTTTTGTAATTTTTTCTGTCAGAAAATGTCAATCTCTCATAAAAGAATGAACTTGTCCATTCTTTTATGCCAGATTGTCATTCGTGCAAACGCAATATTAGTTATGACAACTTTAGTATTCAACTTTTGTCATAACTAATATTGCGTTTGCACGAATGACAATCTGGCATAAAAGAATGGACAAGTTCATTCTTTTATGAGAGATTGACATTTTCTGACAGAAAAAATTACAAAAATTATGCCATTTACACGGGAATTAACATAATGACAAGAAAAAAATGACAAATTTGTCATTCGTGTAAATGTAGCATAACTTTGACATTCTGTATCTGTAACTAGCTGTCAATTCATCTGTAAGTATATACCGAGAGAAAACTTATCCATAAGGTTACATTTTTTAAGAAAAATATAAAATTTTAAGAATAAAGGAAATATGTCGGACTTAATATTGTTGTATAATGGATGAGAAGAAGATTCTGAGTTTGCGACGTGAAGTTAATAATCCTAATGATTTTAACACAACAAAAGTCGATCTAGTATTTAAAGATGCTAATAGAGCATAATGAATTTTTTTCGCGTCCGGTTGGCATTTGAATTGACTTTTGCCTTGGCCTTCTTTAGAGATTGCCATATATTAGCATTTAAGACTCATTTGTTGTAAGAAACATTTTTTTAAACGAATTTGTTCTGGGCCGACAAAATGTGAAGCAGCTGATTTAATTGCAATTCAATTAAACTATTTTATTATTTCGGTTATTCTTTCTCAATTGTGTTTTATTATTTCGCTTTATTTACATATCTTGAGATTTTCTGAATAATAATGAAGTTGCCTGTCAAAGTTGAGATAATTTTTGTTATTACATCGATTGGTAACAAGATACATTATGATAAAAGCTATGACGAGAATGAATGCAATATTTTTTGACGTTTATTCGCGCTTGCCGTAAATAGACCGTAAGTAGATATCATACGGTTTATTTAGGTTTCACGAAACTAAACAAAAAGTTTCTTATTTTCCAACGATGAGAAGGAATTACAAATCAAATTGGAACAAGACTACAGTTACAGTTTGTGAATACCAATTTGGAATCTAATGTAAAATTGGTGTGGATCATGTGGAGCATGTAAAGTTACAGTTGCAGATACATTTGCATTCGTGAATAGCCTCATTAAATAAATCATTAGCTGAAACGAATTTCTAAAGGTAGAACCTGAATCGTACGTCGATGCGTCCGTCATGCGTCCGTCCGGTTGACAGTTTTGTGCGGTGACAGTTGGGTATGGTAACGAATCTGGAGTTAACTCATTGTTTTGCACTTCTTCTATTAGTTTATCGTCGAAACAATTACTTTCAATTTGTTCCATACTTAAATTGCTTAAATCGTAAACAAACTTTTTTGCGAAATGACATTTCCGTGCGTTGCCGCATGTAAAAGTAGAAAGTCGACCTACTCTATGCGGTTGCCGCATCGGAAAACGTATTATTAGGGGAGTACTCATAGCAGCCCGTTGATTTTACTCGAACTGTCAACGTGACGGACGCATGGCGGACGCATCGACGTACGATTCAGGTTCTAGCTTTACACCAGTGTGTTTAGAATGATAAAAATAATTAATTTTTGCATGTCCGTCCGTCTGTCCGTCTGTCTATCCGTCTGTGGCGCGGATTGCGAGCGCACGGATTGAGCTAGAGACTTGAAATTTTACGCAGATCCTTATTTCGTAAAATGCGAGGCTAAGTTCGTTAATGGGCAAAAATGGACCATTAGGGGGGGTACCCCCTATACGAACGAAAAAGTTTTTTGCGAATATCTCAAAAACGGTGCACCTTATCAAAAAAGTGCAAGAACAAAAGTTGTTTAGGACATGATTCTACATAAAACTCCCATACATCAAAATCCGATTGGAATAAATTTTAAAAAATCTTTTTGGAAAGTTTGACTTCAAAGTGGAATTTTGATACAACTGTTCGCTGTTCACTTAAATCTCGAACAGTGCCATATCACCATACGGGTTTTGAATAATTGCCAGATTGGCAATTATAGCTTTTGTTATGTTTATCATTCTAAACACACTGGTGTAATTCATTTTTGTGCGTGATGACGGGATCTTGGCGTTACAAACGGTAAGGCAAAGTTAATATACCCTTTGGTTTCACCATACGGGTATAAAAATGTGGTTTTTGGAATCAGTATTATGGTGGATCTCCATTACTGAAGCATTCGACGTGTGCAAAAAATTGCATATAAATAGAAAGAGACAAATCTCTGTAATTGTCAGTGGGAAAGACAGAAGACGCACGCGATGTTTTTATAGGTAGTTTTATAGGATATACGCCATAGGAATTTGAACCTTTGAACGAGAAGCCTGCGAAAAACATAATAACAAATATCATCAATAGATAAAACGGTCACTAAACATCAACAGAAAATCCTTAATGTTAAATATTCTCTTCCAAAGCCTTTTGTATCGTATTGTTTGTAAAAATTAATTATTTTCCCAATTACTTGTCGGGAGAATTTATATTCCGCCATCTTGAATCAGGAAATTCCATGAAATTTTGCAATTGCAAGATTTCATGAAATTTATTTCTGGGATTTTTTATCGGGGAGCTCGAGTTTTCTGATTGGTCAGACCGTGTCTCCACTTGGGATTTTTCATCGCAGAGATTTTTGATTGACCAATCAGATCTTGAGTTGACGGCGATAAAAAAAGATGGCGGAATCTAAATTCCTCCGACAAGTAGTTGGGCAAAATAACTAATTTTTACAAACAATACGATACAAAAGGCTTTGGAAGAGAATATATAACATTAAGAGGTTTTTCTTTTCGCCTGCTTTTCTTTGTTTCTAATATTTTCCAATAACTGCGACGAGTTGTTTTAACTTCAAAGGCATGCGAAGAAATGAAATTCCATGAAATATCTCTGCCCAGCTGTCAAAAAAATCTCATTGCGGTGTGATATTTCTTGGGATAAAAAATTGTTAATCAAGACGCGGTGTCAATCATAAATGTCTGCGATGAAAAATCCCAAGTGCGAACGCACACGCTTCTTCTCGTCGCGGCAACTTTTGGTCCTCAAAATGCCTTTCCGACGCACACGCTTCACTTTTTAGTAGCAAAAACTTGTGTACAACAAGCGATCGCTCATGTGTGTGTGGTTCTCATATATGTGTTGTATTTCCAGCTCAATCCCTTACTATCAATTGCCAAAATAGAAACAATAGAAGAATAAGGACTGGTAATTTGTTATGTAAATTCCATGAAAAATAAAACTAAAAAATAAAACTACCTGCAATTGGGATTTCATTATTTGGATTCAATTTTTGTTTATTTGGGATATGTTTACGAGTCGGTGGCTAAGCACCGACTGCCTCAATGAAATTACGCACACATGCATGCTGACGTGCTACACGAGCGACTTCGTTTGTGTGCGTAACACGCCATCCAGACCTGCCGGAAACGTTGACACACTGATATCCTACTACTAGATCACGCCATTTGCTATCTCAAATGGACCCCTGAAAACAGGGAACAATTACTATTATAGACCACGATTACACGCGCTTATGCCGGAGACACATGTGCAGAATTTCTGCATGCAGCGCTGCTTGCAGATCTGCAGCTGAGACACATGAGCAGATTTTTTTTTGTCATTTCATCGCATCGGCTGCTGTCAACAATGGAAGAAGAATTAATTGAATTCATTCGAAACAATCAATTTTTGTATTGGAAATGGATGGATCACCTTTGGAAATGGATGGACCACCTCATGTTCCTGAAAGACATAGATAACGTGAACACAAAGTATTGAATATTTTCTACTTAAAACTGAGACTTGTTCTTCGCCAAAAATCGTTCTTACCAAATGTCAAACTTTCGTTTTCCCTGTGTACGAATCTAGTCCATAGTCTCTTTGCTAACAGGCGATTTTGCCAAACACCAAACAAGAATCCTCAGTTGGGATCACTAATTCTGCGCAGAGAAATTAGAAATAGAGACATGGTGCAGCTCTGCGCTGCATGCAGAATTTACGTGTGGGCTCCTTCATATAAACCTGTGTATTCTAACTGCGCTGCATGCAAAATTCTGCACATGTGTCTCCGGCATTAGTGTGGCGCCACAAATAGACTCTTTAGTGGCGAGGGACGAAGTGGGAACGATGACACGAAAAGTCGAACCCAAACTAAAAATTTCAGTTGCTCAAGCAGCGAAACGAATGCTGATTGGCTGATTCATTTCCACTTGTTACAAAAAAATCATTTAAGCCCGTAACAGATTGACCGGCAGTAGCAGTGGCAGCAAAATGTTCTGGTTGGCTGAAATCCGACAACATGTCGGTGATCGCCTCTGTGATCGCCGTAGAGTGCGTACATGTTGTTTAGCTAAAATTTGTTTATTCAATGGCAAATTGGAATAAAAGTCAGACAATGGTTTTGATTGAAGCATACGAGCAACACCCCGGTGTATCTGACACTCACAAACACGAAATTAAATACAAAAAAAACTTTTCACAAACACGAAATTAAAAACAAAATGGCCCAATTTCCATTCGTTTCATTTTCGTTTGGGTTCAGTTCAACCTGTGTAATCACGAGAGGTTCAGTGTGGAAGCTCAGTGTCTGCGTCTAATCGTGGTCATAGAATGGAAAGCTCTAACAAAATTTTTTGTGTTGGGAGCGTACATCCGAGGATTTCTATAGCTGTTACATGACAGTGTACATGAACACTGAGCGATTTGGTGGTGTGTGGCAATATGGATTCCCATGTGTCACTTGAAATGAAAACAAATCAAAACAAAATCGGATAATGGAAATGTTTTATGGAGAATTTGATATTTCCATTAAGTATTAGTGATATTCTTATGTGTTGAAAGGTGTTAAATTTAATTTAGTTTTTAATTGTTTTAAGGCCCGTTCATGTGCAATTCTGTCGATCTTTCGTTATACTTTACCTTTCTGTTGTTGATGGGACTCGAAAAAAGTTTCTGTTTGGGTTTTTAATGGAATTAGCGGAACATTCCTTCACTAAATAGTGGTGAATTTGTGATTTATTCATTTTCATGTGAAATTATGCAATGTTAACACGCTAAAATGTGATTATCCATCAAAATCAATCGTTGCAATGAAATGAATCAATGTTGCAATGAAATGTCATGCAAAATGTAAACAAAAGTGCCAGCACTTTTCTGTATGTATTGTAAAAGGGAATTCTATTTGATTTTTTTCGGTCGAGTATATGACAGCAGAAAGGGGAAGTGAGATAAAAAACCCGATTTCTATAGTGTAGTACTTACTCTAGTGGAAGTTAATGAGGAAAGGCCTTACTTTCCATTCTATATAATGGTTGTTCCGTGCTGAAACGTCAAAAAGCTATGACGAAAAAAAAGGACAAAGCTAGTAATTCTGGGAAATAAAAATTCTGGAAAAAAATGCTTATGCAGGTCCCCGACGGAATATTATTCAATCCCTATACCGATTATTCATGTTAATATTCAGAGCTGCCACATACATTAATATGCAATTCCCTAAACCTGTGTATAAGTCTTATGAGTTCGACGTAAAACATATAATTCAAGTGTTATTGAGTTTGTTGATTCGAACATCTGACATCACTAAAGTTCGATGAAAAAATGAGACAACCATAGTCACGCTGTCCCATATTTTTGCTATGGAATTGTTCGAGTGCCGCGATCTAGTAGTACGATATCTGTGTATAGATCTATTATGCCCGAGGTCTTCATATTTAGTTTTTCTGTCAGATAGCTATACCGCAGATAAAGATATATCGAAGATATCTTTAACTTGGGCATCTTCATGAAAATTCCAACTCGGTATAGCAACTCTCGAAATAAGGTTCCACAACTCCTGCACACTGGATACAATAAAACACCACCTTGATACAAACTATCGTGACGTCACATAAAGAGGTATTTTCTATAATTGTGTGTTCTTATTAAAGGATTTTCGAAGTGAAAGGTACGATGCAAATTATCCGTTATAGCTTTCGAGTAATTCACCACCTTTATATCTTGTTTCGCGTAGCAAAGAACCGAAGAAATCAATGAAATCGTGGTCGAAATAGTGACCTTAAATTTATAATCAAAAGCAGCATCACGGCTTGTTTCTAATCACGAAGGCTATTATTTTGAATGTTTTATTATCCGGTCGTGGCGCTGATAGCACTTCTGTCAAATGGAAACGATTTTCGGATTTCTTGTATGGTGTTTGGGATTTTTATCATATCATGATCCAGTGCCGCAATAACTTTTGAAACCTTAGCTACCACACGACCAGTGAGACTAGCCGAAACTTTTGAGAAATCAGCACACGCCCTTAAAAAACAACCTGTCGCATAAAACCATAAAGCCAACAATGGTTGATCTCTGGGTGGCATTGCTCTGCTTCTGAAAATATTTAATAACAATAAATAACAAATTTCGTTTTTGCCTATTATGATTAATACAGATTTCAGCTTCAATTCTAGGCAAAAGTGCTTGAAATGTTGCTTTTGTTAAGCGAAATCTCATAACAAATTCACTTTCACTCCAAGTATCAAAATGATTCACCCTTATTTGCAGTACGTAGGGTCTTGAAATGATTGCTGGTTCATCACTGTCAGAATCAGAAAAAATATTCACTTCCATTAACGAATCCATCGGTTTTTTATACGTTTTAACTTTCCGATTTCAATATTTTAATTTTATTCTGCAACTGTCCACAACTGCTTTAAAAAGTGAGTGGTGGCGCTGGGGTAAAAATATACAGATATCTCGACCTCAGACAAAGAGATAACTTTACCCGAGAGATATCTTTATCTCGATGTTTTTTGCTACGAAGACTTCCATTTTTTTTAGATATACTTAGTATATCTCCCAATTGGTGTTATCCGCAGTATATCTGGGACTGAAGACTTCGGGCATTAATCGGATCATTAAAAAAATATTTCTATTGTCGTAGATAAATTCATAGAACATATGGGGTGTTCAGAACTGAAGTGAATCAAGTCCATAAAATTTCAAACTTAAGTTTTTTTTAAACTTGGTTCATTTGAGCACTGAAAATAATTCTTTTTTGTCAGTTACCAATTTAAATACAGATTACAATTACCGTTACGCAACAAGGACTTACAAAAAAAATTTACCGAATAAACTAATATTATTAATGCCCGAAGTCTTCAGTCCCAGATATACTGCGGATAACTCCAATTGGGAGATATACTAAGTATATCTAAAAAAATGGAAGTCTTCGTAGCAAAAAACATCGAGATAAAGATATCTCTCGGGTAAAGTTATCTCTTTGTCTGAGGTCGAGATATCTTGAAATTTTGTGTATATTTTTACCCCAGCGCCACCACTCCCTTTTTAAAGCAGTTGTTGACAGTTATAGAATAAAATTAAAATATTGAAATCGGAAAGTTAAAATGTTTGAAAAAACCTATGGATTCGTTAATGGAATTGAATATTTTGTCTGACTCTGACAGTGATGAACCAGCAATCATTTCAAGACCCTACGTACTGCAAATAAGGGTGAATCATTTTGATACTTGGAGTGAAAGTGAATTTGTCATGAGATTTCGCTTAACCAAAGCAACATTTCAAGCACTTTTGCCTAGAATTGAAGCTGAAATCTGTATTAATCATAATAGGTAAAAACGAAATTTGTTATTTATTGTTATTAAATATTTTCAGAAGCAGAGCAATGCCACCCAGAGATCAACCATTGTTGGCTTTACGGTTTTATGCGACCGGTTGTTTTTTAAGGGCGTGTGCTGATTTCTCAAAAGTTTCGGCTAGTCTCACTGGTCGTGTGGTAGTAAAGGTTTCAAAAGTTATTGCGGCATCAAAATCAATCGTTGCAATGAAATGAATCAATGTTGCAATGAAATGTCATGCAAAATGTAAACAAAAGTGCCAGCACTTTTCTGTATGTATTGTAAAAGGGAATTCTATTTGATTTTTTTCGGTCGAGTATATGACAGCAGAAAGGGGAAGTGAGATAAAAAACCCGATTTCTATAGTGTAGTACTTACTCTAGTGGAAGTTAATGAGGAAAGGCCTTACTTTCCATTCTATATAATGGTTGTTCCGTGCTGAAACGTCAAAAAGCTATGACGAAAAAAAAGGACAAAGCTAGTAATTCTGGGAAATAAAAATTCTGGAAAAAAATGCTTATGCAGGTCCCCGACGGAATATTATTCAATCCCTATACCGATTATTCATGTTAATATTCAGAGCTGCCACATACATTAATATGCAATTCCCTAAACCTGTGTATAAGTCTTATGAGTTCGACGTAAAACATATAATTCAAGTGTTATTGAGTTTGTTGATTCGAACATCTGACATCACTAAAGTTCGATGAAAAAATGAGACAACCATAGTCACGCTGTCCCATATTTTTGCTATGGAATTGTTCGAGTGCCGCGATCTAGTAGTACGATATCTGTGTATAGATCTATTATGCCCGAGGTCTTCATATTTAGTTTTTCTGTCAGATAGCTATACCGCAGATAAAGATATATCGAAGATATCTTTAACTTGGGCATCTTCATGAAAATTCCAACTCGGTATAGCAACTCTCGAAATAAGGTTCCACAACTCCTGCACACTGGATACAATAAAACACCACCTTGATACAAACTATCGTGACGTCACATAAAGAGGTATTTTCTATAATTGTGTGTTCTTATTAAAGGATTTTCGAAGTGAAAGGTACGATGCAAATTATCCGTTATAGCTTTCGAGTAATTCACCACCTTTATATCTTGTTTCGCGTAGCAAAGAACCGAAGAAATCAATGAAATCGTGGTCGAAATAGTGACCTTAAATTTATAATCAAAAGCAGCATCACGGCTTGTTTCTAATCACGAAGGCTATTATTTTGAATGTTTTATTATCCGGTCGTGGCGCTGATAGCACTTCTGTCAAATGGAAACGATTTTCGGATTTCTTGTATGGTGTTTGGGATTTTTATCATATCATGATCCAGTGCCGCAATAACTTTTGAAACCTTAGCTACCACACGACCAGTGAGACTAGCCGAAACTTTTGAGAAATCAGCACACGCCCTTAAAAAACAACCTGTCGCATAAAACCATAAAGCCAACAATGGTTGATCTCTGGGTGGCATTGCTCTGCTTCTGAAAATATTTAATAACAATAAATAACAAATTTCGTTTTTGCCTATTATGATTAATACAGATTTCAGCTTCAATTCTAGGCAAAAGTGCTTGAAATGTTGCTTTTGTTAAGCGAAATCTCATAACAAATTCACTTTCACTCCAAGTATCAAAATGATTCACCCTTATTTGCAGTACGTAGGGTCTTGAAATGATTGCTGGTTCATCACTGTCAGAATCAGAAAAAATATTCACTTCCATTAACGAATCCATCGGTTTTTTATACGTTTTAACTTTCCGATTTCAATATTTTAATTTTATTCTGCAACTGTCCACAACTGCTTTAAAAAGTGAGTGGTGGCGCTGGGGTAAAAATATACAGATATCTCGACCTCAGACAAAGAGATAACTTTACCCGAGAGATATCTTTATCTCGATGTTTTTTGCTACGAAGACTTCCATTTTTTTTAGATATACTTAGTATATCTCCCAATTGGTGTTATCCGCAGTATATCTGGGACTGAAGACTTCGGGCATTAATCGGATCATTAAAAAAATATTTCTATTGTCGTAGATAAATTCATAGAACATATGGGGTGTTCAGAACTGAAGTGAATCAAGTCCATAAAATTTCAAACTTAAGTTTTTTTTAAACTTGGTTCATTTGAGCACTGAAAATAATTCTTTTTTGTCAGTTACCAATTTAAATACAGATTACAATTACCGTTACGCAACAAGGACTTACAAAAAAAATTTACCGAATAAACTAATATTATTAATGCCCGAAGTCTTCAGTCCCAGATATACTGCGGATAACTCCAATTGGGAGATATACTAAGTATATCTAAAAAAATGGAAGTCTTCGTAGCAAAAAACATCGAGATAAAGATATCTCTCGGGTAAAGTTATCTCTTTGTCTGAGGTCGAGATATCTTGAAATTTTGTGTATATTTTTACCCCAGCGCCACCACTCCCTTTTTAAAGCAGTTGTTGACAGTTATAGAATAAAATTAAAATATTGAAATCGGAAAGTTAAAATGTTTGAAAAAACCTATGGATTCGTTAATGGAATTGAATATTTTGTCTGACTCTGACAGTGATGAACCAGCAATCATTTCAAGACCCTACGTACTGCAAATAAGGGTGAATCATTTTGATACTTGGAGTGAAAGTGAATTTGTCATGAGATTTCGCTTAACCAAAGCAACATTTCAAGCACTTTTGCCTAGAATTGAAGCTGAAATCTGTATTAATCATAATAGGTAAAAACGAAATTTGTTATTTATTGTTATTAAATATTTTCAGAAGCAGAGCAATGCCACCCAGAGATCAACCATTGTTGGCTTTACGGTTTTATGCGACCGGTTGTTTTTTAAGGGCGTGTGCTGATTTCTCAAAAGTTTCGGCTAGTCTCACTGGTCGTGTGGTAGTAAAGGTTTCAAAAGTTATTGCGGCATCAAAATCAATCGTTGCAATGAAATGAATCAATGTTGCAATGAAATGTCATGCAAAATGTAAACAAAAGTGCCAGCACTTTTCTGTATGTATTGTAAAAGGGAATTCTATTTGATTTTTTTCGGTCGAGTATATGACAGCAGAAAGGGGAAGTGAGATAAAAAACCCGATTTCTATAGTGTAGTACTTACTCTAGTGGAAGTTAATGAGGAAAGGCCTTACTTTCCATTCTATATAATGGTTGTTCCGTGCTGAAACGTCAAAAAGCTATGACGAAAAAAAAGGACAAAGCTAGTAATTCTGGGAAATAAAAATTCTGGAAAAAAATGCTTATGCAGGTCCCCGACGGAATATTATTCAATCCCTATACCGATTATTCATGTTAATATTCAGAGCTGCCACATACATTAATATGCAATTCCCTAAACCTGTGTATAAGTCTTATGAGTTCGACGTAAAACATATAATTCAAGTGTTATTGAGTTTGTTGATTCGAACATCTGACATCACTAAAGTTCGATGAAAAAATGAGACAACCATAGTCACGCTGTCCCATATTTTTGCTATGGAATTGTTCGAGTGCCGCGATCTAGTAGTACGATATCTGTGTATAGATCTATTATGCCCGAGGTCTTCATATTTAGTTTTTCTGTCAGATAGCTATACCGCAGATAAAGATATATCGAAGATATCTTTAACTTGGGCATCTTCATGAAAATTCCAACTCGGTATAGCAACTCTCGAAATAAGGTTCCACAACTCCTGCACACTGGATACAATAAAACACCACCTTGATACAAACTATCGTGACGTCACATAAAGAGGTATTTTCTATAATTGTGTGTTCTTATTAAAGGATTTTCGAAGTGAAAGGTACGATGCAAATTATCCGTTATAGCTTTCGAGTAATTCACCACCTTTATATCTTGTTTCGCGTAGCAAAGAACCGAAGAAATCAATGAAATCGTGGTCGAAATAGTGACCTTAAATTTATAATCAAAAGCAGCATCACGGCTTGTTTCTAATCACGAAGGCTATTATTTTGAATGTTTTATTATCCGGTCGTGGCGCTGATAGCACTTCTGTCAAATGGAAACGATTTTCGGATTTCTTGTATGGTGTTTGGGATTTTTATCATATCATGATCCAGTGCCGCAATAACTTTTGAAACCTTAGCTACCACACGACCAGTGAGACTAGCCGAAACTTTTGAGAAATCAGCACACGCCCTTAAAAAACAACCTGTCGCATAAAACCATAAAGCCAACAATGGTTGATCTCTGGGTGGCATTGCTCTGCTTCTGAAAATATTTAATAACAATAAATAACAAATTTCGTTTTTGCCTATTATGATTAATACAGATTTCAGCTTCAATTCTAGGCAAAAGTGCTTGAAATGTTGCTTTTGTTAAGCGAAATCTCATAACAAATTCACTTTCACTCCAAGTATCAAAATGATTCACCCTTATTTGCAGTACGTAGGGTCTTGAAATGATTGCTGGTTCATCACTGTCAGAATCAGAAAAAATATTCACTTCCATTAACGAATCCATCGGTTTTTTATACGTTTTAACTTTCCGATTTCAATATTTTAATTTTATTCTGCAACTGTCCACAACTGCTTTAAAAAGTGAGTGGTGGCGCTGGGGTAAAAATATACAGATATCTCGACCTCAGACAAAGAGATAACTTTACCCGAGAGATATCTTTATCTCGATGTTTTTTGCTACGAAGACTTCCATTTTTTTTAGATATACTTAGTATATCTCCCAATTGGTGTTATCCGCAGTATATCTGGGACTGAAGACTTCGGGCATTAATCGGATCATTAAAAAAATATTTCTATTGTCGTAGATAAATTCATAGAACATATGGGGTGTTCAGAACTGAAGTGAATCAAGTCCATAAAATTTCAAACTTAAGTTTTTTTTAAACTTGGTTCATTTGAGCACTGAAAATAATTCTTTTTTGTCAGTTACCAATTTAAATACAGATTACAATTACCGTTACGCAACAAGGACTTACAAAAAAAATTTACCGAATAAACTAATATTATTAATGCCCGAAGTCTTCAGTCCCAGATATACTGCGGATAACTCCAATTGGGAGATATACTAAGTATATCTAAAAAAATGGAAGTCTTCGTAGCAAAAAACATCGAGATAAAGATATCTCTCGGGTAAAGTTATCTCTTTGTCTGAGGTCGAGATATCTTGAAATTTTGTGTATATTTTTACCCCAGCGCCACCACTCCCTTTTTAAAGCAGTTGTTGACAGTTATAGAATAAAATTAAAATATTGAAATCGGAAAGTTAAAATGTTTGAAAAAACCTATGGATTCGTTAATGGAATTGAATATTTTGTCTGACTCTGACAGTGATGAACCAGCAATCATTTCAAGACCCTACGTACTGCAAATAAGGGTGAATCATTTTGATACTTGGAGTGAAAGTGAATTTGTCATGAGATTTCGCTTAACCAAAGCAACATTTCAAGCACTTTTGCCTAGAATTGAAGCTGAAATCTGTATTAATCATAATAGGTAAAAACGAAATTTGTTATTTATTGTTATTAAATATTTTCAGAAGCAGAGCAATGCCACCCAGAGATCAACCATTGTTGGCTTTACGGTTTTATGCGACCGGTTGTTTTTTAAGGGCGTGTGCTGATTTCTCAAAAGTTTCGGCTAGTCTCACTGGTCGTGTGGTAGTAAAGGTTTCAAAAGTTATTGCGGCGCTGGATCATGATATGATAAAAATCCCAAACACCATACAAGAAATCCGAAAATCGTTTCCATTTGACAGAAGTGCTATCAGCGCCACGATCGGACAATAAAACATTCAAAACAATAGCCTTCGTGATTAGAAACAAGCCGTGATGCTGCTTTTGATTATAAATTTAAGGTCACTATTTCGACCACGATTTCATTGATTTCTTCGGTTCTTTGCTTCGCGAAACAAGATATAAAGGTGGTGAATTACTCGAAAGCTATAACGGATAATTTGCATCGTACCTTTCACTTCGAAAATCCTTTAATAAGAACACACAATTATAGAAAATACCTCTTTATGTGACGTCACGATAGTTTGTATCAAGGTGGTGTTTTATTGTATCCAGTGTGCAGGAGTTGTGGAACCTTATTTCGAGAGTTGCTATACCGAGTTGGAATTTTCATGAAGGTGCCCAAGTTAAAGATATCTTCGATATATCTTTATCTGCGGTATAGCTATCTGACAGAAAAACTAAATATGAAGACCTCGGGCATAAGCACTTTAACATCATAATATGGAAATTTCAAAAAGTGGAGTTGATCCACTTCAATTCTGAGCACCACATATTCGGATTTGTAAAATTACAGTTATAGGTCCTCTACTACAGATAGCACCCCTCTAAGATAATAAAGAATTCAGCAGAAAGTAACACTCGATCTTCTGACATTTTTGAGGCAATTGATACAAAAGAAAAAGGTGATTAAGCAAAGTATTGGGCGAGTTAAATTTATTTTTCTAATCTCTAAAAAACTTGATATTTGGAGTAACTGTATAGTTGAATTTGTAATAACTTCCCTTTCACCTGCCTTGGCGTAGTGTTCCCATTTTACAAAAAATCAATTTAACTAGGTAGAATGGTTTAGTTTGAATCTGTTTTGGATTTATTAAATTTAGTACGCATTTAAAATTTTTAATGATTATATTGACAAATAAAAGTTCTACTGTCTAAGGAATAGAATTCGGGTATTTTATTCGGACGTCATGGATTCCAAACAAATTTATGGTTTGGCGAAATTATTCCGAGACAAAGGTGACGAGATTTTGTCCTCTGAATCGAAATTGACCCTATCAGGTAAATAATAAATTAATTCCTAAGTGATAATGAATACTGTGTCCCTTTTTTAGGCCCTCTTCTGAATGCGATGAATGATTCTTTTACGTTGATCGCTGACCAAAGTGAAATATGTTCGTCACAATCTTTTCAAGTAGTAAAACCAAATAATGCCAAATCTGATGATATTCGGAACTTGCAGTTCATACATGATTTTGTTCAGAAAACTGTCTTGCTATGCATCACACTATATACTGGAGATGAGTCGTTTGAAGGTTCAGTCGACATATCGAAATTTCGAAGCCTTCGCCAACTAGAAGTGAAAAAACTAGACATCAAACAGATAGTGGGAATACAGCAGCTGAGAGCTCAACTCCAGCAGCTAATTTGTGTTCGAAGTATTAAATGTGTGGAAGATATTATATCATATTGTGGTGGAGACCGATGTAATGGGTTTCTATGGAGTGAGCTTAAAATAGCTAATTTCAGCTACAACAATTTAAAAACAGTAGACTTGTCATTAGAATTTGTACAATGTTTACAAAACTTAAATCTAAGTCATAATCAGATAACGAGCGCAGAAGCAATCAAATGGTTACCTAATTTAAAAGTCTTAAATTTAAGTTTTAATCGAATGACAAATATACCATGTTTACATATTGAAGCATCTCGACGGTTACAAATCTTAATAATCAGCAATAATTTCATTGAAGACATAAGTGGCTTATCACACTTATATGCCTTAACTGAACTGGATTTATCCGACAACTGTCTTTTAGGTCATTCGTATTTAGCACCACTCAGTCCTCTCGTTGCTTTGCGATATCTCAATTTGCTCAATAATCCTCTCGCATGCCATCCAACTCATAGACGGTCAACTGTTGCTTACTTACACAAAAATACGGCAAATGTTAGATTTGTTTTAGACAATGACCCCCTAACTAGGGTCGAGAAATCTTTGACGGGTCCTTCGTCATGGTTTACTTCTCGTATCGCACACAGTGCCGGAAATATTGGTCACAGAACTCCAGTCCGATCGCTTCAGATGTGGACGCCATCTTCCAGTATTGGTACATTGCATAGTTTGAACTTAGATGAAAATGAAACTATTACTAATTCAGTTAATTCCAATTCGATGTCTGACAAACAGAGAAAACTACGAACCAGGACTGTAAAATTTGAAAATCAAAATTCAGAAAAGGGCGATATAACAGAATTGCCACAAGTTAAAGAAATAACCAAAGAATTGTTAGTACCTAACAAAGAACATCTTCAGACGAAGAAGCAAATTGAAGATTTACGGGAAAAGTATGGTAATGATTGGTTAAAAAGTCAAAATACTCATACTGTCCTGGGTGGTTCTGGAATTACAAGAAATAGCGTTGAATTACAATGTGATAAATTTTCTTTTCAATTGAGTTCTGAGGACTTTAAAAGAGAAATCGAAAATTCAAGTGAAAGAACTGGAAACATCTCATTATCAAATATCAATACTTTAACACCAACACAAACGGAATTTTTAGCAGAATCGCCAGTTAAAATCTTAAAGTCAGGCGAACTCGAAACTGCACAGCCGTCGTTATGTGGACATGAAACTTTCTGGGATAAAAATATTGAGCAAAATCAAACAGCTAATCGGGCGGTTCAACAAGAGCAAATTTCAATTAACTTCGATGAATCGTATAAAGAAGTCGACGATCAACAAATAAGTAAGAATATCAATAATTTAATATTAAACTTTTAAATTTTTATTTATTGTTTGTAGTATCAGAGCCTGAAGAAAACGAAGTTACTTACATTGTTAGTGCTTCTGATCAAATTGACGATCTAATCTTGGTAGTATCCAACACAAGTATAAAAGAGAAACACATTGCAACAGGAAGGTTTGAATATTTCATAAATAATTTTTTTATTACCAAGTTCTAAATGAAAAATTCAGAGTACTGAAGTTGAAGTCATGTAAAACAAATTTCAGAATATTAGAGTGGAGCCCAATATTTTTTTTTAGTTGAAATAGGAAAAAAAATTAAAAATAATGCTAATTTGTGAATTTTCAAAAAAAAAAAATAAAACCCTCTGTACTTCCATAGACAATATATCTGAGAAGCTACAGTTAAAATTTTAACAGATCGATTCCCTTAGGCGCGCGCCTCGCCTTGAGTCACGCCAATCGACTCTTGGTATTCCCTTATGCCGCGGTCACACGACGCTGTTTTGCCAGCCGCTGCCTGCTGTTGGTTAGTAGCGCTGGCAAATAGCAACAGCAGCCAGCATACTGAGAGGGTTCACACGATTTATACTTAAGTAGCGCTGGCAAGTAGCAAAACAGTGGTTTGACATTTGAATCTGGGCGATTTTTTAAGTAATAAACGTAGCACACAAATTTAAATAAATAAACGTAAAACAACAACTTACAATAAACAAACTTTACCACTTATCAGACTTTTGACAGCTCAGAAACCATTCGACAGGGTCACGTGATACCTAGTAGCGCTGGCAAAGTAGAACGGTCTCTACTTCAATAGCGCTGCTAAAATCATCACACTGCTGCTGGTAGTAGCAACGCACTAGGGTTCAGACGGTGCTGCTGAAACGGCTGCTAACAGCCAAACTGCCACTAGCGCTGGCAAAACAGCGTCGTGTGACCGCCGTATTAGACTTTCTTATCGACAGCAGGTGTAAAAATTCGAAATATACAACTAACGCCATCTTTTGCTCGACATTCGAACAAATTTTGTGTATTCCTTAAAGAGCCAAATACAATGATACCCACACAACATTTACGGCTACAGATTACGGCGGCAATGTCGCCCTCCATATACAATGGCGCACACTTTGTTGTTCTAAACATAATTTGCTTTTCACAGATAAAACTTTTTACGCACTCAATTAATTGTTCTTCGAAATTCATTTTTTTCATTCCTTGGTCTTGATCATTCTTTATTTCTTTCATTTGAATTTTGACAGTCAGTGAGCTACATATAACATTTTTTGTACCCAATTATCATAAAATCTAAGCAACACAGCATACGAACTATATTTCCTAATACTTGCTTTAAATGAAGAAATTTAGATTTTATGACATCCCCATAAGATTTCATTTTGAATCAACCACTAAATTTTGTATGCGAGCTGGCCGACAAAAGTTAAATTCGATTAAACTTTTTACGGCTGCAAAGTTGGTCGGATTCATTGTATATAGAAGCATAGAGTCCTATGAGTTTAAAACCTGAAATGTCGCCGTAAATGTTGTGTGGGTATCATTGTATTTGGCTCTTAAGACTTTTTTTTATTGAAATGAGTCGATAAAAAACGACAAATCGAAGAGCGCCGATTTTGGAATCGACCGCTAAAATTAAAAAAAAACATGAAAATGAATAAAGAAAGAAGGTATGTATATTTAATTTTAATAATGTAGTTTCTAACACATGTCGTCTTCAATTGAGGGGTCTAAAAACGAATTAAATCAATTAATTAATCAATTTAGTTAAAAATTGAAGCAATCCCGGTTAAATTCAAAAATTGAAGACATTTTTTGCTGAACAAAAGTTATTTAGGATATGATTCTACATAAAACTCCGAGACATCAAAATCCGATTGAAATAAATTTTAAAAAATCTTATTGAAAAGTTGGACTTCAAAGTGGAATTTTGATACAACTGTTCGCTGTTCGATTGAACTTCGAACAATGCCATATCACCATACGAGTTTTCAATAATTGCCAGATTGGCAATTATAGCTTTTGTTATGTTATTAATTCGTTACATATTACCTTAGCAGCAACTGCTCATCATTCTGCGGTTCATCGACACAGATACTAGTTGCCGATGTTATTCAGGGCATCAATCGTGTAACGAGACGCGTTTCCGTCTTTGAGCTGAGACGGCGACATCGACGCGACACGTTTTTCTAATCTTGTATCGCGACACTAAAAAGATTGAACGTTCAATGGATTGAATTTCTTAAATCAATTATAGGTCACGCCAAATTAAGCACCATACGAACCAGTTTTGCTCACTATAAATATCTTGCAACACAAACGTCAAAATAAAAATGTTTGGATTAGCTGAAATTAATTTTATGTTAAGTTCACCAGAAAAAAGTGTATTACGAGTTGTTCGCAGGTTCTAAAGGGACATAAATGATCCGTTCTAGCTCATCTCAAAATCGTAATTTATAATTAATAGACTTTTTGCTTGAAGTGAATAAAAATCAAATCCTCCCACAAAAGTTTTTTCTTTTTGTTGCCGGAGGCACCAGTTTCAAACGCGCCCCTCGCTAAGGCATTATTTTCATCCATGAACCTTACAAGGGTTTCCCACTGTTTTTCATTCGTTATCGTCCTGAAATAATATAAATTTATTATGATTTAAATACAAAAACTTTTATTTACTTTGGTTCCTCCATTGTGAAATGGCAGACGAAATGACACTGAGCGACGACTCGAACTGTGTCGCTGAACGAAAAGACGCGTCGCTAGTATGCAACGACACGTCGCCATACACGATTGCTTTTCATAATGAAAGACGCAATTTCGTGTCTGTGTCGCGTTACACGATTGATGCCCAGATGTCGACTGCTAGTGTTTATCGCATATTGCCGAAAGTATGAACGGCATTATACCCCATTTGAATCACTTTATTCAAATGCCAGCAACATTGCAAGAACGAGAGGCGGCCACTGCTGCATTTTTTCGTATGTTGCTGACTCCAATTGGGGCAGCGAGGCCTTTTTGCATGACCACTAACCGTACCACTAACCGCACTAAATTACACGTTTATAAACAAACATAACAAAAGCTATAATTGCCAATCTGGCAATTATTGAAAACCCGTATGGTGATTTAAGTGAACGGCAAACACTTGTATCAAAATTCCACTTTGAAGTCAAACTTTCCAATAAGATTTTTTAAAATTTATTCCAATCGGATTTTGATGTATGGGAGTTTTATGTAGAATCATATCCTAAATAACTTTTGTTCCTGTACTTTTTTGATAAGATGCACCGTTTTTGAGATATTCGCAAAGAACATTTTCGTTCGTATGGAGGGTATTCACTTGTGGAATATTCTCACAAACTGCACAAAATTTGTAGCTCAATTTTCTTTGGTGAAATGCAAACTCACAAATAAGTGAAATTTTCACAAATTTGTAAGTTGTAATTTACAACTACAAATCGTTTTTGGTGAACGAAAAGTGAAAAATTTCCACAAATTTCCTTTTGTAAAGTGAAACTACAAATTTGTAATACCCAGAATTTGGTGAAACGAAATAAGCCAATATTTTACAAATTTTGTTAAAAAACACTTGTAAATACAAATTTGTTAGTTGGTGAAATATACCACTGGACTACATAGGGGTTTTATTATATAGAATTCCTTTTCTCGGCATAATTAGCATGGGGGATTTTTTTTTTGAAGCGGACATTTCGAATTTCAGAAAAAGTTTTACACAGATAACGTGAATATACTTTTATCGCCCTAAAAATCAAGATAAAATTATGCAGAGAAGAATAGACACAGTTTGTCCGATACGTTGATTTAGTATTTGTATTGGAAACTATTGTTTGTGCAAAGACTCACTACGCCAGTTACTTAACTAAATATTCTTTTGTTTAACAAACATTTATTCCATCTACTTTTTTTACATGTTTTACAGAACCAAAACAAAGTGGAATTTAAAAACTCTCGAGAGCTGTGATCGGATCAAGTCAGACACTTTAAGAATAAACTTCGACACTCTTCGAAAAGATAAAAAGGAACGAATATACACTGTTAGGGAGCACCTATGTCAGGTAATGTTTAAGTTTTTTGCTTATTTTTTAAAATTTGTTTTGTGTATATAAAGGAACTGGAAAAATTCTTGCGCGGAATTCTCTCGAGGCGACCACTCTCTGAAATGAATCAAACAATTTATCGTTGTATAAAATGCTCTACACAGTTTTCAAGAGAAAATGTCTACAAAAAAACTGATTTTGGTAAAAAAAATGTTGAGAGAAATCAACTGAATTCAATATCTTAAAATATTGTAGATGTTATTTGTCCGGAGTGCAAAAGCAATTTTGCTGTAGAAATCAAAGAATCGTCGATAGGAACAGATGAAATTAGTCCCGCGATGCCCCAGGAACCAAGTACTTTGCCTGTGATTGCTACTTCGACAACCTCTCGGCCTCAAAGCGCCGGTGAGAAATTCAATTTTATTGAAAAAAGTTCTTCCCATAGCAGTATAGGTAAAATTTTTCATACAATTTGCCTTCGTCGATTGAAAGCAATTTGAATTGGAACAGCTTGTTGTTTTTTGTTTAATCGTTAAATTGATATGGTTTGTAACAAAATTTTAATTTACTCATATGACTTCAATTTTTTAACACAATTTACATATAAAAAAATTACATCGATGTATTTTTTATTGTATTGAAGCCAAAATAACTCATTTAAACACAAGGAACAGTACAATTAATGCTGAGCAATCGTCAAATACTTTAAATTTAAACATTTAAATAAAATTTGATCATAATATTCCAAATGAAATTTCTTAAAAATAAACATTTGTCATCATATAGAGAATTTGACGATTGGCTCCTGGCAATTGTAGCTTTACATATGTTTTTGATTTAAATTTCCTATTAAATACTGACCGATGACCCTGCTTAATCTATATATATTTCATGAAAAAAGTTGTATGGAAGGTGGTGATCTATCTTGCATTCACACAGAATCACAAAGTATCTACGAAAAAGGGTGCCAAAGAAATTTTGGACTAATGAACCGATTTTGTTTAAGTTATACTTTTTTGAAAGGTAATTATATGGCCCCTATTTTGTTCTTTGCAGTCTTGTATGTCAGAGTCGTCAGTCTGAAGATATTGGTCCCCAAATTAATTTATTATTTTTATTTTTCGTTAAATGTCATTTTTTTGAAAACTTCTTATTTTTTCGTTTTTATGTATTTTTTAATTCGCTATAATTTTACCTGCAAGTCATCCATACAAAACAAGTCTGTGTCATTACCGGTTTTCTAAGTAAACGACATTTACAATGCTTCCGGTTCCAATATCTCAAAATTTAGGGTTTATTGGTCAGTATTTTTAATCATATCTGCTACTCTTGAAACAATTTTTTTATTCTATTTAGTATTTTATGGACGACGAAAAACATTAAATAAATGGCCCCATATTTAATCAAGGGTGCGAACACAATTAATCAGTATAAATAGAGAATCTGTAAACTAGAGATCTGTACGAGAGTGCTCAATCGGTCATTTAAGACCTAGAAAGCCTATAATCTAGAGAGTGGACAATCGGGAATGTAAAATAAGTCATCAAGCAGAAAAACCATCGCGATTTAATTATTACAAATAATTGCCAAAATAACGAAAATATGTTAATATAAGGAACATACGTGTGTGTCAGGAATCAAAAAATTGCAAGGTCGTAGTTTTAATAAATTTAAATGTGTTGAGAAAAACTGTTGTAGCTAACCTCACTGCAGTTAACAGACTGCCCTAGTCAGTAGGATTCATTGGGACAGTATATTTAGTGCGATTGACCACTCTTTAGAATATAGGCTCTCAAATTTGTATATATGTTTGCCCTGACTTAGACTCTTGCAACATATTAAAACGGTTGACGACTAGCAGTATTTGTTTTTTAGCATTTGCTACCAAAAAATGTCACAGAATTAAGCGAGAACTCCAATTGGGCAGAGGCAGCAGCAGAGGCAGAAGCAGAACTTTAGAACACATATGGGATGAGCTCCAATAAAGCAGCAGCAGAGGCAGCGGCAGAGCCAGAAACACATTTTAGCTCTAATCTCTAAATTTCTGCTTTCAATTTAACCTCACAAATCGTTGTTGATATTTATTGCATATATGGATTTAAGTAAATATTTGTAATACTTGAAATGGACTAGAAATTAATTGAATACGTGAAAAACAACAAAATATTATACGACAAATCATGCCGCGGATATAAATACGTACAACGTTTTGACAGGTTTCTGCTATTTTCGTCAGAATTTAAATTTCATTGTGGGACAGAAAGCATATTCTGCTTCTGCCGCTGCTACTGCTTCTGCCTCTGCTGCTGCCTCTGCCCAATTGGAGTTCTCGCTTTAGACACACATACGATTTTTACTGTTGCCAGCAAACATTTGGGCCATTGTATTTGGTAAATTTCATTTCGCTGTGGGAAAATAACCCCTTGTCACCAGCGGTTTGAAAATTTCAACTTCATCAGTAACTAAAGGTGTAAACAGAATTGCGGCTTTGTGGACTTCAGCTTCGGCTTCAGCTTTGACAGTTCTGTAGACTCAATGCTTTTCAACGTAATGGAACACAATAGCAAAGTTGCAAAGCCGGTGAAGCCGAAGTCGAAGTCGTAGTAGCTCTACTCTCTACTCTTGGTCGGCTTTGACAACTTTAACCTAACTTTTTTTGTGAGTAAATGATTGTCATTGAAAATGTTTGAAGAAAAGTTAATAAATATAGTGCAAAAGAATGAAATTCTTTATAATAAAAAAAAACAAGCAATCTACATTCCACCTCAATGAATTTTCTTCTCGAAATTTTGTTTAAGTTTTCAGAAATCAGAGACAACAATAAATCAAATGTTTGTGGCCTCATTTTTGTTATTTTAAAGAAATGTTCTGGGTCTCGTGTTTTCATTTTTTGGTAGTTTTGTGCAAAATATCCATCAATGTCTCTGTTTACATTCAATTCCCGAACCCACCATCTTCTTGATCTGATTCCTTGCGCTTTTTGTGCTAATTTAGCGGCTTTATATGCAATAAAGCTTAATGCAATAATATCAATTAAAGCATCGGCATCCATACTTTTTATTTACGGATTATTCATTACAAAATATACTAATTGAACGACGCTGTACACTGATTTTCGCTCAAAATGAACACAACGAATTAACCAAAACAAAGCCGAATCAGTACCTGTCAAAGTTGCAATTGTGTTCGAATGAAAGTTGAAGCCGACGAAGCCAACAAAGTCCAAAGCTGAAGCCGAAGCCCAAAGCCCAAAAAGCCGCAATTCTGTTTACACCTTAAAGGTGAATTTAATTTAGCATTGATCGGTTTTCCGTGCATGTGGAAACTGATTCCATTAGTGTAGCATTATTTTGTTAAAACGTTAAAATGTATCCCCAAACATAACAAAAGCTATAATTGCCAATCTGGCAATGATTGAAAACCCGTATGGTGATTAAAGGCCGCCCTTCATTACCATGACTTCGGCAACTGCAAAAAAATAGAGACACATTTATGTGAAGATACGTTGACGAGAAAGGGAGATAAGAATCAACTGCAAAAATTTGTCGGCAACTGCAAGAATAATTTCCCCTGTTTTTTATGGCGATTTTATGGCGATTTCTACTACAATCACACATTGTCCATGTAAGTGAATAGTAAGCACGGACACATTCAAACTGTTATTATAGCGTGATGTCATTTTTCTCCTTCGCATGCATAGTCAAAAGCTTTGTTACCATGCCAATTTGAACATTATATTCATAGCATAAGGTTTGATATGATTGCTATAAAATTGTAAAACTGGAAGGGATAGCGTTTAACTTGTATTCAGTCATTCTTTTTTAGATCTACATAAGTCTATCTTGCTCTAGTTTTCTGCATTTTTTTGCAGTTACAGAAGTCATGGTAATGGAGGAAAGCCTTAATGGCGAACAGTTGTATACAAATTCCACTCTGAAGTCAAACGTTCCAATAAGATTTTTTAAAATTTATTCCAATCGGATTTTGATGTATGGGAGTTTTATGTAGAATCATTCTAAAAATAAATCACTTTTGTTCTTGGACTTCTTTGATAAGATGCACAGTTTTTAAGATATTCGCAAAAAACGTTTTCGTTCGTAATGGTCTATTTTTGCCCATAAACGAACTTAGCCTCGCATTTTACGAAAAACGAATCTGCATAAAAATTCAAGTCTCTAGCTCAATCCGTACGCCCGCAATCCGCATCACAGACGGACGGACAGACAGACGGACGGACGGACGGACATGCAAAAATTAATTATTTTTATCATTCTAAACACACTGGTGTAATTCATTTTTGTGTGTGATGACGGGATCTTGGCGTTACAAACGGTAAGACAAATCTATATATATAAAAATGGATGTTTGTCTGTCTGTTGGTTTGTCTGTCCGTTTGAGATTACAAAACTTAAAAACTACTGGACCGATTTTGACGCGGTTTTTTGCAAAATGATCTGCGTTGCCAGGAGCTTTTTCTAATTTTGTCTCCGAAAAACTGGCTTTCGGGTCTTTCCGTGGTCGCTGATCACGAGTTGGTTGTTAGAATTTGAAAATTCTAAACTAAAAGTCCTGTAAGGATAACGCAAATATCCTTTCTCCCATTTTTCCCCGGAAAATTGGCATTATAGGGTATTTGGGGTCGCTAATTAAGAATCTGGTGTTGGAATTTCAAAATTCGGAACAGAAGGTCCTGTAAGGTAACGCAAATATCCTTTTTACCATTTTTCTCCGGAGAAATTGGCATTATGGGGCTTTTGGGGTCGTTGATCATGAATCCGGTATTAGATTTTCAAAATTCGAAACGGAAGGTCCTGCAAGGATAACGCAAATATTCTTTTTCTCATTTTTCTCCGGAGAAATAGGTATTATGGGGTTTTTGGGGTCGCTGATCACGAATCCGATATTAGATTTCAGGGATGGGAAACGTTATCGTAACGTAACGAAATAACGAAATAACGAAATGATTTTCGGGCTATTTCTTCATAATTACGTTATAACTAGGGGCTGCAATACCGGAAACCGGTTTTACCGGCCAATTTCACTACCGAAATTACCGGTAAATTTTTTTAAAAAATACCGGTATTTCGGTATTTTTTTGTATTAGTTGGGCGGGCTTAGCGGTCCAATTTTAAGAAATAAAAGCAAAAGTTGTGTTTTAATTTTCCAGCCTGACGTTTCGAGCCTTGTTTTGGTTCATCTTCAAAGGCGTTAAACGATCATTTAAATGCAATATGTTATAACTGTTAATATTTAGCCGTAAAAACTTTGTGGAAATGTTACATTAAAAATGAGCCAAAACAAGGCTCGAAACGTCAGGCTGAAAATTAAAACACAACTTCTGGTAATTTTTTTTTCTAAATGAAGATCTCGGTGCAAAAAGCGGTCATCCCCACTTTTTCAAATTTTTCAGGAGAGATAAAAAAGATATTAGCGTGAAGTTTTTGCTCTGGGACAAAGTTAAAAAATTACAATTTAAATCAAACATGTATTCTTACATCGTTTTAATTTGAGATAAATCCATATTTTGTTTCTGGCACCCAAGAGGATATTAGCGGTTTTGAAAATGCATTATTGGCTACAAAATACAGTCCAAAATATGTTCAATAGCGTTTAAAAATAAACAAATAAAAAAATATTCAATTTCACAAAACAAAACTCTCAGAAAAAATTAAAGATTTTTTGAAAAAAAAATCTGCGTCAAATTATATGAAACAATGCTTTCAGTGGTCTCCTTTTCTTTAATAACTTTTTACACAGTCCTCCAACGAGTCCGGAGTTTGCAGCCAAATATGCGCATTCTTTTATTCTTGCGCCAACTGCAATAACTCATTTTCGTCAAAAAGTGGAGGTGACCGCTTTTTGCACCGAGGTCTTCAAATGTTTTAATGAAATAACTTATGATAATGGGCTTTTCTGATAATTCAAAAATGTCAAAATCGTAATTTTTTTTGTGAAAACCTTAATTATCGAAAAAGCCCAATATTTACAAGCTTTCCGAATGTAAGAGCAAACTGAAGTATACTTCTAGTACATGTACATAAGTAAATGATAAAATATGCAATATACATATCGTCGGCTAAAAGTGAAATTGTGCTAAGTCTATTATACCAAATTTGACAGAAGAGCAATAAAAACCCTTGTTAAATCATTTTAATTTTCATTTAAAGAAAACAGAGTCTCATTTAAAGAAAACTGAGCACAATTTTTCTCATTTAAATAAAACTCAGTATTATTGAAAGAGAATTAAAACGATTTAACAAGGTTTTCATTGCTCTTCTGGAATATTATACCAAATGGACTTAGCACAATTTCACTTTTAGCCAACGATACATTAGAGAAAAAAAATCAAAACAAAACAGAAAAGAAAAAGCAACCATATTTGGAATTTGTAGCCGTAATTAATGTATTTTGGTTTTATTATTGAATTGTTATAATTATGTGTTCTTGTTTTCTTGATTTTATGATTTACACTATAAATATTATAAAATTATTGTTACTTATTTCTTCGTACGTTTTTTTTCCCTCTCACTGTCACTAATATGCTATACATGATTTGTTTTATCTAAATAGCGATTTACCGGTAAATACCGGTAAACCGGTTTTTACTAAAAATATTTACCGTTTACCGGTAAATCCGAAACTCGGTAATTTTGCAGGCCCTAGTTATAACGTTATAGAAATTCAATTCCGTTACAATAACGAAAAACGTAACGAAAAACGAAAAAAAATATTACGTTTTTTCGTTATTTATTAATTTTTCCTTGTTTTGTTCAGTATTATATTTTTGTGAAATTTTCCACAAAAATTCATCAAGTATAACCCCACAGACCTGCCACCTGCATAAAATATAATTAAAAATATTGGAGTAGTCTTTTTAATCGTATTTTGATTCTAATGTAGGGGCCACATCTATCAGTTTTCCATCAGTTTTTGGGAAATTGATGGGAAACTGATTGGTGTGAACGTTCGCGTCAGTCGTATCGCATTAGAATATAACCAAATATTATTTTTTGAACTTAATGCAATAATAATGCATACACACACTCTCTTTATTATCCACCGGTATTTTTTGAACTCTACAATCAAACTGAATGGAAAATTTTCACAAAAAACTGTCAGTCGCAACTGATAGATGTGAACGCTTAACCGGATGTAAAAAACTGATGGAAAACTGACGAGTACCGTAACAGTTGCGACTGATGGAAAACTGATAGATGTGGCCCTTACATAAATCGGATTTTGTTTTGGCCCGATTCCCTCTATTTCTGGAGATACGAAAAAGGAAATCTTTCAAGCAACTTTGTTGGTATCGAAAAGTAATTCCAGAAGTAGAGTGAATTTCGCGAAAGCTAAGTGCGACTCAGAATCAGCGACGTCAAAATAGCCTAAAATTCTATATCTTTGATATTGACTAAAATGTCGATTTTTTAACTTAGTAATCACTATTTTATTTTATTTTTGTTTACCCGTATGGTGAAACCAGAGAATATCACCATACCAGTTTTCAATTGGCAATTTTTGGATTGCCAAATTGGCAATTATAGCTTTTGTTATGTTTTTATTTGTATTTTCTTTTTGCTACGTTTTATGATTTTTTATAGAATTTATTTTTATGGAAACTGAACTGAATTACTTTGTGACAAACTATTATTAAAGTGCGTTTTTTTGTTTTCAGTTTCCATACAATGTGTAACGAAATATAACGTTATAACGTAACGAAATGAAATTTTTTATCGTTACAAAACGAAATAACGTAACGAAATAAAAGTTCAATTTCGTTACGTAACGAAATGTATAACGTTACGATTTTTTATTTGGTTTCCCGTCCCTGTTAGATTTTCAAAGTTCGAAACAGAAGGTCCTGTAAGGATAATACAAATATCCTTTTTCCGATTTTTCGCCGGAAAAATTGGTATTATGGGGTTTTTGGGGTCGCTGATCACGAATCCGGTATTAGATTTTAAAAATTCCAAACGGAAGGTCCTGTAAGGATAAATATCCTTTTTCCCGTTTCTCCCCGGAAAAATCGGCATAAGGGGGTTTTTGGGGTCGCTGATCACGAATCCGGTATTAGATTTGCAAAAATTTAACCCGAAGTTCCTGAAAGGATAACGCAAATATCCTTTTTCCCCGGAAAAATTGGCATTATGTTTGGGATCGCTGATCACGAGTCTGATATTAGATTTTCAAAATTCGAAACGAAAGGTCCTGTAAGGATAAATATCCTTTTTCTCGTTTTTCCCCGGAAAAATCGGCATAAAGGGGTTTTTGGGGTCGCTGATTACGAATCTGGAGTTGGAATTTCAAAATTAGAAACGTAAGGTCCTGTAAGGATAACATTTTTTCCCAAAACTTTTTAAGTTATTTATGGTTTTTTGGCATTCTAAAATTTATACAAAAAACTTTTAGCTGCCAACGAAGGGTCTGCTAGTTTAATATATATGGGGTACCCCCCATATATATTAAAACGTTTTTTGCGAATATCTCAAAAACGGTGCATCTTATCAAATAAGTCCAAGAACAAAAGTTATTTAGGATATGATTCTACATAAAACTCCCATACATCAAAATCTGATTGGAATAAATTTTAAAAAATCTTATTGAAAAGTTGGACTTCAAAGTGGAATGTTGATACAACTGTTCGCCGTTCACTTAAACTTCGAACAATGCCATATCAGCATACGGATTTTCAATAATTCCCAGATCGGCAATTATAGCTTTTGTTATGTTTATACAAAAAAATTGACTTACACATAACGGTATTCCGTATGGGAGCTTAGCTAAATCGCGTTATTTAAGAAAAACTCGTTTCCATCGTACTTCACATTTACGCTTAAGCGTAATAATAGTTTAGAAAAAATGACTAAAACATTTTTTTTTGCTTTTTCTCTTCACCCAATGAAAGGAGCATGGAGGTCACCATTTAACAAAAATTCAAGTAGATTATACTACTAAATGCAAAACGAAATATAAATTGACAAATCTTGTTTTTGAAATTCTAAGGGTCTGCAGGGTCGTTGAACGAATCATCATCATGCTCAAAATTATCGAATTCAGACAGTTCTATTGATTCTAAGCAAAGTATCGCTGGCAGTTCAACTCAAGATCGGGACGTGGATTTTATTATAAATAATAGAAATATGGAAAGTGACATTGAAGTATTAAGTAATCCAAGTCAAAGTAGTATTGAAGTGTTGGATTATGCACATTCGAGCCGCAAAACTTCTGAGGAGCGAAAAATTTCACAAATTCCAACTTTAGAAACAATTGAGGACAATAGTTATGCATATCCATATGATAATCTTTCAATTGACGAGCATTCTATAATCGAGGTAGCTACAAATATTTATAATATTGAAGTGGATAGCGCCGCAGATTCTATAATAAAAAAAAATATTATGCCTGACATTAATTTAACTGAGAGCAGTTCATCTGGATCTGTTACGGATAGCATTTGTACAGCATATGAACAAGGTGACAAAAATTCAAATTTAACAAATGATTCAAATATTGGTGGAGAGAAAAGCAGCAATAAAAATGATGCGTCCCTTATTTCTTCCGTATTCGGTGGTAAGTATATATGATTTAATGTTACCGACGATTTTCTTAATACTATTTCTTCTAGGGCTTTTCCAGTCTACAAATATTCTCATGTCCAGATCTCAAAAGTCTAGTGGTGCTGATAATAATCATTTATGCGAGAAATTCAAATATTCATATAGGGATTTTAGTGATGCTGATCATAGACTAAAATTATATTTCTATCAGCAAATTTTTGGAAATACTGATGAACAGTTTAAATGGCTTGTCAAAGGAAAAATTTTTGATGAAAGAACATTATTACTTTATGATGGAATTATTATGATGTCCACAACTAGATTTCATATGTTTGAGATATATGGCAAGGAAAAAAATGATATATCCAAGTGGCTGAAAACAACCGGGAACGTAATTGTAAATAAAGTCGAAAAAATTCGTGCACTTCCATGGAAAATGGGTATTTCCGTGTTTATAAAAGGAATAGGCTATTTTCATATACTTCTTCAAGATAATCTGAGAACTGAAAGTCTTTTTTTATTTTTTGCAAGTAATTTTTTTTTATATTTTTGGTTTTTAACATTAAATTTGTATAAAATTTTCAGATAATCCGCTTCCAGACGATTGTAGTCTTGAACATGAACCTCCTAAGACAATTTTGAAGAAGATTTCATACGTGACTCATAACGAGCCGATAAAAATGGTGTCTCTTCCGAATGCTTGTGAAATATCTTCGGATGATTTTCAAAGATCGTTTGCACCATGTGCTTTTATATCTACTGATACCCGTTTATATGTAACAAGTTCATCATATGAGTGGCTTTCAACTGAAGGTGATGTAAATATTGAAATCGAACATACTCAGCTGATGAGTAATTTAGTCGCTATAGACAGACCCACCAGAGCTTCTATTTCTATAAATTTCTTAGAAGAGTTTGAAAATAAATATGAACTCTGGAAATGTAGTTTTGAAACAGAAGATCATGCAGATAGTTGTTTTTATGCTATTGGACAGTCTTGGGAAAAGTTGTTCGGTATACCATTAGAAAGTAATTAATATAATATATATTGTATATAAATAGCTTATATAAATAATAATAATGAATGCCTTACTGTGAAAAATGTACTATTTTGTTGAAAATTTAAGCAAATCATTTTGTAATTCCATCTCAAATTATTTACGTTTACAGTCATGTCCAATTTCTCACCTTTTGTCAATTGGATCTTCTTAGGCATCTAAAAAAAGTTATCCGTATTTTTCTGTTTAGTGGACTACGACTCGGTAAGTGGTGGGGGCGGGGCTTGAAGTCGGAGCAAACCTGAAATCATGGTAAAGGTTTGTATAAACGAAGAGGGCTGATTTCTGGGACCAAATTATGAAAAAAATTGTTGGACACGTAGGACCGGAATTGCACCGTTATCCATCGGAAACCCAATTCATCTCAACGTTCTCCGTTGGTAAATTCAAAAGATACAGTATTTTCCATCAAAAAATATTTCATTGTTTTAAATCTCATCGATTTCAACGTGATCTTGTACCACATCCAATGGTAAAATTTTTTATTCGTGATTTGTATGAGATGATACAACATCGTTTTGAAATCGAAATTTTTGAAAATCCCGTTACTCTTACAATATTGGTGCGTCGAAAATCTGTTGCCGTGAATTAGTTTCAGGATTGTTTTACAAGACAAAAAAAGTTATCCCTTTTTCGAACAGTTTCTCTGCAATTTCCCCTGGCAGTTTAGAAGACGATTGTCTCAAAACTACGTTTTGCTGTTTGGTACAAGATAAAATTCAAGGGACGATATGACGAAAAATTGGGTATTATGTTGACATTATTTATACAAAAAAATTGACTTACACATAATGGTATTCAGTATGGGAGCTTAACTAAATCACGTAATTTAAGAAAAATTCGTTTCCATCGTACTTCACATTTATGCTTAAGCATAATAATAGTTTAGAAAAAATGATTAAAATATTTTTTTTGCGTTTCTCTTCACCCAATGAAAGGAGCATGGAGGTCACCATTTAACAAAAATTCAAGTAGATTATACTACTAAATGCAAAACGAAATATAAATTGACAAATCTTGTTTTCGAAATTCTAAGAACCATTTTTATTTATGTGGTAAAGATTCACTCAAACGACTCTAAAGGTATAGATACACGACGAGAGACTTTGGTCTCTTAGACCAAAAATTTCGCCTCTGCATACAAAGAGACCGGAGATTTGTCTCCAAGTATCAAGTCTCTAGGGTCTCTTGGCAGACTTAAGTTTCTTGCCGTGTAGCTACTAATGAGAGTCTCTTTAATGCGTCTCCGGTCTTCAAAACGTTTTGATATCTATCTCTTGGTCTCCGGAGACGAATTTTGAAATTTCAGGGAATTGTTTTGTGGGAACGAGAATTTCTTTCGTTGTTTTGAGTTTAAAAGTAAATTTTTATATAGAAAAAAAGTGTTTTTCGTGCAACAATGTTTGTGTTATGCTGGTCGATTGTCGCTTTCTTATCAAATTTTTCACCCATATTTTGCGTTGCTTCTTTTGCCCCCTACGCAAAATTATGAGTGCTGCTATTATGAATTTTTTCATTTCCCCCGTTCATTTTAATAAAAATATTCACAACTCGAAAAATTTCACAACACCAATCAAAAACTACCAAATGTCAAAAAGATCTCCCAATGTTAAGCTTGGAGACGAGATACCTGCGTCGTGTATGCACTCCAGAGACTTGAGACTTTTTAGTAAACGTCTCCGGAGATCTACATATTTTTTGATCTCTAGACTTAAATGTCTGTGATCGTGTATACACTTTGGAGATTTTTGCCTTTTGTACCCTGGAGACCAGAGACCAAAGTCTCTCGTCGTGTATCTTTACCTTAACTATCGCAAATTGTAACGGATTATATTGATTTTTCCTTTTTTGGAATGCTAAGAGTCTGCTCTTTCTGAATGTTTTGTCTTTAGTTTAAAACATAACAAAAGCTATAATTGCCAATCTGGCAATTATTGAAAACCCGTATGGTGATTTAAGTGAACGGCAAACAGTTGTATGAAAATTTCAGTAAGAAGTCAAACTTTCCAATAAGATTTTTTTAAAACTTGTTCCAATTGGATTTTGATGTATGGAACTTTAATGTAGAATCATGCCCTAAACAACTTTTGTTCTTGCACTTTTTTGATAAGATGCACCATTTTTGAGATATTCACAAAAAACGTTTTCGTTCGTATGGGGGGTACCCCCCCTAATGGTCCATTTTTCCCATTAACGAACTTAGCCTCGCATTTTACGAAAAACGGACCTGTGCAAAATTTCAAGTCTCTAGCTCAATCCGTGCGCCCGCAATCCGCGCCACAGACAGTCAGACAGACAGACAGACAGACAGACGGACGGACATGGAAAATTCAATTTTTTTTATCATTCTAAACACACTGGTGTAATTCATTTTTGTGTGTGATGACGGGATCTTGGCGTTACAAACGGTAAGGCACAGTTAATATACCCTTTGGTTTCACCATACGGGTATAAAAACAAATAGTTTAGATAAACATAACAAAAGCTATAATTGCCAATCTGGCAATCATTGGAGACCCGTATGGTGATATTCGTATCAAAATTCGAACAGTTATACCAAAATTCCAATTTGAAGTCAAACTTTCCAATAAGATTTTTTAAAATTTATTCCAATCGGATTTTGATGTATGGGAGATTTATGTAGAATCATATCCTAAATAACTTTTGTTCTTGGACTTTTTTGATAAAATGCACCGTTTTTGAGATATTTACGAAAAACGATTTCGTTCGTATGGGGGGTACCCCCCCCCCCCCCCCCCCCCCCCCTAATGGTCCATTTTTGCCCATTAACGAACTTAGCCTCGCATTTTACGAAAAACGGATCTGTGCAAACTTTCAAGTCTCTAGCTCAATCCGTGCGCCCGCAATCCGCGCCACAGACAGACAGACAGACAGACGGACGGACAGACAGACAGACGGACAGACGGACGGACATGCAAAAATTAAATATTTTTATCATTTTAAACACACTGGTGTAATTCATTTTTTTGTGCGATGACGGGATCTTGGCGTTACAAACGGTAAGGCAAAGTTAATATACCCTTTGGTTTCACCATACGGGTATAAAAATTGTGTTAAATTCGAAAAAATGTTTGAAAAAATTGAAAAATATTTAGAAAACTTAATTTTTCTCTTTCAAAAAAATATTTTTTTCACCCTATCCTAATGCTTTATAAATTGTTTACAAAATGGTTTTTATAGGCAAATAAGTGAGGACAGTTTTTGTGCAAAAAATAAAATTTTAAGAAAATGTATGTCCCGAAAAAGGAATGCCTGGCTGACCTACCACCTGAAACGTTTTTTAGTAGATTGTAATTTGAGCAGAGACTTAAACATGTCAATGTAATCATTATACGAAAAATATTGATTAAATAACTACATTGTTAACGTTGATCAAATGAAGAGTTTTATACGAAAAAAAACTAAAACAAAAAACTGCAAGGGGAAAAAGAAAAAAATCAAAAATTATGTTATAAAACTTCATTACAAAGGATTATATATAAGAAGTTTTCAATGTGATCTCCACTTTTGGAAACACAGAGTTGGTGACGTCTTGTAATTGCATCAGCCATAGAAAACGTTGACAAATTTTCTGTAAGTTTGCAACAAGCTTCTTCAATTCGGCGTTTGAGTTCCTCAATGTCATTAGTAGGCTCTGGGTTGGAATAAAGTTCGTTTTTTAAGAATCCCCAAACATAAAAGTCCATAGGAGTAAGATCTGGAGATCTAGGAGGTCACTGAATGGGACCGTTCCTAAAAATGAAGTTAAACTGCCAGTATCGCTACACATACAGTTTTCTCTCAGTTGAGGTTAACCGAAGGACATGGCATGTCCGACGATCTGTAAGTGTGGGGCCTGAAACATTTCTCAGACGGCCTGTTGTAAGTGGACTGCAGGTGGACTGTAGGCGTAGTGTTATCTCCTGAACCACTGACGGGATTTGAATACGGTTTTCAATGTTGTACAGGTCGATCCTATATGGAACTTTTTGCCGATTTAATCGACTCCCCTCTACATAATAAATGGATTTTTATACGGTTTTTCGTGTTGGGGCATGGAAATAACCGAGAAGCTCCAATCGAGCGATCATATTTTCAAAATTGCAGAGGTAGCATTGCAATGCCTAGGCTTTTTGGGACGCTGCAAAAAATAATTCACACCAATCGACGTGCTCAGCATTTACAAGACCTACATTCTACCGAGACTTGAATACTATTTGCACATTTGGGCTGGAGCCCCAAAAATTTTCCTACAACTGCTGGACCGAATTCAAAAACGTGCGATCCGACTGATTGGAGACAAATCTTTGACATTTATTATCGTGTCTCGAGCATCGTCGCTCTCTTGGGATACACAGAATATCCCTTATTCCTCCACGGCATATTTTCCCTAGATCCTCTCGTACGAGATATTTAGCACTGGTAATTCTTTGGAGATCACTATTGTCAGTTGTCATTCTCAAACTCAGATTAGCTTTATTTTTTGCATAAAAAGCTTATAGTTAGTCTTGCATTTGTTTATAGACAGTTTATTTCCATTAAGCCATACCGAAAATTTGGTTAGACCTTCAGTTGTTTTTCTCTCAAGATCCTTCTTGCTGCTCTTACGTTTAGCTGAGTTTAGCTGAACTTGTTTTACAATGTTTATCCTTGAGGAACTCCAATTGTTATTTGCTTGGTTTCGCTACTGCTTCCTCCATGTGTCACAAGTGAAGTACTATAATAGTTTTTAAGAATTTTGAGTGAAATTCCTCTTATTCCAAGTTGATCTAAAACGGAGATTAAAATTTTATGGTCTACTGTGTCGAACGCTTTTTGAATCCAACACAAATAGCGACAAATATTCCCCTTGGTCGCTTAACTCGTTGATAGTCTCCATAATATATAGCGTAGCTGGTTGTGTACCGCTGTGCTCTTGGAACCCATACTGGTGTGCATAGAGTCCTATGGAACATGTTACGAAGTTCTTAGGTCAAAGGCACAGGACTTTTTCGTGTATTTTACTAAATGTGGACAGTAAACTAATCTGTCTGTAGGGTCTCCGCCTTGGTATATTGATATGAATTTTGCTGCTTTTCGTACACCCGGAAAGATACCGCTAGTCGTGCAATTGTTTACAGCCGCTGTGTTTTCACAAATAATATTTTCCACTATTATTAAGTCGCTTACGGTTATGCCATCCAGTCCAGGAGTTACTCTTTTCTTCATATAAATCGATTTGGTCTTAGTTTCGTTTTCAATGGAAAAAGTGTGCCCAACATTTGTATAGAAATTTTTGAAGGCATCAGCTATTTTTCATCAGTAATCACCGTTTCATTTTCAGTAACTTTCTCAGTTTTTGAGCTTTGCTTGCTACTTTTCTGTTAGTTTGCCATTGTTTTCTTGATCACATTGCAGATTTTCCTTTGGTCCAGCGTTTTCATCCTAGACTCAAGAAAAAAAAATTTCTTTCCGTAACATACTGTTTATTTTTTTGCTTGTTGTATAATTCTTTAAGCCTGCATTCGTTTGGCTTTTCCTTAGTTTTTTTGTAAAGTCGATTTTTCCTTTTTATTTCTGTAGCAATTTCATTACTTAACTAGTTCTTATACTTTCTGTTTTACTTTTTTATGCTTTGTTGTTTTGTTTCCTTTATTATTTTTGTCAGTGAGTCAAAGTCAAAGTATCCAAATATGGAATATTGTAATTTAGTACATATTTCAGGCTTAATTTGAAAGGTGCGTTTCACGGTCAGTAGCATTATTTTGTGATCGAGAGTTTCGCTATTATCAAGTTGTATTTCATACTGATTATCATTTGTGGGGAAAGCGGTGATAATATGATCAATTATTGTACTAGATGTAACGGTTTTATGGGTAGCAGCAGCAAGACAAATTTCGTTAAGGATATTATAGTCGTTTCATTGAATCGTTTCAATATAGATTTGTGGGGTAATATTTGAATTTAGGATATCCAGATAAGCATCACCTAACAATATTATTTTTCTATTTGTGTCCAGTAATGAGTCCATCGCTGTGATAAACTGCAGTTGGATTCATGGCAGATTATTGCTATTATTGACCTCGTTTACTTCAAATATGAATTGACAGTAGCTTTAACCCGTTCACCGCTCACGCATTTGTAACGATCGATGATTCGAGAATCTATAGCTAAAATACCGATAGAAGTTCGATTCATTCCATGGCATTGTTTGGCGTAACTTCTATTCAGTTGTTACTAAGCTTAAAAGATTTTTACTTCCCTATTCTAGATGAGATGAAAGTATTGTCCTTGGAATTTGAGGAATAGCGCACGAACTCAACTAACCTAGAATTTCTTGCATAAATTACATTTCGCGTAACTAAATTATGACCTTTTTGTAATAACCTAAATTTTCAAAATACAAATTGAACGATTTTTCTTAGAAAGTATAGCGATTCAATCATTAAAAATCAGTTGCCTTTGTTTTTTTTGTTGTGAATATCCTTCTTATAGTCTAGTATAAGGAAATCGCAAGATGACCGTATTAAAATACCTAGCAACAGCAGGATGTTCAGCTTGACAATTTGTTTAAATCTGGCTAGCAATTTTCAGTTAAAACATTTGCCTTTAAGTATTCACTGTTGAAAGAGCTAACGGAAATACAAATTCAAATCTTTTTTTTCCTTTGATAATTTTTTCAGTTCTCTCCCAAACGTTTTCGTAGGCGGTAGGCGCGCGTCGCTTAATTTTGTATGATTTTATATTAAGTTTTAACGCGAGAAGTGACAGAAAGGGAGATTTTATTTGTGCAACTATTTTACTTATTTCTAAATAACTTAAATTTAGTATCACTAACCTAAAATAACGAATTATTGAAATAATAAAAACTCACGTTACAGAAGACTAAAAACGCGCGTCCCGGAAAAGGATATAAAAATAAGATAAAAAGAAAAAAACTATGAGATAGTGATTAAAATAAATTAACTTAAAAATAACTTGCAAATAAGACTGTGAACTGGTGTTAAAATAAATCAAAAGGTGTAAAATACAACAAAAAAGGATAAAACCACTTCAAACATCACTGCAGAACAACACCAAGACGCAAATCAAGCATACTTTACACAATCACCAATCATTCATAATCATCACATTCTGTAAGTCATTCAAACATAATTTCATCTAAAAACACAAACGCACACATACACACAACAACACACTTTGGGAGAGGACTCATCACACGACAATTAAAATTTCATAAAGTTTCGCATGCAAATCATTCACTGACGTCACTGGATCATGCAAAGCGAATTCCACGTCACAATCATGTCATTGCATGCACCTATTCATATCCAACGGAAGACATTCAAACACACACACGTTTTAACACACGTACACACATGAATCACGCATGCATTTCCTCGATCGATGCAGAAGATTCATGCAGGACGAAGTCAATATCACCCATGCAACACTGCAATCAACATCACACACACACAACATTGCATGCACAAATTACATAAAAACAATCATATTCATTCAAACATTTAATTTTTTTATATATAAAATACACTTTACTAAATACTAACATGAGAATAGTTTACATATGACATGTTATTTGAGATATTGTTATAATTTTAGTATATTTTCTATTTTCCATATTCTATAAATTAGGAGTGGCCACCTTTAAGTTTTGTCATATTTTTTTGAACTTGATATTAAGATTTTTAGTTAAGTCAAAATTTCCTTTTCTTTTTTTTTTGTTTGCGCTCATTTTTTTTTCTTATTAAAATTGGTAATTCTCAAAGAAAATTTAGTTTCATTTTTATTAAACTTTTGGATTTGGGACAGAATTGATCATTACATTTCATCTGCGTTCGCTAACCTTATTGAGAACATAGTTTAAACCAGGCCTGGCCAACCCAAATCGTTCCACGGGCCAATCTGATGATTCATTTTTTTTGGCGGGCCGCACATGAAAAAATAAAATAACCGCCATTTCTTAGTAAAATTTTCAAATAATATTCTATGTTGTTTTTTAACAGCCACTTGATTTAAAAAAAATTTAGAACAAAAGGCAAAAAGTTGAGCATAACCCCACGACTCCATTGGGCTTTTAAAAATCATGATTTTTTTCCCCCACTCCATATTTTGGCGAATAAAGAAATCAGCGTCAAACTGTCCAAGAAGATGTTTTAAAATTTATTCCAATCGGATTTTGAGGTATGGGAGTTTTATGTAGAATCATATCCTAAATAACTTTTGTTCTTGTACTTTTTAGACAAGAGGCACCGTTTTTGAGATATTCGCAAAAAACTTTTTCATTTGTTATGGGGGGTACCCCCCCTAGTGGTTAATTTTTGCCCATTAACGAACTTATCCTCGCATTTCACGAAAAACGAATCTGCGTAAAATTTCAAGTCTGTAGCTCCGCGCCACAGACTGACGGACATGCACAAATTAATTTATTTTATCATCCTCTAAACACATTGGCGTAATTCATTTTTGTGTGTAATGACGGGATCTTGGCGTTACAAACGATAAGGCAAAGTTAATATACCCTTTGGTTTCACCATACGGGTATAAAAATTAAATTGTAAAATTGCATATAAACTTTATGAGCAGTTTTAGTATTTTGTATTTTTTTATGTTATATACTTTTTTTTCGAAAATTTCAAATCATTTGGCGGGCCGCATTTTCAAACGTCTCGGGCCGCATGCGGCCCGCGGGCCGCGGGTTGGCCACCGCTGGTTTAAACCATGGTTTCGGCAAATGATTGAACGTTGCGTTGACGTTTAGAAATGTATTGCTAAGGTAGTAGACGAGAGGAGAATGTCTTAAAGGAAGACAGACGAAGGCTATCGCGAAGATCACGATGTGCCACAAAATTTTTTTTTCGGTTGTGTTCCCCTTCCCTTTTTCCCCTTCCCATATGATCCTGATCCCTTCTTGATAGTGTCGTGGCTACCTGAACTGCTAGGGGTGCGATAACCCCCATCTCAGGGCAGTTTGCCACTTTACCCTTTAAATGTGCATACCCCCTTTGTGTATTGGTGACAGGATGAGTACCCCCGACCCGCTGCTGAGCTAGCCCCCCCTTTTGGGTATGCCCTCATCCACCGTTCACCATCCCACGCCTGTGAAATGACGATTGCTGAGGCAGCGGCAATCATAGGGTCATTTCGGGGTGTTGTCCTTACACATTTTTTGAGTTTTTTGTGATTTTTTGAACATTTTTTCTAAGAGAAACTGCATTTCACATATTTGAGACAGATATCTAAGACACTTAAATGTGACTTGAGTTTGTAGTAGGATTAGTGTCACATTACATTTTTAATAAAATGTGACCCATGTGTGACGTGAGTTTCAGGGAAAACTAAAACGTGTTAAATATGAATTGAAGATCATGGCGTCACTCTGATGAGATCCAGTCACTGATTCTCAGTATCGAAACTTGATGTTTTCTTTCAAAAAATATTCAAGGTCCTCATTGTTTCCATTTAAATTTAATTTTATTGTATTATTCAATTCTGGCCATAAGAAATCTGGTATTTGAACAGAAATCGTTTCGATAGAAACAAAAATATGACCAATAGCCCGAAAATTATCAAAATAAAAATACTGAAATCCTAAAGGTCGATTCATATCATTTGTTAAACAAGAGTAAAGTTATAAGTATAAATCCTCTTACCACAAATTGGATTGTGAGTTTGATCATTCAATACTGGTTTGATCGTTCTATCTTTCTGGGACAGATGGGCGCGCGAGTTATGATTCCCATACCTGAATCTTCTGATTTACATAATTCCCAAATTTTATTCAATTGGATAAATATATAACGCCCAATTCAACGAATCGTTCTCACAGTTGCCGTTCAACATGGATTCCCAGAAGCCCAAATCATCTGAAGAAATTACTTTTTCACCCTGAAATTCATTAGAATTTTGTTGATGATCAAATTGCAAATGTTTTCTTATGACAATAAATATTGTACAGTAGAACTTTAGAACAAATTGTAGATTAGTTGTAAGTTAACATTCGACCAATAAATATCTTGAAATTAATTATCGTTTGGGTTATTATTTTTTTTTCATCAGTCACGGAAGGTAGTCTAAAGAGCCAAATACAATGATACCCACACAACATTTACGGCTACAGATTACGGCGACAATGTCGCCCTGCATATACAATGGCGCACACATTGTCGTTGAGATTTCATAGTGACATTTGTGCCAAGTGTCAAGATTGAAAACTTGAATCAAAATGGGTAATTCGGAAAAAGTTAAAAAAATTGTAAAATTAAGTGGTTTGGCTTTCATGGCTTATAAAAAGGTATGGGAGTTTTATGTAGAATCATATCCTAAATAACTTTTGTTCTTGTACTTTTTAGACAAGAGGCACCGTTTTTGAGATATTCGCAAAAAACTTTTTCATTTGTTATGGGGGGTACCCCCCCTAGTGGTTAATTTTTGCCCATTAACGAACTTATCCTCGCATTTCACGAAAAACGAATCTGCGTAAAATTTCAAGTCTGTAGCTCCGCGCCACAGACTGACGGACATGCACAAATTAATTTATTTTATCATCCTCTAAACACATTGGCGTAATTCATTTTTGTGTGTAATGACGGGATCTTGGCGTTACAAACGATAAGGCAAAGTTAATATACCCTTTGGTTTCACCATACGGGTATAAAAATTAAATTGTAAAATTGCATATAAACTTTATGAGCAGTTTTAGTATTTTGTATTTTTTTATGTTATATACTTTTTTTTCGAAAATTTCAAATCATTTGGCGGGCCGCATTTTCAAACGTCTCGGGCCGCATGCGGCCCGCGGGCCGCGGGTTGGCCACCGCTGGTTTAAACCATGGTTTCGGCAAATGATTGAACGTTGCGTTGACGTTTAGAAATGTATTGCTAAGGTAGTAGACGAGAGGAGAATGTCTTAAAGGAAGACAGACGAAGGCTATCGCGAAGATCACGATGTGCCACAAAATTTTTTTTTCGGTTGTGTTCCCCTTCCCTTTTTCCCCTTCCCATATGATCCTGATCCCTTCTTGATAGTGTCGTGGCTACCTGAACTGCTAGGGGTGCGATAACCCCCATCTCAGGGCAGTTTGCCACTTTACCCTTTAAATGTGCATACCCCCTTTGTGTATTGGTGACAGGATGAGTAACCCCGACCCGCTGCTGAGCTAGCCCCCCCTTTTGGGTATGCCCTCATCCACCGTTCACCATCCCACGCCTGTGAAATGACGATTGCTGAGGCAGCGGCAATCATAGGGTCATTTCGGGGTGTTGTCCTTACACATTTTTTGAGTTTTTTGTGATTTTTTGAACATTTTTTCTAAGAGAAACTGCATTTCACATATTTGAGACAGATATCTAAGACACTTAAATGTGACTTGAGTTTGTAGTAGGATTAGTGTCACATTACATTTTTAATAAAATGTGACCCATGTGTGACGTGAGTTTCAGGGAAAACTAAAACGTGTTAAATATGAATTGAAGATCATGGCGTCACTCTGATGAGATCCAGTCACTGATTCTCAGTATCGAAACTTGATGTTTTCTTTCAAAAAATATTCAAGGTCCTCATTGTTTCCATTTAAATTTAATTTTATTGTATTATTCAATTCTGGCCATAAGAAATCTGGTATTTGAACAGAAATCGTTTCGATAGAAACAAAAATATGACCAATAGCCCGAAAATTATCAAAATAAAAATACTGAAATCCTAAAGGTCGATTCATATCATTTGTTAAACAAGAGTAAAGTTATAAGTATAAATCCTCTTACCACAAATTGGATTGTGAGTTTGATCATTCAATACTGGTTTGATCGTTCTATCTTTCTGGGACAGATGGGCGCGCGAGTTATGATTCCCATACCTGAATCTTCTGATTTACATAATTCCCAAATTTTATTCAATTGGATAAATATATAACGCCCAATTCAACGAATCGTTCTCACAGTTGCCGTTCAACATGGATTCCCAGAAGCCCAAATCATCTGAAGAAATTACTTTTTCACCCTGAAATTCATTAGAATTTTGTTGATGATCAAATTGCAAATGTTTTCTTATGACAATAAATATTGTACAGTAGAACTTTAGAACAAATTGTAGATTAGTTGTAAGTTAACATTCGACCAATAAATATCTTGAAATTAATTATCGTTTGGGTTATTATTTTTTTTTCATCAGTCACGGAAGGTAGTCTAAAGAGCCAAATACAATGATACCCACACAACATTTACGGCTACAGATTACGGCGACAATGTCGCCCTGCATATACAATGGCGCACACATTGTCGTTGAGATTTCATAGTGACATTTGTGCCAAGTGTCAAGATTGAAAACTTGAATCAAAATGGGTAATTCGGAAAAAGTTAAAAAAATTGTAAAATTAAGTGGTTTGGCTTTCATGGCTTATAAAAAGAACCAAAAAATCCATAATTCGAAACGAAATAGGAAGTGGTGGGTTAGAGAGATTTATAAAAAAAGATATGTGGAAGGATTTTATGAAACATCGTTTCAAATAATGAAAAATCGAAACCACGAAAAAGGATGACGCCACAAAGATTTACAGTTCTTTTAAATCTGATGACAAACCGGCTAAGCAAATTTAGCTTAAGGAGACCTATTCATCCTGAATGCCGGCTCGCACTAACGTTCATGTAAAAAATATTTTCCCTTAACATACTCTTTAAAACAAATATTGATTTAGGTTCCTTGTACATGGTGGTCCACGGAGTATTTATGCATGGAAATTTAGGATAGCAGTATTTATTTTATTTTATTTATTTAATAATGATATAAAAACCAAAAGGCAAAATGCCTTATACAAAGGTACAAAGTTAATACATTCGCTGGTTATTTACAATAGTAGGTATATAACAATAATTAACAGAGAGCAAGTTCAAAGCAGCAAGAATTTAACTAATACAGTAGCAGTTAATACAAAGTATACCAGTTGGAACTGAGTTACGCTTTAAGTTTTTAGGGAACGGGAAAAAAGGATCAGAGAAAAAAAAAAACTGAATCAAGAACAAAAATAGATAATAATAGTTAAAAATTAAAGTTAAGGTAAAGGCTCAACCACACCTCCCAAATCATTAAAAGATACTTTAAAAAAAATAGCTAGAAAAAAATGGAAAAAGATGGTGAGGCAAGACTCCGTACCAAAGGAGAGAAGGGGAAAAATAAGTCGAAGTCTTAGCACTGGATTAACTATCCGGGGGTCGCGTAAGCTCGTAGAAGCAACGTCTTTTAAATAAGTTCACGTCAGATAGATTACGAAATTCAATAGGCAATGAATTGAAGATCGTAATGGCACGTACAAAGAAAGACCTGTCCATAAAAATAGAAAACCGTTTTAAGGAACAAATAGTTCTTGCTCTCGAGGATCTTAGAAGAGAGATGTAATCATACAAGAAGACAGGCTCATTATACGCCATAATCTTGAATAGGTAAAAAACACTTCTAAAATTGAAAAATGTGCGAAGAGTGCATCCAAGGAATCTACGAACGTACGAGGAAGTAGAGTCATTCCAACGAAGGGAGTAAACAAAACGAATAATCACGTTGAAACCCTTGCGTAGTCGAGTCAAATTGGCCTCAGAGCAACCTCAGAGCAACCAGTATCTACAGTAGGCCGCATAATACTGGGAACATGTAGTGTTATTTGGGAAGAACTAGCACCAGTTCATTTAGCTCAACCTAACCAAAGTGAATGGGAAAAAATTGCCACCGACTTTTACATTCGATGGGGACTTCCTAATTGCCTAGGGGCGATTGACGGTAAACATGTCAATATTGTTTGCCCACCAAATGGAGCCTCCATGTTTTACAATTACAAAGGCCGCCACAGTGTCGTTCTCTTGGCTGTTTGTGATTCCAAATATACTTTTACTGCAGTAGATGTAGGAGCATACGGTAGTCAAAGTGATGGAGGAATCTTAAGAGAAAGTGGTTTCGGAAATCTTCTATTACGCGGCCAGCTACAAATACCGCAGGAAAAAAAATTACCAACTACTGGTGAAATTTTCCCATATTTCTTTGTGGGAGATGCTGCGTTTCCACTGAAAAAAAACCTGTTGCGGCCATATCCAGGACATAAACTTTCACCCCAGCAAAATTTCTTTAATAAAAGACTTTCACGCGCCAGGGTCACAATCGAAAACACTTTTGGCATGATATCTGAACAAAACCTGTGTTATAAGCTGAGGGCTACATTAAAGCATTGTATAGGGTATTTTGTTATGTTGAACTATGTTCAATTATGTTTTTAAAAAGCAAAATCTAAATTTTCACTGCCGCTGTTATGCTGTGTCTGCTGCTTGCAGTACAGATTTCACATGTATACTCTTTTTATGCTTTCTTTGTGTGTATTGAATCTCATAGAACTTGATTGTTTCTCTTCTCTAAATGGGTTGTTCTGATTCTGGCTATTCATATTATTTCGGTTCAATTCGCTTTGGAGGAATTGAAAAAAATTGAAAATAAAAATCACTCTCGAGAAAACGAAATTCAGAATTTCAGTAAAACGCTCCAAAGAACGAGAAAATATTATGGTTTTAATTTGCTTTGAGAACACAACTTTAATGCTGGGACCGAGATATCGCTCTCTTACTAATGAAATGCATACTTATATGTGTGTGTGCATCATACCCAAAAGCAGCCATCGCTCGAACCTTTCATTCATTTTTATGCAAAGCATACAAACCGCTTTGAACAAGAGCGGAAAACTTAAAGAGAAACAATTTCGATCTTAACTTGGGGGGAGAAGGAAAAATGTGCATCGATCGCATGGCCGAATTAAACACAGGTCTGCTGGTTGCATTTTAACAGCCACCATTTTGCTACGTCATCGGCAAGAAATATCGGTGCATTCTTTCTAATGTTGATTGTGTGTGCGCTAATTTCAATAATATTTCATATAAAAAGGGAAAATTCCCATTGAATCGTATAAGAATTTCTTGCCGGTGACGTCAGAGCCAGAAGCAACTGAGCTGTCAAACAGACCTTGTATAATTCGGCCATGGTTTTGAACACTGTTTTTAGTTGCTCTAAATTGAAATTGCTTCGTTGCTTTTATCGTGTAATTTTATTTTATTTTTATTTGTTTTTTATCTATGGGCGTTTTTATAAATTCAAGTTCTGCAAAAAAAGATTTTTGATTAAAAAATAACACAAAAGATTTTTCTTAATAAATAACCCAGTTTATGTTATTCGTTTAGTTTACGAAGAAAATGTTTTGTGCAATTTGCGTAAGTTCCGAGTACATTTATGAAAATGCCCTATTAAACATTGTTCGTTGTGTTGCAAGGGAAATTTGATTTTTAGGTACAAGATGCCAAAATTCACCAAACGGAAAGGCACATCCCGTAAACGTAACATTACGGTCAATCAAATTGTTTCTTTAGTTTCCTTTTCACTAAACTTTCTTACTTAAAGATCTATTGGCGATCGTTGTAGGCGGATCCACGTCTTCTGGCCGTCTCTACGAGACAGACACCTTGCTTTTTTGTATAAATTTTAGAATGCCGAAAAAACATAAATAACTTAAAAAGTTTTGGGAAAAAATGTTATCCTTGCAGGACCTTCCGTTTCGAATTTTGAAATTCCAACTCCAGATTCGTGATCAGCGACCCTAAAAACCCCCTTATGCCGATTTTTCCGGGGAAAAACGGGAAAAAGGATATTTGCGTTATCCTTGCAGGACTTTTCGGTTAGAATTTTGAAATTCCAACACCGGATTCGTGATCAGCGACCCCAAAAAAACCATAATACCAATTTCTCCGGAGAAAATTGGAAAAAGGACATTTGCGTTATCCTTACAGGACTTTACGGTTAGAATTTTGAAATTCCAACACCGGATTCGTGATCAGCGACCCCAAAAACCCCATAATGGCAATTTGTCCGGGGAAAAATGGGAAAAAGGATATTTTCGTTATCCTTACAGGACCTACAGCCAGTTTTTCGGAGACAAAATTAGAAAACGGATATTTGCGTTTTCCTTGCAGGACCTTCCGTTTCGAATTTTGAAATTCCAACACCAGTTTCGTGATCAGCGACCCCAAGACCCCATAATGGCAATTTTTCCGGGGAAAAATGGGAAAAAGGATATTTGCGTTATCCTTACAGGACCTTCCGTTTGGAATTTTGAAATTCCAACACCGGATTCATGATCAGCGACCCAAAAACCCTCTTATGCCGATTTTTCCGGGGAAAAACGGGAAAAAGGATATTTATCCTTACAGAACCTTTCGTGTCGAATTTTGAAAATCTAATATCGGATTCGTGATCAGTGAAAAAGGACTTTTGCGTTATCCTTACAGGACTTTTCGGTTAGAATTTTGAAATTCCAACACCGGATTCGTGATCAGCGACTCCAAAAAACCCCCTTATGCCGATTTTTCCGGGGAAAAACGGGAAAAAGGATATTTGCGTTATCCTTGCAGGACCTTCCTTTTCGAATTTTTGAAAATCTAATACCGGATTCGTGATCAGCGACCCCAAGACCCCATAATTGCAATTTTTCCGGGGAAAAATGGGAAAAAGGATATTTGCGTTATCCTTACAGGACCTTCCGTTTCGAATTTTGAAATTCCAACACCGGATTCGTGATCAGCGACCCCAAAAACCCTCTTATGCCGATTTTTCCGGGGAAAAACGGGAAAAAGGATATTTATCCTTACAGAACCTTTCGTGTCGAATTTTGAAAATCTAATATCGGATTCGTGATCAGTGACCCCAAAAACCCCATAATGGCAATTTTTCCGGGGAAAAATGGGAAAAAGGACTTTTGCGTTATCCTTACAGGACTTTTCGGTTAGAATTTTGAAATTCCAACACCGGATTCGTGATCAGCGACTCCAAAAAACCCCCTTATGCAAATTTTTGGGGGGAGAAATGGGAAAAAGGATATTTTCATTATCCTTACAGGACCTTCCGTTTCGAATTTTTGAAAATCTAATACCGGATTCGTGATCAGCGACCCCAAAAACCCTATAATGCAAATTTTTCCGGGGAAAATTGGAAAAAGGACATTTGCGTTATCCTCACAGGACTTTACGGTTAGAATTTTGAAATTCCAACACCGGATTCGTGATGAGCGACCCCAAAAACCCCATAATGGCAATTTGTCCGGGGAAAAATGGGAAAAAGGATATTTTCGTTATCCTTACAGGACCTTCCGTTTTGAATTTTGAAATTCCAACACCAGATTCGTGATCAGCGACCCCAAGAACCCCATAATGCCGATTTTCCCCGGTAAAAATGGAAAAAAGGATATTTTCGTTATCCTTACAGGACCTTCCGTTTCGAATTCTAAAATTCCAACAGCAGAGCCGTGATCAGCGACCCCAAAAACCCCATAATGCAAATTTTTCCGGGGAGAAATGGGAAAAAGGATATTTTCATTATCCTTACAGGACCTTCCGTTTCGAATTTTGAAAATCTACATAGCTAAAAACCTGCTCCTGGCAACGCAGATCATTTTGCAAAAAACCGCGTAAAAATCGGTCCAGTAGTTTTTGAGTTTTGTAATCACAAACAGACAGACAGACAAACAGACAGACAGACAGACAAACATCCATTTTTATACACTTTCTATTAAGTTGAAGTGTCACGCACGACGTGACTATGTGGCTATGTGTCTTTCTCTGGAATCTTTGGAACCTTATATCTCCGAAACTATGCAACCTAGGAAGATGAAATTTTGTCACCTTGCGTAGTTCCGGTGACAGTTCAATATTTTTAGTACTCCATCCTTGTAAGGATAATGGAAGGTCCTGTAAGGATAACGCAAATATCCTTTTTCCCATTTTTTCCGGGAAAAACTGGCACCAGGGGGTTTTCGGGGTCGCTGATCACGAATTCGGTGTTAGATTTTCAAAATTCAAAACGGAAGGTCCTGTAAGGATAACGCAAATATCCTTTTTCCCATTTTTTCCGGGAAAAAATTGCATTAGGGGGTTTTCGGGGTCGCTGATCACGAATTCGGTGTTAGATTTTCAAAATTCGAAACGGAAGGTCCTGTAAGGATAACGCAAATATCCTTTTTCCCATTTTTTCCGGGAAAAACTGGCACCAGGGGGGTTTCGGGGTCGCTGATCACGAATTCGGTGTTAGATTTTCAAAATTCAAAACGGAAGGTCCTGTAAGGATAACGCAAATATCCTTTTTCCCATTTTTTCCGGGAAAAAATTGCATTAGGGGGTTTTCGGGGTCGCTGATCACGAATTCGGTGTTAGATTTTCAAAATTCAAAACGGAAGGTCCTGTAAGGATAACGCAAATATCCTTTTTCCAATTTTTCCCGGGAAAAACTGGCACCAGGGGGTTTTCGGGGTCGCTGATCACGAATTCGGTGTTAGATTTTCAAAATTCAAAACGGAAGGTCCTGTAAGGATAACGCAAATATCCTTTTTCCCATTTTTCCCGGGAAAAACTGGCACCAGGGGGTTTTCGGGGTCGCTGATCACGAATTCGGTGTTAGATTTTCAAAATTCAGAACGGAAGGTCCTGTAAGGATAACGCAAATATCCTTTTTCCCATTTTTCCAGGAAAAAATGGAATCAGGGGGTTTTCGGGGCCGCTGATCACGAATTCGGTGTTAGATTTTCAAAATTCAAAACGGAAGGTCCTGTAAGGATAACGCAAATATCCTTTTTCCCATTTCTCCCGGGAAAAAATGGCATTAGGGGGTTTTCGGGGTCGCTGATCACGAATTCGGTGTTAGATTTTCAAAATTCAAAACGGAAGGTCCTGTAAGGATGACGCACATATCCTTTTCCCATTTTTTCCGGGGAAAAATTGCATTAGGGGGTTTTTGGGGTCGCTGAATCCGATTCTGACATTTAAAATTCTGTAAGGATAACGGAATGTCCTGCAAAGATAACGTGAGTTTCCTTTTGCTCAAATTTCCGCGAAAGATCTTTTCTGGAGGTTTTTGGTAGGCTAATTCAAGACTAAAAAGTATAAAATAAAAAAAACACTTTAAAAAACAAGTTTTATAACCTTATACACTTTCAAAATGCACTAAAAAGTAAAAAACAAGTTTAAAGTTTCACAAAAAATGTTTTTATAAATTGCGTGTTGTTGTGAAAGTATAAAGTGTGTGACGTTGCATTTGCTCTTGAATCTGTAATAGCGGTTTCATACTGTGCAACGCAGCACACTTTATACTTTCACAACAACACGCAATTTATAAAAACATTTTTTGTGAAACTTTAAACTTGTTTTTTACTTTTTAGTGCATTTTGAAAGTGTATAAGGTTATAAAACTTGTTTTTTAAAGTGTTTTTTTTTATATATATAGATTCAAAATATTTAATTAAAAACTTTAACGAAATTCTTCAACCTTTAAAATAGAAACGTTTAATTTATAAAATATTACTTAATTTTGCTTTCAATTAATTTCAAAATCTCTATTTGAAGATTAAGGAACTGAACGGAGTTCAAGTTAGTAGTCCTTGTCATTTTTGCTGCACTTTTGAAAAAAGCATTATATTCGTCGTCTTCTGTGTCCGCTTGTTTTAAAAGTGTATTCAAAAACTCTTTGAAATCTTCCCCACTGGAACTGGAACTGTTGGTTTTAGACCTCTCTACTTGAACACGACGTTGATGGCTCTTCGTTTACGTTTGTGGAACTTGTGGTACTGTCCAAAGCTAAAACAATACGTGGTATTTGAACCTTCTGCTTCAATCAAGTCCAAGCTGTAGTCTGCATCAAAGAAGTTTGTGCTGTTGTCATTTAACGAAATCTCCCTATGCGAATAATTTCCAGAAGTCCTACAATTAATTGTTAATATCAAAGTTAACTTTCATTATCGCCATTAAAAATATAAAATACCGTCTGGGCCGTGCGACTTCTTTCAAAAAGCTTAGCTGTTCGAAGTACTTCCACTTGACTTTGATTTCGGGGGCAGCACTTCCTGATGCGCACTCAAACTTCCTGAATTCTCGCATGAACTGGTCTTCGAGACTTGGCCATTTTGTACGACATTTACTTTCTGAAAATAAAATATGTACATTTTCTAAAAATTTAAATTCAAAAACAACAACTAAAAAATCGTACCATTCATATCCAGTTTTGAAGCAATCTCCTTCCATTTTTTCTCCTTCACATGGATGTTCCTATATTGCTTGTGTTTTTTGTCGTACAAAAAACGGCAATCCCGAACTTCACTAATTAATTTTTCTTCAAACTGCATGCTTATTTCTTTACTATCACAAAAAATGGACACAGTATATGACAGCTGACTATAGTTCGTTATTATTTGAAAATTGGTAGGCTACATATAACATTCTTTGTTGCAAATACAACTTGAATGTAAGCAACACAGCATACAAGCTTTTTATACCCGTATGGTGAAACCAAAGGGTATATTAACTTTGCCTTACCGTTTTTAACGCCAAGATCCCGTTATCACACACAAAAATGAATTACACCCATGAATCAAATACAACAGATTGCGCATTGCGCAGGTCCGCCATGTTGGATTTTTGCTCTCAAGAGATTGTGACGTCAGCTGCGCGTAGATCTTTAATAAGTCTATGGAAAATTTAGAATTTGTGGTTTTATCTCAGTTTTAAGTGTTTGAAAAGTAATTAAAAGTGCTGTAATATCAAAACTAACCTCAAGAACTAAGTGTTTAATATTTAAGACATTGAAATGGGTGTTTGTACCGTGTGCAACAACGAAAAGAAAGGCAGTGAAAAGACGAGTTTCCATACATTTCCCAAGGACAAACTTTTATTGAGGAAATAAACAAACTTCTGTTAAAGAAAGGATACATTTAATATAAAAACTGCGAGAATTTGTAGCCTACATTTTGTACCTGATTGCTTCGAAAATAATATGCAGTATGAAATAGGTAAGATATGAGTAAATAGCAAAACTAAGTAATGTTTATATTTTACAGGGTTTGTACATCATCGAAAATTGAAGGTAAATGCTATTCCAACTTTATTTAGCATTTCCGAAACTGTTGCAACTTCAAGTCAGACAACCAGGATGGCTGAAAAGCAGTCAAAACTATTAGTTGCTGATTTATTACAACAAAACGAGGAGCCTTTGCATGACAAAGCAATCAATGCGTATTCATGGGTTCATCATGTCTGAAACACTGTCTGAACCTTTAGATAATTGTGATATTAAAGTAAAAAAACTTTTTTTCACATCGAGGATGTATTTTCGTATACGTAAATTGAATAAAGAACTCTGTGAACATTTAACTACAAGAAAAAGGAAAAATAAAAAAATTCTAACCTAGAAATTTTAGCTATGTTTCATTTATTTTCACAAAGTGTAGTAAAAATTCACAGGCATTGTTGTTGTTTGACTATTTTTTTACTATTTATAAAAATAAATAATATTTATATTGCAGCAAACAGAATAAATTCCAGTTTTCAGGCGAAAACAGAACAAATCTCATATCAATGACATTTCAGTACGCTCTTGTGACGACATGCGCAGAAGTTTACCAAAATGAAACTCGTCTTTGCGCAATCTGTTGTATTTGATTCATGAATTACACCAGTGTGTTTAGAATGATAAACATAACAAAAGCTATAATTGCCAATCTGGCAATCATTGGAGACCCGTATGGTGATATTCGTATCAAAATTCGAACAGTTGTACCAAAATTCCACTTTGAAGTCAAACTTTCCAATAAGATTTTTTAAAATTTATTCCAATCGGATTTTGATGTATGGGAGTTTTATGTAGAATCGTATCCTAAATGACTATGTTCAAACTATGTTCAATTATGTTTTTAAAAAGCAAAATCTAAATTTTCACTGCCGCTGTTATGCTGTGTCTGCTGCTTGCAGTACAGATTTCACATGTATACTCTTTTTATGCTTTCTTTGTGTGTATTGAATCTCATAGAACTTGATTGTTTCTCTTCTCTAAATGGGTTGTTCTGATTCTGGCTATTCATATTATTTCGGTTCAATTCGCTTTGGAGGAATTGAAAAAAATTGAAAATAAAAATCACTCTCGAGAAAACGAAAACGTCAGAATTTCAGTAAAACGCTCCAAAGAACGAGAAAATATTATGGTTTTAATTTGCTTTGAGAACACAACTTTAATGCTGGGACCGAGATATCGCTCTCTTACTAATGAAATGCATACTTATATGTGTGTGTGCATCATACCCAAAAGCAGCCATCGCTCGAACCTTTCATTCATTTTTATGCAAAGCATACAAACCGCTTTGAACAAGAGCGGAAAACTTAAAGAGAAACAATTTCGATCTTAACTTGGGGGGAGAAGGAAAAATGTGCATCGATCGCATGGCCGAATTAAACACAGGTCTGCTGGTTGCATTTTAACAGCCACCATTTTGCTACGTCATCGGCAAGAAATATCGGTGCATTCTTTCGTGGCCATCGTAAGTACGGGCCGGATGGCAAAAGTAATGACGTCACAGAATACTACATAGAAACTACTTATCAAATGGGAAAAATGCAATAGCAAAGCAGTTAATACTCGATTCGTCACGTTTATTAAATATTCCAGGGCCTTATCAGGGAACTCGAATCGAAAGTCAAAAGCACGGAAATGTTTGAAGCGGTATCAGCTAACTCGATTTCGATCAAATATTTATTATTCATTTTCGGAAATTTACTCGAACACTTTTCAGCCGCCGAAAATGAAACTCGAAAAGAAAATTTAAGTCATTTCAATGTTTTTTTATGTAAGGATTTTTTTTCTTGCATTATATATTTAAATTGCTTGGAAAATCTATAAAAAAATAGGAAAAGTTGGCTCTAACATATAATATTTAGTTAATTACGATGATATACGAAGTCCATTCCGTATGAATTTTCTTAGAATTCTTGGATTAAAAATCCGGTCATCACATTCATCATTTTAATCTGGCACCTATTTCACATCACTTTTATTCACACTTATCACTTTTATTGACATTTGGAAAAAGAAAATAGATTATTTGTTTTGTGCGTAGAGCTACATTTCGCGACACAACAAGTTCGCGGCATTTCTACAAAACAAACATGAAATGTTATTCCAAATTGTGGAAAACATAAATGAAAAGAGGTAGCACTAAATTTATACACTTGATTTGTGAATTTTTCTATAATTTTTTGTTATTTATTTGTTTTTAAAGATTTTCACATCTCACAGTTCACTTTTGAGGTTACAAATAATTTCACTGAAAATACAACTTTTTCTGTGAAAATTCAATGTAATTCACAATCCACGCATAACTAAGTCTATAAAATAAAGACACTCATCGAAAAAACAATGAAATTAAACGTTTTTGCTACTATTTCGGCGAAGCAAAAAGCGCACGCGTTCAACCGGCACAGCTGTCAACGATAAACTACCAAGTAGTAAATGATGACGTCACATCGTTTGACATTTATCATGCCTCCGGCCCGTACTTACGATGGCCACGATTCTTTCTAATGTTGATTGTGTGTGCGCTAATTTCAATAATATTTCATATAAAAAGGGAAAATTCCCATTGAATCGTATAAGAATTTCTTGCCGGTGACGTCAGAGCCAGAAGCAACTGAGCTGTCAAACAGACCTTGTATGATTCGGTCATGGTTTTGAACACTGTTTTTAGTTGCTCTAAATTGAAATTGCTTCGTTGCTTTTATCGTGTAATTTTATTTTATTTTTATTTGTTTTTTATCTATGGGCGTTTTTATAAATTCAAGTTCTGCAAAAAAAGATTTTTGATTAAAAAATAACACAAAAGATTTTTCTTAATAAATAACCCAGTTTATGTTATTCGTTTAGTTTACGAAGAAAATGTTTTGTGCAATTTGCGTAAGTTCCGAGTACATTTATGAAAATGTCCTATAACATTTCAGAATTAAACATTTGTTCGTTATGTTGCAAGTGGATTTTTATTTTTAGGTACAAGATGCCAAAATTCACCAAACGGAAAGGCACATCCCGTAAACGTAACATTACGGTCAATCAAATTGTTTCTTTAGTTTCCTTTTCACTAAACTTTCTTACTTAAAGATCTATTGGCGATCGTTGTAGGCGGATCCACGTCTTCTGGCCGTCTCTACGAGACAGACACCTTGCTTTTTTGTATAAATTTTAGAATGCCGAAAAAACATAAATAACTTAAAAAGTTTTGGGAAAAAATGTTATCCTTGCAGGACCTTCCGTTTCGAATTTTGAAATTCCAACTCCAGATTCGTGATCAGCGACCCTAAAAACCCCCTTATGCCGATTTTTCCGGGGAAAAACGGGAAAAAGGATATTTGCGTTATCCTTACAGAACCTTTCGTGTCGAATTTTGAAAATCTAATATCGGATTCGTGATCAGTGAAAAAGGACTTTTGCGTTATCCTTACAGGACTTTTCGGTTAGAATTTTGAAATTCCAACACCGGATTCGTGATCAGCGACTCCAAAAAACCCCCTTATGCCGATTTTTCCGGGGAAAAACGGGAAAAAGGATATTTGCGTTATCCTTGCAGGACCTTCCTTTTCGAATTTTTGAAAATCTAATACCGAATTCGTGATCAGCGACCCCAAGACCCCATAATGGCAATTTTTCCGGGGAAAAATGGGAAAAAGGATATTTGCGTTATCCTTACAGGACCTTCCGTTTCGAATTTTGAAATTCCAACACCGGATTCGTGATCAGCGACCCCAAAAACCCTCTTATGCCGATTTTTCCGGGGAAAAACGGGAAAAAGGATATTTATCCTTACAGAACCTTTCGTGTCGAATTTTGAAAATCTAATATCGGATTCGTGATCAGTGACCCCAAAAACCCCATAATGGCAATTTTTCCGGGAAAAATGGGAAAAAGGACTTTTGCGTTATCCTTACAGGACTTTTCGGTTAGAATTTTGAAATTCCAACACCGGATTCGTGATCAGCGACTCCAAAAAACCCCCTTATGCCGATTTTTCCGGGGAAAAACGGGAAAAAGGATATTTGCGTTATCCTTGCAGGACCTTCCGTTTCGAATTTTTGAAAATCTAATACCGGACTTTACGGTTAGAATTTTGAAATTCCAACACCGGATTCGTGATCAGCGACCCCAAAAACCCCATAATGGCAATTTGTCCGGGGAAAAATGGGAAAAAGGATATTTTCGTTATCCTTACAGGACCTTCCGTTTCGAATTCTAAAATTCCAACAGCAGAGCCGTGATCAGCGACCCCAAAAACCCCATAATGCAAATTTTTCCGGGGAGAAATGGGAAAAAGGATATTTTCATTATCCTTACAGGACCTTCCGTTTCGAATTTTGAAAATCTAATACCGGATTCGTGATCAGCGACCCCAAAAACCCTATAATGCAAATTTTTCCGGGGAGAAATGGGAAAAAGGATATTTTCATTATCCTTACAGGACCTTCCGTTTCAAATTTTGAAAATCTACATAGCTAAAAACCTGCTCCTGGCAACGCAGATCATTTTGCAAAAAACCGCGTAAAAATCGGTCCAGTAGTTTTTGAGTTTTGTAATCACAAACAGACAGACAGACAAACAGACAGACAGACAGACAGACAAACATCCATTTTTATATATATAGATTCAAAATATTTAATTAAAAACTTTAACGAAATTCTTCAACCTTTAAAATAGAAACGTTTAATTTATAAAATATTACTTAATTTTGCTTTCAATTAATTTCAAAATCTCTATTTGAAGATTAAGGAACTGAACGAAGTTCAAATTAGTAGTCCTTGTCATTTTTGCTGCACTTTTGAAAAAAGCATTATATTCGTCGTCTTCTGTGTCCGCTTGTTTTAAAAGTGTATTCAAAAACTCTGTGAAATCTTCCCCACTGGAACTGGAACTGTTGGTTTTAGACCTCTCTACTTGAACACGACGTTGATGGCTCTTCGTTTACGTTTGTGGAACTTGTGGTACTGTCCAAAGCTAAAACAATACGTGGTATTTGAACCTTCTGCTTCAATCAAGTCCAAGCTGTAGTCTGCATCAAAGAAGTTTGTGCTGTTGTCATTTAACGAAATCTCCCTATGCGAATAATTTCCAGAAGTCCTACAATTAATTGTTAATATCAAAGTTAACTTTCATTATCGCCATTAAAAATATAAAATACCGTCTGGGCCGTGCGACTTCTTTCAAAAAGCTTAGCTGTTCGAAGTACTTCCACTTGACTTTGATTTCGGGGGCAGCACTTCCTGATGCGCACTCAAACTTCCTGAATTCTCGCATGAACTGGTCTCCGAGACTTGCCCATTTTGTACGACATTTACTTTCTGAAAATAAAATATGTACATTTTCTAAAAATTTAAATTCAAAACCATAACAAAAGCTATAATTGCCAATCTGGCAATCATTGGAGACCCGTATGGTGATATTCGTATCAAAATTCGAACAGTTATACCAAAATTCCACTTTGAAGTCAAACTTTCCAATAAGATTTTTTAAAATTTATTCCAATCGGATTTTGATGTATGGGAGTTTTATGTAGAATCATATCCTAAATAACTTTTGTTCTTGGACTTTTTTGATAAGATGCACCGTTTTTGAGATATTCACAAAAAACGATTTCGTTCGTATGGGGGGTACCCCCCCTAATGGACCATTTTAGGCCATTAACGAACTTAGCCTCACATTTTACGAAAAACGGATCTGTGCAAACTTTCAAGTCTCTAGCTCAATCCGTGCGCCCGCAATTCGCGCCACAGACAGGCGGCCAGACAGACAGACGGACGGACATGCAGAAATTAAATATTTTTATCATTCTAAACACACTGGTGTTATTCATTTTTTTGTGCGATGACGGGATCTTGGCGTTACAAACGGTAAAGCAAAGTTAATATACCCTTTGGTTTCACCATACGGGTATAAACAACAACTAAAAAATCGTACCATTCATATCCAGTTTTGAAGCAATCTCCTTCCATTTTTGCTCCTTCACATGGATGTTCCTATATTGCTTGTGTTTTTTGTTGTACAAAAAACGGCAATCCCGAACTTCACTAATTAATTTTTCTTCAAACTGCATGCTTATTTCTTTACTATCACAAAACATAACAAAAGCTATGATTGCCAATCTGGCAATTATTGAAAACCCGTATGGTGATTTAATTGAACGGCGTATCAAAATTTCATTTGAATTCAAATTTTCCAATAAGATTTTTTTAAAACTTGTTCCAATCGGATTTTGATGTATGGGAGTTTTATGTAGAATCATATTCTAAATAACTTTTGTTCACAGTTTTTGAGATATTCGCGAAAAACATTTTCGTTCCTATGGGGGGTACCTTAACGGGCAAAAATGGACCACGTTTTTTCATTCATACGAACGAAAACGTTTTTTGCGAATATCTCAAAAACGGTGCATGTTATCAAAAAAGTCCAAGAACAAAAGTTATTTAGGATATGATTCTACATAAACCTCCCATACATCAAAATCCGATTGGAATAAATTTTAAAAAATCTTATTGGAAAGTTTGACTTCAAAGTGGAATTTTGGTACAACTGTTCGAATTTTGATACGAATATCAACATACGGGTCTCCAATGATTGCCAGATTGGCAATTATAGCTTTTGTTATGTTTTTCCTAACACTTGTTTTAAGTGACGAAATTTAGATTTTATGACGTTCGCATAAGATTTCATTTTGAATCAACCACTAAATTTTGTGCGCGAGCTGACCGACAAAAGTTAAATTCAATTGAACTTTTTACGGCTGCAAAGTTGGTCGGATTCATTGTATATAGAAGCATAGAGTCCTATGAGTTTAAAACCTGAAATGTCGCCGTAAATCTTGTGGGGGTATCATTGTATTTCGCTCTTAACTGGCGCACTTGGTAGAATAGCAAAAGCTTTCCCTCGTTTTTAATTAGTGTCATGTTATGTAAGTTCGACAGTTTATCGGAACTATTAAACAGTGCCGAGAGCATATCGGTTAAAAGTGGCATTAATCAAGTCTTAAAACCGTCTTTGTCTTTGAATATATCGAGTGAATATCGTTAAATGTAATACAGCGGTTATTGAGTGAATATCAATATAATACAATGATTATCGAATGAATATTGGTGCACTAGAATAATATAAAGTGACAAATCAGACTACAATTAAGTTTAGCAAGTTTCAACTCTTCAGCTCCTAGAGAACCTGCTCATCACGGAAAATTTAACACAGGTGTTGTTGGCTGTATTTGCTTGCTTATAAATCGAATTTTATTTCCATTTTAATTTTTCCATCATGCCAAAAACTCCCCGACCCTTAACTCATTACAACCGTAAATAAAGGCAAAGAAGAACTCGAATTTTTTTTGGCAATAGTATAAATGATATAAAAGTTAGTGATAATCTTCTATATATATAAAAATGGATGTTTGTCTGTCTGTTTGTCTGTCTGACCGATTTTTACGCGGTTTTTTGCAAAATGATCTGTGTTGCCAGGAGCAGGTTTTTAGCTATGTAGATTTTCAAAATTTGAAACGGAAGGTCCTGTAAGGATAATGAAAATATTTTTTTTCCCATTTTCCCCGGAAAAATTTGCATTATAGGGTTTTTGGGGTCGGTGATCACGAATCCGGTATTAGATTTTCAAAATTCGAAACGGAAGGTCCTGTAATGATAATGAAAATATCCATTTTCCCATTTTTCCCCGAAAAAATTTGCATCATGGGGTTTTTGGGGTTGCTGATCACGAATCCGGTATTAGATTTTCAAAATTCGAAACGGAAGGTCCTGTAAGGATAATGAAAATATCCTTTTTCCCATTTTTCGCCGGAAAAATTGGCATTATGGGGTTTTTGGTGTCGCTGATCACGAATCCGGTATTAGATTTTCAAAATTCGAAACGGAAGGTCCTGTAAGGATAATACAAATATCCTTTTTCCAGTTTTTCCTGGGAAAAATTTGCATTATAGGGTTTTTTGGGTCGCTGATCACGAATCCGGTATTAGATTTTCAAAATTCGAAACGGAAGGTCCTGAAAGGATAACGCAAATATCCTTTTTCTCATTTTTCCCCGAAAAAATTGGCATCATGGGGTTTTTGGGGTTGCTGATCACGAATCTGGTATTAGATTTTCAAAATTCGAAACGGAAGGTCCTGAAAGGATAACGCAAATATCCTTTTTCTCATTTTTCCCCGGAAAAAGTGGCATTATGGGGTTTTTGGGGTCACTGATCACGAATCCGATATTAGATTTGCAAAATTGACGCGGAAGTTCCTGAAAGGATAACGCAAATATCATTTTTCCCATTATTTCCCGGGAAAATTGGCATTATGTTTGGGATCGCTGATCACGAATCCGATATTAGATTTTCAAAATTCGAAACGAAAAGTCCTGTAAGGATAAATATCCTTTTTCCCGTTTTTCCTCGGAAAAATCGGTATAAGGGGGTTTTTGGGGCGCTGATCACGAATCCGATATTAGATTTTCAAAATTCGAAACGGAAGGTCCTGTAAGAATAACGCAAATATCCTTTTTCCAGTTTTTACTGGGAAAAATCGTCATTAGGGGGTTTTTGGGGTCGCTGATCACGAATCCGGTGTTGGAATTTCAAAATTCTAACCGAAAAGTCCTGCAAGGTTAACACAAATGTCCTTTTTCCAATTTTTCTTGAAACGATTGCCACGAAGGGGTTTTTGAGGTCGCTACTAAACGGAAGGTCCTGTAACGATAACGGAAATGTCCTTTTTCCAATTTTTCACGCAAAAACAGTCTTTGGGAGGTTTTTAGGGTTGCTTATCACGAATCTGGAGTTGGAATTTCAAAATTCGAAACGGAAGGTCCTGTAAGGATAACATTTTTTCCCAAAACTTTTTAAGTTATTTATGGGTTTTTGGCATTCTAAAATTTATACAAAAAACTTTTAACTGCCAACGAAGGGTCTGCTAGTAATTAATAAATTTAATAATTTTCGAATTAAATTTTCCGATATTGAAAACAGATTCAATGTATCTCTCAATAATTTATAATTTTTTTGTTCGATTCGGCTGAAAAAAAATATAAATACGTTTTTCGCTGCAATGCTTGAAAATTCTATTTACTTCGTAGAAATTCTATCGCATATTTTTTTTCCATTTTAATCGTTGTCTACAACCATCACTGATTACTGTATAATCATTCTATTAGCACCTTCAGATCACCTTATAAAATAAAATAATTTTTAGAAATATCTTTTGTGTTTAATTATAGAATACCTATTGGCCTTAAAATTTTATAGGAATTTTCATTATACCAGTTAAAACATCAGCTGATTTTGTGAACCCTAGAAGTAGAATTCCAAATCTTTTAATTTCCTTTCAAGTAGCGTTAAAAGGTACTAAAATATTTAAAGTAGAATCGAGAGGTCCGTTTCAATTGAAATTTATGAATTTACATCAGTTAAAATTATGGGAGTACATAAAAACTATATTAGATTTTCGAAGTACCCTCCCCCTGCCTTTATCCAAGCTCGTGCCCGCTTTTAAATAGCTTTATTTACGTTAATAACACAGCTAATGCTGTCCTTATTTATTCAGCTGCTTCTTCTATGCGTTCCTTTAATTGATCCATATAAGAGATTCTTGTTGAATACACTAATATACCACTTACTAATTTTATTGGAATTTCTCAGCTTCTAGGTCATTAAAAAAATATAACTAAATTTTATATTATTTTTATGGATGTTTTCACATTCGAAAAATTCCCCCCAAAAGGTCAGGCATGTCTGCTCTGAAACCCTATTAGGAGCCTGTTTCTGACACGGAACGTAAATCACTGTGATCATAGCTTGCTTTCCCAGCTTCCATGGAGGCTTGTGTGATTTTGGTGGGGTAAGACTCGATTCGAGTACTTATACCTTTTAGGAATTGCCACATACCTTTTACGAATTATTAGGAAAGGAATTATAAGGGACAATCGGGGTATACGTACTCGAATCGAGTCTTACCCCACTAAAATCATAAAAGCCTGCGTGGAAGCTGGTAAAGCAGGCTCTGATCAGAGTGAGCCAGCTCCCGCGCCAGAAACAGGCTCCTAATAGGGTTTCAGAACAGACATGCCTGACCTGTTGGGTGGAATTTTTCGCATGTGAAAACATCCATAAAATTAATATAACATTTAGTTATATTTTTTTAATGACCTAGAAGCCCAGAAATTCCGATAGAATTCAATGCTAGAAAGGTTGTGTAAAAACCATGAATCAGAAATGATTCAATGCTTAAACACAAAATCGTTTACTAATCTATATACATATATAAACATAACAAAAGCTATAATTGCCAATCTGGCAATCATTGGAGACCCGTATGGTGATATTCGTATCAAAATTGGAACAGTTGTAGCAAAATTCCACTTTGAAGTCAAACTTTCCAATAAGATTTTTTAAAATTTATTCCAATCGGATTTTGATGTATTGGAGTTTTATGTAGAATCATATCCTAAATAACTTTTGTTCTTGAACTTTGTTGATAAGATGCACCGTTTTCGAGATATTCATAAAAACCGTTTTCGTTCGTATGGGGGGTACCCCCCCTAATGGTCCATTTTTGGCCATTAACGAACTTAGCCTCGCATTTTACGAAAAACGGATCTGTGCAAAATTTCAAGTCTCTAGCTCAATCCGTGCTCCCGCAATCCGCGCCACAGACGGACAGACGGGCGGACGGACATGCTAAATTCAACTTTTTTTTATCATTCTAAACACACTGGTGTAATTCATTTTTTTGTGTGATGACGGGATCTTGGCGTTACAAACGGTAAGGCAAATCTAATATACCCTTTGGTTTCACCATACGGGTATAAAAATGTAATGCTACATTTACACGAATGACAAATTTGTCATTTTTTTCTTGTCATTATGTTAATTCCCGTGTAAATGGCATAATTTTTGTAATTTTTTCTGTCAGAAAATGTCAATCTCTCATAAAAAAATGAACTTGTCCATTCTTTTATGCCAGATTGTCATTCGTACAAACGCAATATTAGTTATGACAAAAGTTGAATACTAAAGTTGTCATAACTAATATTGCGTTTGCACGAATGACAATCTGGCATAAAAGAATGGACCAGTTCATTCTTTTATGAGAGATTGACATTTTCTGAAAGAAAAAATTACAAAAATTATGCCATTTACACGGGAATTAACATAATGACAAGAAAAAAATGACAAATTTGTCATTCGTGTAAATGTAGCATAAGTTTGTTGGTTTGAGATTACAAAACTCAAGAACTACTGGACCGATTTTTACGCGGTTTTTTGCAAAATGATCTGTGTTGACAGGAGCAGGTTTTAGATTTTCAAAATTTGAAATGGAAGGTCCTGAAAGGATAACGAAAATATCCTTTTTTCCATTTTGCCCCGGAAAAATTGGCATTAGGGGGTTTTTGGGGTCGGAGATCACGAATCCGGTATTAGATTTTCAAAATTCGAAACGAAAGTTCCTGTAAGGATAACATCTCTTCCCAAAACTTTTTAAGTAATTTATGGTTTTTTGGCATTCTAAAATTTATACAAAAAACTTTTAGCTGCCAACGAAGGGTCTGCTAGTATAATATATATGTACTAATATATCCTTTTTGTTCTTAAATTGCCTTCACTCGCTATTCTTACGCCATCTCCCTTAAGTAATCGTATGGTAATAACAACAATTATAAAAAAATGTCCTGATATTTTTGCCAAGCTTTTTTATTTGGTGAAAGTTTTTTTTGTATTTGCACATTCGGAAAATTTGCACATCGCAGTTTATCATTAACCCTAATCAGCTCAGGCTAATTTTGTCCTTAATCCACGCAGGCGGTGACTCACAGTCACCATGCCGAAAAAAAAGAATAATTTAATAAAAAAAAAAATTTGGTGAGTTTGCATTTTTTAATTCAGTTAATAATATTTATTTATATATATGTACATCATTCGTACTCTTTATAATTGTAGCATAAAATAGATTTTCAAAAATTTTCGTTACAAACATTTTTTTTTGCATGTGCACTTATCTGCTTCAAAGCGCGACCTTAGCAATGGGGACACAGGAAGCAACGTTTTCTCTTTTGGGAAGTGCTACAGTTATTATCGCCTACTACAGTCCGATATTTTGCGAAATAGAAGCAAAGTGATACCAAAATAACCTTTCTTTGCTGGTAAAACCGTTACGGTGTCTTTGAGACACCGCCTGCGTGGATTAAGGGTGAATTTCATAAAAGCGAAATATTATTGTTGTAGTAAAAAAATTTAATTTTTTTTTTTTCGTTTTTAAATAGTATTGGCATAAAAAAACAAAGTCAAGGAGCATGAATGCAATAACTTTTCTAACATTCGTAACAATCACTCTCAAAACTGAGACGGTGACTCAAAGTCACCGGGTGTGTGGAATAGGGTTAAAGTAGAGATTTCAGTTCCATATTTTATGAGGATAGTTTGAAGTTAGTAATATCCTTTCATCTTGAGAGTAGTGTTTTCTTTATTAAATATCTGGCAAGTCGTTGAATTAACTTTGTTACCATGGACCTGAAGTTGTTGACACAAGACGAACTCAACGTAGACCGCTATATTCGACGAGTAGTTGACCCTAACGAGAATCATAAATTGAATACGCACGGGAACCTCTGTAAACGTTCATAAACTTCGGTCTGTGAATTCCGAATTTGCAGAATACCAATCTTAAGGTGATGATTTGGTTTATTAAGGCTGTTTAATTGAGTATCATCGTCATCATATTTTATAAATTCATTTCATTATTATTCATTATTGCTTTAAATATCATTCTGTATTTTCATACTACATTTGTACTTATATCCTATTCGAATTGTATCAAATCACAAATTTGTATCTCATTGTATATAAATTTCATAGTTCACTGTAATTCATTTTGAACTAAACAAAGAAACCAAACGAAGTCAAATGTACCGTTGCTTGGTCGAACTGAAGCCAATTTTGAACTCTAAAGTTCAGTTCGTTTTTCAATTTCAATGTGTAATATTCGCGCAGTCGAATAAAGAATTTGTAGTCGTTCGAACTATTGTTTTATTTATAAAGGTAAAAACTATTATCTTTCGTTCATTGGCGACCGTGACAGCCTATACAAATTCATTGCAGTGAAGTTTTTGTACATCACCTGCGTCGTTGGATTACAATATTTCATAATAATTTGGACTCATAATTTCGTTTGGATTCATAGTTTTGGACTCGTTGTCGGCCCACGCTGTTAGCATAATTTCTACTCGTCGAGACCGGAATAAGGTTTACACATCATAATCAATCAGGAACCAGGTATTTTGTTGGAATTCGCCCATTTCTCCGATAAACTTAAATTTCGGGAATTCACTTGGCTCTGAACGGTATTTTGTATTGACAAAGTGACCTTTGACCTGCTCTCGGCTTTGTTAAGTTTACGTTTTGTAGACCTATTCACGAAATCAAACAGTAAATTTACAATGGGGGAAGATTTACAATTCGCAGGAGAATCGTCTGCGTCCCAAGCCTCCGCAACGAATAGCAAATCGGTTATTCAAAGGCAATTTGATGAAATAAAGGCTCAACACTCAACTGTAAAGGGATCTATTACGCGAATAAAAACCTTTGTTTCAAATAAATCGGATACTTTAACTGGCACGGAATTAGATTGTCGTTTAGGAATTTTGGAATCATATTGGAAATTGATATTATCTCACCAAACTAGTTTGGAAAAACTGATTCCCGACGAAGAATCTCATACTACCGTGCGCGGGGAATTAGAAGATCTTTATTGTGAGGTTAAATCTAAAATTTTGTCTTTGATGGATGGCAAAAGAAGGCCCAGTACAATGGAGGGTGCAACCAATATGTCATTTCTATCACCGCAACCTTCCAAGCCGAAGTTGCCCCCCTTGAAGTTGCAAATGTTTTCGGGGAAGTATTCAGATTACCCTAATTTCATTGCCACATTTAACAAATTAGTGCACGAAGATTCTGATAGATCTATTACGGAAAAGTACAGTCATCTTCGTAGCTGTTTATCAGGCGCCGCTTTGCGAACAATAGAGTCTTTAGGGAAATCTGCTGTTACATACGAACAAGCTTTGTCCAAATTAAAAGAACGATACGATAACAAGGTTTTAATATTTCAAGAACACATATCCGAGTTGTTCGATTTGCCTAAAGTAAGCAAAGGCTCAGCCTATCAACTTCGCAGTCTCGTCGATAATGCAAGTGCTCATTTAAGTGCGTTGCGAACTTCCGCGTCGGATAGAGAAATCTCGAATATGTTGGTCATACATCTCGTTTGTTCAAAATTAGACACTGATTCTCAAGCTAAATGGGATGAGGCGATGGATCATAAAAGATTACCCACATGGAATGATTGTGAAGCTGTGTTAAGCCGTCGTTGTCAATTTTTAGAAGCTCGCGAAAAAAAGACCAATTCGAATCAGGCTGCTGCCGATAACGGAACCTCTCGATCAAAACCAAAGAATTCTGGTCAAAATGCAACTTCGTTGAATATCACCACTATAAGCTGCGCATTTTGTTCGGAGCCAAATCATATTATTAGTAGTTGTGCGAAATTTATCCAATTGGCCGTAACAAAACGATTCGAGGAATCGAAACGGTTAAGTTTATGCATCAATTGTTTGAAGAAGGGGCATTCTGTTAAAGCTTGCCGTGCATCTAAATGTCGTATTTGCTCAAAACCGCATCATAGTTTGTTGCATAGGTATTCGACGGGCACTTCACCTAGTTCAGACACCGGCAACGCTGGTTCATCAAATTTAGTTAGCGACAATACGTCTAATTCCAATATGGAACCAACTCAGCCAGCTTCCTCAAACACGATCATGATTCCTGGGGCAAGTAATCCTGGTTCTCGTGCCTCCGTTTCAAATCCTCTCTCATTATGTTCAGCTGCTCAGGAGGTCGGAACACCTGAAAAGCACGTCTTTCTCGCTACTGCGTTAATAAAATTTAAAGATCAAACAGGGAAGTTTCATGCGGCTCATGCTTTGCTCGATTCTGGATCGCAGCTCAATTTCATAACCAGTGATCTCACGCATAAGCTTGGTTTGCAACGTCGTCGTATAAATGCCGATATTTGTGGAATTGGGGAGGTTTCAACTAAGGTTAGCCACGAAACCCATGCAATGATAAGATCGAGAACTAACAGTTATGAATCCATGCTTAAGTGTTGGATTCTACATTCAATCACTGGAGATCAACCCGAGTCCGAAGTAGACGTCAACGATTGGCCAATTCCCGCAAATATAGTGCTTGCAGATCCAACTTTCAATAAACCACATTCTATCGATTTACTAATAGGGGCTGATTCATTTTTCGAACTCCTTTGCATTGGTCAAATAAAGCTAGGAGATGACTTACCTACTTTACAAAAAACACTTTTCGGATGGATCGTGTGTGGAAATTATAAAATATCTGGACTCGTTAGGAAAATTTGTAACATTGCATCAGCAGCTGACTTTCCGGAATCTGAAGAGAAGCTGACCGAAATTATGGAAAGGTTTTGGAGTATCGAAAGCGTAGAATCCCAAGGGCCACATCTGAGTAAGGAACACGAGCATTGCGAGCGACAATTTGTAGAAACTACTCATAGGGCCACAGACGGACGACTGATTGTGAAACTACCGTTTAAGGAGTCTCCCACTGCTTTAGGCAATTCGCTTGAAGTGGCTAAAAGACGATTTCTTTCATTAGAAAGGAAATTATCCAAAAACCCAGATTTGAACCGGCAATATTGCGAATTTTTAGCAGAATACGAGAGCTTGGGCCATATGGTAGCAGTTTCAGTTCAATCTATTCCCGATCGTCACTATTTCATGCCACACCACTGTGTTTTGCGGCCGGAGAACTCGACAACAAAACTTAGAGTAGTTTTCGACGCCTCTTGCCTTACTACATCGCAAAAATCTTTAAATGACATTTTGAGTGTTGGGCCCACAGTACAGTCAGATTTATTTTGCATATTAATTAGATTTCGTTGTTGTAAGTACGTTTTCACAGCGGACGTACCAAAAATGTACAGACAAATCTGGCTAGACTCAATGGACCAGCATTTCCAATACATATTTTGGCGAAAGAGTTGTCAGGAGAATTTACAAATTTACCGACTCAAAACAATAACGTATGGAACATCTCCTGCGCCGTATTTGGCTACTCGTTCTTTAAACTATTTAGCTGAACAGTTTGTAGACACTTATCCATTAGTTTATCGCACTATTACTGAAGACACTTATGTGGATGACATCTTGGTTGGTGCCGACTCTGAAGCAGAACTTCTAACAATTCAGACCGAAGTACAAAGGGTTCTCGAATCCGGCAAACTAGAGTTACGTAAGTGGTTTTCTAATAGCGCCGAATTGTTGACTCGTATTCCCGAAGCTAACCGACAAAGGCCGCTGAAATTGGACAATTCAGATGTGATAAAGGCGCTTGGCATATCGTGGGATCCAGTGGGTGACGGATTTCGCCATAGTCTAAATCTAAAAACCGAACAAGGGATCAGTTTCACAAAAAGAAAGGCACTGTCATTCATTTCGCGTTTATTCGACCCGCTCCGTCTCATCAACCCGATCATCGTTAAGGGAAAAATTTTCCTACAAGAATTGTGGCTGTTGAAGGTCAATTGGGACGAGTCACTTCCGCAAGAGATTTGCACTCAATGGACGAGATATCAAGCTGATCTGGAAACACTAGGCTCAATATTCATACCGCGGTTCGTCGTAATGGAAAATGCACAACATCCAATTCAAATACATGGATTTGCTGACGCATCATCTCGAGCATATGGCTGCTGCATATATTTACGGAGTGAGAATGCTTACGGACAAACTTTGGTTCAACTTCTTACTGCAAAATCGAAGGTGGCACCGTCAAAAAGGGTTCGAACGCTTCCCTGTTTAGAATTATGCGCAGCCGAGTTATTAGCAAAATTGTTGCAACGTATACGAAGTTGTCTACGGAAATCCACCGGAGACATCACGCTTTGGACGGACTCTCGAATTGTTTTAGGATGGCTTTCTACTCACGCCTCAACGTGGCAAGTTTTCGTTGCAAACAGAGTCTCGACAATTCAAGAACTTTCGACGGACGCAAAATGGAGACATGTCCCGTCAAAAATGAACCCGGCCGATATAGTTTCCAGAGGAGCAACAGTAGCGGATTTGAATTCTAGTATTTGGTTTAATGGACCCGGTTTTTTACAAAGATCTCCTGAACATTGGCCGATGGAAGCATCATCGTCAATTGAGTTACCGGAAAGAAGAAAACAAAAATCTGTTCTTGTTTGTAGTCAACCATCGTCGCTTATTAATACAATATACAAGTTCAGCAGTTTCATTAAAATAAATCGAATTATCGCTTTCGTTTTACGCTACCTCCAGAACCTTAAAAGGAAGATATATAAACAAGATCTGTCAACTGGCGAAATATCTTACCAGGAATTACACACGGCACTTCTGAAAATAGTTTGGATAGTTCAACGAGCCGAATTTGCCAAAGAAATTCACTGTTTAAAAAATAAGGATCCGATTAGCCCACGAAGTAGTCTGGTTTCCTTAAACCCATTCCTAGACAACTTCGAAATAATCAGAGTTGGTGGGCGTCTGCAGAAGGCAGACATTCCCTACAATGCGAAACATCCTATCCTTCTGCCTAAATCTAATACATTTGTTAAATGCTATATGAAATATTTACATATTAAAAATTTTCATGCAGGACCTCAAGCACTTGTTTCATTAAGCAGGCAAGAGTTTTGGATCATCAACGCTAGAGACTACGCACGCAAGGCAGTAAGGGAGTGTATTTCCTGCTTTCGATATCGTCCTACGTTGTGTCGCCAAATCATGGGAGTTCTACCGAAAGAACGCGTCAATCCCACTGGGGCTTTTCATAGCGTAGGGGTGGATTTCTGCGGCCCTATATGGACGAGTTATAAAATCCGAGGAAAGCGCCCATATAAATCTTACATCGCGGTTTTCGTATGCTTTGTATCTCGAGGGGTTCATCTGGAGGTCGTGTCAGATTTGACGTCCAACGCTTTCATCGCTGCGTTGAAAAGATTTGTTAGTCGACGAAGACTCTGCAAGGTGCTCTTTTGTGACAATGCAACTAATTTCGTTGGAGCCCGGCGGCTACTGGCTGAACTGCGGGACCGATTTCTCAGCGAAAATGTGCAAAGGGACATCGCAACATGGTGCGCACAAGCGAAGATTGAGTTTCGGCATATTCCACCCAGAGCTCCTCATTTTGGAGGAATTTGGGAGGCGGCAGTAAAGTCTGCGAAAACGCTTCTGTATAAAACATTTCAAGCTGCGACTTTATCCTTCGAAGAATTAACGACTGTTTGCTGCCAAATCGAAGCCGTGCTGAATTCGCGACCAATATGCTCTATATCGGATGACCCCAATGACCAAGACGTACTAACTCCGGCTCACTTCTGGTCTAGTGCGCCTTTAGAGTGTTTCGTGGAGCCTGACTTCTCTTCTTTATCTGCCTCATATGTGCAAAGATGGCGTCGCATAGCGATCTTACAACAACATTTCTGGAAGAGGTGGACCGCTGAATATCTATCGTCGCTACATCATCGCTATAAATGGAAATTCTCGGAGCCTAATGTGCTAGTGGGAATGTTGGTACTGGTTCATGAAGACAACCTCCCACCACAGAAATGGTTGCTCGGGCGAATAATAAACACGATCTTAGGTCCCGACCAGAAACTACGAGTTGTGGATGTTCGCACCAAGGCTGGAACGATTCGTCGTCCGATCCACAAAATTGCACCTCTACCACCTAACAATGAAGTTTGACACCTTAGGAGCTGTCAAGGAGGCCGGCATGTTTAATTGAGTATCATCGTCATCATATTTTATAAATTCATTTCATTATTATTCATTATTGCTTTAAATACCATTCTGTATTTTCATACTACATTTGTACTTATATCCTATTCGAATTGTATCAAATCACAAATTTGTATCTCATTGTATATAAATTTCATAATTCACTGTAATTCATTTTGAACCAAACAAAGAAACCAAACGAAGTAAAATGTACCGTTGCTTCGTCGAACTGAAGCCAATTTTGAACTCTAAAGTTCAGTTCGTTTTTCAATTTCAATGTGTAATCTTCGCGCAGTCGAATAAAGAATTTGTAGTCGTTCGAACTATTGTTTTATTTATAAAGGTAAAAACTATTATCTTTCGTTCAAAGGCATTCGAGAAGCAAACGAAGATGCGCTGTCCAGAAGCGAATCTCGATTATTGCATTTTGAAGCTAGACTCAGACATCTAACTAAATATACTTCGGCGATCGCAGTATCTACTTGTCGTTTTTTAGAGAAAGTTAAGAAAAACCTAAATCAAATAATCGAGTACTGGTCTAACAATGTTTCAGGTGGTTCCAGTTTAGCTGAACTTAGAACTAGTACGCCATACAATCCCCCAGGACAAAGCGAAGCGACTTGCGAACGTGGTCCAACCAAAGTCCAAAAACGCGATCTCGAAATCCCAAAACAATGTTCAGATTCGAAAAGGTCAACAAAATGCACCTGACAATGGCACATTATTTTTTCAAAATATTGAGACACAGAACCGAGCAATTTTGCATAATGAAAATCTTATTCAATCAAATTTCCCGAAGCATATTCCTACCATTAGTATCGGAAGCGCACGCAAAAATCCTGGTAAACAACCAAGAGTCCGTGGAGGTAAAAGGAACTTGGGTTTCCAGACCGATAATCTAGGTCCTCCTGACTATTTCGGTCGTAGAAATGACTTTAACTTAGATTTTTCGCAATTACCACCAAACCCCAACTATTACCAACACGGCTTGCCAAATTTATATTCTCAATAACAACCCGGAAGTCGTGGCAAAATAGCAGCCACTTTTGCCAACGATACCAATTCTCAGTCAGAACATCCGCGCTATCAAAACCCCATCATACATTGAAAATTACGTGTTGTCCAAAATCAAGCGTTATCAATTGTTGCTTTTTTGTTTCGCGTGGAAACTTTAGTTGCAGCTGATAGGGTTGCAACCTCAAAATGAATCAATAACATATACCATCTCGTAAAGCTGGTGATTGGTACTGGCTGTATTGCCGAAAAACCCCAAATCTTACATAGGCTTAAAGCTGCCATGCAGCGTGAGTTCAGACGCAAAACGACCAATCGAAAAATCAGAAAACTAATTGAAAATCGCGTGAGTCCTTTTCTGATTTTCGATTAGCCGTCGAAACGCTTTCAACTCGAATGCGAAATGCTATTAGCGAAAGAGAGCTTATTGATATTGTGCGGGGAAATATGAAACCTGATCTGCAAACCTTTCTCGCGTTAGAGGAAGTCTCCGACTTAGACCATTTACAAGATCTGTGCAGAAAAATCGAACGTCTATGAAACCGTTTACGAGCGAATCCTGATGGGATGACAAACCGTAATTTTGTTCGCAAAATTGATGAAAACGAGGTGAGAGTAACAGTGAATAAACTGAACCGACCAAATCATCGTGAAAAAAATAACAATTTTCCCTTGTACTGGAATTGTAAGGGTCTTACAATTCCATAGTTTCATCGATTTTCCGTCCTCTGCACTTTTTTTCCTACACTTAAGAGTTTTCGAGATACAGTTGGACGATGGACAGAAAACCCGATTTTGAGTGAAGAAGGAAATGTGCCTTCTTCGGTTTATTCTTCGTTTTGGTGATTTAATGTGGTAAAGGAGCACAAGATTGGTTTTTTTTTGTTGGCTAGATAAAACTCGAAGCTTTATTTCTCCACAATCAGGTCACCCCCTCCTCTCCCCTCCCCCACCCATCTGCATTTGAAATCAAAAATTACCAAAATCTCGAGAACGGTTGGTCGTACAGAAAAAATCATTAATGACGAAAATATTTAGAATGTCATTTTACATATGTCGTCAGTACATGAAAATCGAATAGGAGCAACTTTAATACCCTATATGATGAGATAATCAAAACTATAATATTTGTTGTTGTAATATTTTTTTGGTTTTATTTTAAAGTTGTTTTTTAAATGTTATAAAAAAATATAGCATTTTTAAAGACAACTTTTTTTTAATACGATTCTTTTAATACAATTTGATACAAATATACATGGCTGAAATTACATTAAGTTGAGGAAAAATTACATTCTAATAATGTCTTCATCTACGTCGAATTTTAACAATTGTAGGATTTCTTGATCTTCCTCGTCATCCAATTCATCTTTTGCATTTGTCCATTTAGAATGCAGAGAAGCCAAAAATGGATCTGACGATAGAAGTAATATATTCATCAAATCTTCATTTTGGTTGATTCTAGCGTTTTTTCTAGTGTTGGTTAGTCTAAAATGTCTGTAGTCTTTATTTTTCGAATCTTGAGCTTCTTTTGAAAGCTCCCCAAATGGTAAAATGCTTTTTTCAATTATCAGCTTGCCATGGAAAAGCACTTTATGCATTGTTGCAGGCATATTTCTCCAATTGTAATGTCTATTATAGAAATCAGCTGTGGACTTGGCATATGATTTGAATTTATCTGGATTTATTGCCTGCTTGCTTGAAAGCACCGATAATATAACTTTCAATCGTCGAATTAATGTGAATTTCTTAATATTCTGTTGTAACATATATACATATGTACATATGTAGATATTGATTTTTATTGCTCTAATTATTCATAGTACCAGGAAGACCGAGCCATGCTCGGCGATCTCAAAATCCTCCTTCTGCCTCTGTCTCTGAGTAGTTGAATCCGATTATAATTGCAACATGATTCGTATAACGAGGTTCAGGGAACTTGATTGTTTTGTAATTACTATTTATCGCTGCCGATAGATATCTAAAAAGTGATATTTTTAGAATACATATCGCAAAACCTTACTCCCTAGCAATATTGCGAATTTTCATTAAGATACCTTCACGTAATTCGAAGACACCAAGCGAGGGGTATCGAGGGGAGGGAAAAGTCAGGTTTGTATTGGAAAAATCGAAAGCCCTTAGTCCGCTTAGTAATACTGTAAAGTTGCATTAAGATCGGACTACCCAATTCGAAGATACCAGGCGAGGGGTATCGAGGGGAATTTTCTCAGAGGTGAGACCTATCTAGATCGATTCCTTGTCCCCGAAAATCCCTTACCCCCAAGTTTCGTGAAAATCGTTAGGCGGGTTTTCGAGATCGTTGTGCAGTCATTTCTCGTATTATATTATAGGATAAGATTACCAGTTTTAAACGGTTTTACTGTCAAGAAGGGTGACATTTAATGGTTTCACTGTATGCTGGTATGGAAAATATTTCGCTTTTATGTATACTAAAAGTAATTAAAACAATTTCCTAGCGTATTAGACGAAATATCTTTGTCCATTGTTGTGACAAAGTAAGACATTTTTTAAAAACTAATATGTAAAAAAAAAATTTTTCTAAAAAAAATAAAACCGACTTTAAAAAAAAACTGAAAAGAGAAAAAAAACTGAAAAGAGAAAAAAGCACTAAAAAGAAAAAAATAATTTCAAACTATGTCCATTAATAGCGTATTTAAAATTCGGCTTTTTTAGAGTGGCGATAAAAGAATCTTCCAGATATTGTACTGAACACAATACAAAGAATTTTACTCGATATCCCAAGCAGGGAGAGGTTTGAAGGGGTAGGTTAACACGGGGGAAATATATAAAAGAACCTTCCTTGTGTTGTACTGAACACAACGTAAAAACATAACAAAAGCTATAATTGCCAATCTGGCAATTATTGAAAACCTGTATGGTGATATTGGTATCTTAATTTGAGCATTTGTACCAAAATTACACTTTGAAGACGAACTTTCCAATAAGATTTTTTAAAATTTATTCCAATCGGATTTTGATGTATGGGAGTTTTATGTAGAATCATATTCCAAATAACTTTTGTTCTTGGACTTTTTTGATAAGATGCACCGTTTTTGAGAAATTCGGAAAAAACGTTTTCGTTTGTATGGGGGGTACCCCCCCTAATGGTCCATTTTTGCCCATGAATGAACCAGGGCCCAACCAGGAACTTTCTCTACAACTTTCTCTTTGGGATGACCAAAATCGGTCCACCCAGTAAAAAGTTAGGCGTGAACATACATTAAAAACATAACAAAAGCTATAATTGCCAATCTGGCAATCATTGGAGACCCGTATGGTGATATTCGTATCAAAATTCGAACAGTTATACCAAAATTCCACTTTGAAGTCAAACTTTCCAATAAGATTTTTTAAAATTCATTCCAATCGGATTTTGATGTATGGGAGTTTTATGTAGAATCATATCCTAAATAACTTTTGTTCTCGGACTTTTTTGATAAGATGCACCGTTTTTGAGATATTCACAAAAACCGTTTTCGTTCGTATGGGGGGTACCCCCCCTAATGGTCCATTTTTGCCCATTAACGAACTTAGCCTCGCATTTTACAAAAAACGGATCTGTGCAAAATTTCAAGTCTCTAGCTCAATCCGTGCGCCCGCAATCCGCGCCACAGACGGACAGACAGACAGACGGACAGACAGACGGACAGACAGACGGACGGACATGCAGAAATTAAATATTTTTATGATTCTAAACACACTGGTGTAATTCATTTTTTTGTGCGATGACGGGATCTTGGCGTTACAAACGGTAAGGCAAAGTTAATATACCCTTTGGTTTCACCATACGGGTATAAAAAAATATATTCAGGTGGAATTGAGAACCTTTTCCTTTTTGGAAGTCGGTTAAAAAATCAGACTTTTGTTTACGGTGACCAGAGTTGCAGGTAGTAGCAGATGAAATATGGATATTTTGAAAGGTATTGACCTTGGCCATCATTTCCAACTTACACCTGACCGGATCAAGCCGGATCAGATTTTGCAGAGCCATATATATACAAAACTAGCTTGAAAGAACCCGGCGTTGCCCGGGTAGTAATAAATTTTTGAATATGAAAAAATCCTTTTTTTTTCAAAAGTATTTTGATGTATAGAAAAATTATGCAGTAATTATATTTCAAACAATTTTCTGTTCATATTTTTTTTGCTTTGACGCACTGTTTTCAAGAAAATTGCAAATATTTTTTCCATCTGCTTGGGAGAAAGGGAATAGAGCGGAGTAGTTTGAGTGGATGAAAATTAATTTTATGATTGACCTGCCCAACACTGAAAACCGTATTCAAATCCCTTCAGTGGTTCAGAAGATAACAGGCGAGGGGGTGAAAGGGGAGCCGATACCGCGACCACACCTAACTATAAATCGTGGTCATGATACATAGTCTATGTTGGTGCAGTAGTTCTTGACTTTATACGTTACTCCATCTCACAAATCAAAAAAATTTATAACTCTATCTCACAAATCAAAAAAAAAAACGTTTCCGCACCCCAATAAGTTTGTTGCTGTATTCCAGATTGGGGACCTCCACACTATATGTGTATCAAACCAAACCAATCGCTGGACACAAAAATGAACTACACCAGGGTGTTTGGAATGACAAAAGATTTTGATTTTAGCATGTCCGACCGTCTGTCTGCCCGTCTGTCGTCTGTCCGTCTATATATCCGTGAATATCATAACTTTCGGAAGGATTGAGCTAGAGATTTGAAATATTTTCAGTTGCGTTTCTCGTAAATGGCAATGCTATGTTCTTGAACTGGCAAAATCGGACCATTCCCTTCTCCATATAAATGAAACTTTTTTCGCAATTTTCTCGAAAACGGTGAATCGCATTGACAAATTTATAAAGCTAAAATGTTTTTTATACCCGTATGGTGAAACCAAAGGGTATATTAACTTTGCTTTACCGTTTGTAACGCCAAGATCCCGTCATCACACACAAAAATGAATTACACCAGTGTGTTTAGAATGATAAAAAAAATTGAATTTTGCATGTCCGTCCGTCTGTCTGTCCGTCTGTCTGTCTGTCCGTCCGTCTGTCTGTGGCGCGGATTGCGGGCGCACGGATTGAGCTACAGACTTGAAATTTTGCACAGGTCCGTTTTTCGTAAAATGCAAGGCTAAGTTCGTTAATGGGCAAAAATGGACCATTAGGGGGGGTAACCCCCATACGAACGAAATCGTTTTTTGTGAATATCTCAAAAACGGTGCATCTTATCAAAAAAGTCCAACAACAAAAGTTATTTAGGATATGATTCTACATAAAACTTCCATACATCAAAATCCGATTGGAATAAATTTAAAAAAATCTTATTGAAAAGTTTTACTTCAAAGAGGAATTTTCATACAATTGTTCGAATTTTGATACGAATATCACCATACGGGTCTCCAATGATTGCCAGATTGGCAATTATAGCTTTTGTTATGTTTTGAATATGATTTTACATAACTTATCTATACATCAAAATTCAGTTAGACTACCTCTTTCCCCTCCCCGATACCCATTGAATACTTTTTCCTTATTTTCTCGAAAACGGTGCATCGTATCGAAAAGTTTATAACGACGAAATGTGTTTAGAATATGATTTTATACAACTTATCTATCCAGTTGGACCACTCCTACCTCCCTCTCCCATACAAATAGATTTTTTTAAATAAACGAATTGGTCGGTGACAAAATACATTATTTAAATTCGTTCTCTATAAAATGAATAATTTAAATTATCAAATTGCACAAAAGCAGTGGTTGAATAAAGGAAATTTGTGTTGATGCAAGTCCAGATTCTATGTGTCGCTAACCTCACTTTTGGAAATCACTATGTTCTGGAAAAAATCACAAAATTCAACACCAATCCATTTACGTTCACGTGGTCACTGAGTAAATTCCTTGATTTACTTCGTTGTACACAAAATAAAATACTTTCGACGATTTAAAAGTGGGAACAACAGCGATAATTTGCGCACTATATCGATAAACAACCGCTTCGCATCGATCATCAATGAGGAAAGAGCAAATATATTTCTCAGTTGTCAAACGCGAGTCTGAAAGCGTAACGGGATCTGTTGGCGATAAAATTATTGTGAGGTACAAAATTTTCCGTTTTTCAATTCCAAATACAATATTTTCTCTTTCCATACCAAAATCCCATACAAAATGCAAATTTCAATTTTTCCGATATTCCCGTTTTTCCCCAAAATTTTTCTCGACTTTTCCAACAAAACGAAAAAAGATTCGAGATTTTTGATTTGGAATTACTGAAAGTGCAAACCAGAAAACCGCTCCCCTGAAAGTATGCAATTTCGGTTTTCCAAGATTTTCCAACTTTTCCGGTAGAAATTTCCAATTTTTGGCTCCGTTGTGTTTTTATATGTTGCAATACGAATCCAACAAAAAAAACCCCATGCAAATCGGATTATATTCAGCCGAGTTATGGATAGTCAAACGGACCACGATTCATTTTTATATATAAAGACTAGCTTGAAAGAACCCGGCGTTGCCCGGGTAGTAATAAATTTTTGAATGTGAAAAAATCCTTTTTTTTCAAAAGTATTTTGATGTATAGAAAAATTATGCAGTAATTATATTTCAAACAATTTTCTGTTCATATTTTTTTTGGTTTGACGCACTGTTTTCAAGAAAATTGCAAATATTTTTTCCATCTGCTTGGGAGAAAGGGAATAGAGCGAATTCCCTTATTGCCAGACACTTAAGATTTTTGCATTTATGTTGTAACATATGTTGAACAACCATAAAATAGTTTCAGAGATAGCTGAGGAGGGGATTGGTCGAAAATTTACCCTGACAGATAACCTATCCAACACTAAAAATTGTATAAAAATCCGTTCTGTAGTTTAGTAGATAGCAGGAGAGGGGGCTCGCACCATGTAGAGCGGAGTAGTTTGAGTGGATAATTTCTTTTATGATTGACCTGCCCAACATTGAAAACCGTATTCAAATCCCTTCAGTGGTTCAGAAGATAACAGGCGAGGGGGTGAAAGGGGAGCCGATACCGCGACCACACCTAACTATAAATCGTTGTCGTGATACATAGTCTATGCTGGTGCAGTAGTTCTTGAGTTTATACGTTACTCCATCTCACAAATCAAAAAAATTTATAACTCTATCTCACAAATCAAAAAAAAAAAACTTGGGGACCTCCACACTATATGTGTATCAAACCAAACCAATCGCTGGACACAAAAATGAACTACACCAGGGTGTTTGGAATGACAAAAGATTTTAATTTTAGCATGTCCGACCGTCTGTCTGCCCGTCTGTCGTCTGTCCCTCTATATATCCGTGAATATCATAACTTTCGGAAGGATTGAGCTAGAGATTTGAAATATTTTCAGTTGCGTTTCTCGTAAATGGCAATGCTAAGTTCTTGAACTGACAAAATCGGACCATTCCCTTCTCCATATAAATGAAATTTTTTTCGCAATTTTCTCGAAAACGGTGAATCGCATTGACAAATTTATAACGCTAAAATGTTTTTTATACCCGTATGGTGAAACCAAAGGGTATATTAACTTTGCTTTACCGTTTGTAACGCCAAGATCCCGTCATCACACACAAAAATGAATTACACCAGTGTGTTTAGAATGATAAAAAAAATTGAATTTTGCATGTCCGTCCGTCTGTCTGTCTGTCCGTCCGTCTGTCTGTCCGTCTGTCTGTGGTGCGGATTGCGGGCGCACGGATTGAGCTACAGACTTGAAATGTTGCACAGGTCCGTTTTTCGTAAAATGCAAGGCTAAGTTCGTTAATGGGTAAAAATGGACCATTAGGGGGGGTACCCCCCATACGAACGAAACCGATTTTTGCGAATATCTCAAAAACGGTGCATATTATCAAAAAAGTCCAAGAACAAAAGTTTTTTAGAATATGATTCTACATAAAACTCCCATACATCAAAATCCGATTGGAATAAATTTTAAAAAATCTTATTGAAAAGTTTTACTTCAAAGAGGAATTTTCATACAATTGTTCGAATTTTGATACGAATATCACCATACGGGTCTCCAATGATTGCCAGATTGGCAATTATAGCTTTTGTTATGTTTTGAATATGATTTTACATAACTTATCTATCCATCAAAATTCAGTTAGACTACCTCTTTCCCCTCCCCGATACCCATTGAATACTTTTTCCTTATTTTCTCGAAAAGGGTGCATCGTATCGAAAAGTTTATAACGACGAAATGTGTTTAGAATATGATTTTATACAACTTATCTATCCAGTTGGACCACTCCTACCTCCCTCTCCCATACAAATAGATTTTTTTAAATAAACGAATTGGTCGGTGACAAAATACATTATTTAAATTCGTTCTCTATAAAATGAATAATTTAAATGATCAAATTGCACAAAAGCAGTGGATGAATAAAGGAAATTTGTGTTGATGCAAGTCCAGATTCTATGTGCCGCTAACCTCACTTTTGGAAATCACTATGTTCTGGAAAAAATCACAAAATTCAACACCAATCCATTTACGTTCACGTGGTCACTGAGTAAATTCCTTGATTCACTTCGTTGTACACAAAATAAAATACTTTCGACGATTTAAAAGTGGGAAAAACAGCGATAATTTGCGCACTATATCGATAAACAACCGCTTCGCATCGATCATCAATGAGGAAAGAGCAAATATATTTCTCAGTTGTCAAACGCGAGTCTGAGAGCGTAACGGGATCTGTTGGCGATAAAATTATTGTGAGGTACAAAATTTTCCGTTTTTCAATTCCAAATACAATATTTTCTCTTTCCATACCAAAATCCCATACAAAATGCAAATTTCAATTTTTCCGATATTCCCGTTTTTCCCCAAAATTTTTCTCGACTTTTCCAACAAAACGAAAAAAGATTCGAGATTTTTGATTTGGAATTACTGAAAGTGCAAACCAGAAAACCGCTCCCCTGAAAGTATGCAATTTCGGTTTTCCAAGATTTTCCAACTTTTCCGGTAGAAATTTCCAATTTTCGGCTCCGTTGTGTTTTTATATGTTGCAATACGAATCCAACAAAAAAAACCCCATGCAAATCGGATTATATTCAGCCGAGTTATGGATAGTCAAACGGACCACGATTCATTTTTATATATAAAGATTTCGCGAAAAAAATAGTATTTTTAGAATGCCCAGAATTCCGGGATAACAATTTTAAGAAAAAAAATGTAGTACTACAATTTTTTAATTTTTATTATAATATGTCCTCAGGTTGATGATAAAACCGATTTTTCTGTACTAAGTGACTTAATAAAGTTCAAAAAATTTGTTGAAAATTCGAAAATTGAAAAAACCAGAAATTTTACCAACTTTGACCCCATGGCGTTCGGAAATTACTTGTCCCAGGAGAGTGTCCTTTTGGATTTCTAGGTTCCTAAGAATTCTCAACGCAATGACATAACCGAAATCCTTCAAAGGCAGAACTCAAAATTTGTATTTTTGGCCGCCGAATGGCACTTTGACCCCATAGTGCGCGGCGACTTCGTTGCTGTCTGAAAATGTAGGACTCAAAATGTAAGAATTTAGGAATTTCAATCTTTACGGCCGAGAAATTCCTCCTAATGGACGTCCTTTGGGTTTCCACCCTATGGGTCCTATAGGAAGAAATTATAATTTTCAGGAAGATCATTCGACTATTAATAAATGCAAGTTAGACAAGTGGGGATTCCTATTCGATGGATCTTCGAACTTATCGATCGAGGATTTTATCTTTAGGGTGGGACAGCTTACTGGTTCTTATAATTACACAAAACAATAGCTGCTTAGAAATTTCCGTATATTGCTTAAGGGACGAGCAGAGAATTGGTACTAAGCATATATGAAGAAATTCCTAAAACTATTTTGGGAAAATCTAAAAGGTGGCTTGATTAGGCAGTTTAAGTAGCTTCAGACAGACTGTGTAATCTTAAATATAATCAAAGAAGAATTTTTGACCAAAACTCTGAAAGAAGTAAGCAAATTTAGATGTCCTATTTCAGAACTTGAGTTGATTAATATGATTAAGCAAAACTTTAAGGAAAAGCTAGCTTCACTGATATATCCGGTTAAGACTATAGAACAGTTTTTGTCTCGCAGATATGGTGTAATTAGCTCTATGGTGTAATAGCCACTGATAGCTCTGACTTTTAAAATTCGGAATTACCTAACGATATTTTACCATGCGAAATATATCAAATTCAGACGAATCCTCGTCAAAACTCAACAACAATGATATATTGGAATTGTGGCCAAATAGGTGATATGTTCCGTTATTGTAGAACTCTATTTTTCTATGTCTGTCGTAAAAAGAATGTATCCTTGAGGACCTGCACTGTGTATAAAAAGGGAAATGGGAATCGAAACGAGACACGAACGGGGAAATCTCGTTTCTGAGACTCAAATCCCAAATACAAGAGACCTTACCTGTCCAAAAAAAACGGTGAAAATCCGGAAAACCTGAAAAATAAAATTGAAAATTAAGAAAATACCTACCCGAAAACTGATATCCTAAAAAGAGTCGTACCCAACATAAATGAAGAAGAAAACTTACCTGTAAATCTACCTGAAAATAAAAGTTTACATCAACGTATCGGAGCTCGTATTTTCAATACAGTAAGCTCTGTAGGCAATCCAAAGATTCGTCGCAATAGAAATGTGCGAGAAAAGTTTAAGTTTTGAATTTTTGACGATATTGCCTCAACTTTTACGAGTATAACCGATGAATAAGATATTTGGACTTGTGCTGAAGTATTGATTAAAGAGAAACGTTTCCAACGTCTACTAGATAGTAAAGCCTCAGTCAGCAGGTTGGGAAGCAAAGCTTGGAGATCCTGCGATAAATGGAAGTAGGTTTCCGAAGATTTACATCCAAAGTAAGAACAACTGACGGATGCGAACAAGAAATGGTAGGGAGAGTAATTTTACTTATTACTTATATGTAAAAGGCGTTACGCACAATATACTCTTGTTTATATTTTCATCATTTTCGAATGTCTTATATTTGGGTGTGAATTTTTGGAAAGTCTTCAAAATTGCACCCGATGTGATTTCCAAAATCTCTGTTAATGGGGGTACTAAAGAAAATGATCCGAACATGCATGAACTCACAAAAGAACAGTCTGAGAAACTTCAGGAGACAATACATCGCTTTCTGTCTTACGCTGCACACGAACTGGGAAAGACGCATTTAGAAGAGCACGTTATCGAGGTAGGTAATGCTCTAGCGGTAAAGCAACGTCATTTCCCGGTTTCTCCAGTGGTTGAGAATTTGTTACACCAGGAAATAAACCGACTGCTTCGGCTTGGGGTGATAGCAGAAAGTAAAAGCGTGTCGAGTTCGCCGGTAGTCCTTGTGCGCAAACCGGGCAAGAACCGCCGCTGTTGCGACGCTTGAACGCTGTCACCAAGCCGGATGCATATCCTTCTCACTACGTAGAGGGACTACTGAACCGTTTGGAAGACATTATATACGTAGTGTGGATTTGAAGGACGCGTTCTGGCAGATCCCTTTGGAGAAAAAGTCGTGGTAAATGACAGCTTTTACTATGCCGGGGCGACGTTTGTATCATTAGCTGCGTTCCCGATCCATGAAAAACCTACTGCGAAGTACTGCGGAACGTTCTCATCTACACATCCTCTTAGTCCGCAGTCAATTTTCTTGTGCAATTTTGACAAAAAATTCCGTCAGATGGTTGAACTTCCTAAGTTTTCCAATAGGTGAAAATCCGGGTTTTAAGGTTAGAACGAATTGTCACTTTTGTTTGTTTTCGTACATTAAAACACTTCCGATATGACAAATCAAGGAAAACATTTGATTTGAAGTACAAATTTTCTCCAGAATGAAATTGGATTGCAATTACTGTGTTGGAAGAACCACCCGAATGTCTAATATCTCTAAATTGAAATATGTGTTGAAACGAAATAGTATTTTTTTTTTCGGATCTCGAAATTATGGCGATAACGCACAAAATATAACCTTTCCCCTCATTGCAGGTTCATTTATTCTATTTAATTTCATTTTCTTCTAAGATATTTTGTATCTCTGTTGATTGCGAAATTATTCTCATATTTACAATTTTCAAATTGTGTGCGCTCTTTAATTGTGAGGTTATATTTTACTAGTAATCATCCAAAAGTGCGTTCCCGAGAAAAGTTGCTGGTCAGTACTGTGCAGTAGTTTTTACATGGATCGGGAACGCAGCTATTTAAAAGTAATGATCTTCGGGTTGTCGAATTCTGCGCAATGCTTCGTCCAGGCTTCGTCGGTGTGTATTCGTCTACCTAGATGACTTACTCATCGTGGCGAATACATTTGATCACATGATTGAACTGTTGACAGAGGTAGCAAACCTTTTGAATGCTGCTGGCTTTTCTATATTTGCGTATAAACAGAAGCCATTGCGTATATATCACAAAAAAATAATTCAGCTCAACGCAACTACACAGTTACACAGCTTGAGTGTTATATATAGAAGGCTTACCCTTCAAAATCGTAACGAATCATGCCAGTTTAAAATGACTAATGAGCCAGAATGATCTCAGCGGACCTTTAGGGCGGCTGCAAAACTTTAAAATCGTGCATCGGAAATGAAGTCAGAATGTTGTTCCGGATGCTCTGTCCCAAGCCTATCTTGAGACAGTTTTCCGGAAATTAAAATGGAAATTCATCTGGGAATTCAAATCTTCTGAATATAAAAAGTTAATTTCCACAATAACAGAAAACCAGTTTAGGTTTCCAGACCTTCAAATATCGAATGGATTTGTTTACAAGCGGATAGAATTTCATTTTGGCTGCCCCATGAAAGACGTGGTTTGGATTCCGTCGAGTCTTACGGCCGCTGTGATCTCTATGGCTCATGAACCACCTCATTCTGGTCATGCAGGTATGGCGAAAACAATCTCCAGAATGAGGCAAAAATATTTTTGGCCAATTATGGTTGCCCAGGTGCAAGACTTCATACTTGACTGCGTAACCTGTAAAGAAACGAAATCATCTAATATGTTGAGTAGACCAACCATGGGTAAAATCGAAGTTTCAGACAGACCTTGGCAGAGGATCAATGTAGACTTTTTAGGTCCATACCCATGCTCATCTAAAGGTAATACAGTTATTCTTGTTGCTCTGGACCAATTTTCAAAATTTCCACTTCTGAAAGCATTACCAAAAGTCTCAACCAAAAATCTTAATACCTTTATAGAATATCAAGTCTTTCTGTATTCGGTACATAGGAGAAAATACACTCAAATAACGGGAAATAATTTGTCTCGAAAGAGTTCCAGGACCTATTACAAAGATACGGAATAGATCACATCAAAATTGTTTCTTGTGCACCCCAATCGAATTCGAGTGAACGGGTTAACCGCTCAATTTCGATATCGATTCAAGCATACATAAAAGACAACCAGCGTAGTTAGGATTCGAACTTAGGACAAATTGCTAGCTCAGTGAGAAGCTCGATACATCAGTCTATATTTACATCCCCATATGAAGCTTTATTTGGGATAGCGATGGTTAATCATGAATCGGAGTATAACCTTTTGCGCAGGATTATTTCTTTAGCTGACGGAAACATTCAATGTTTGGATCGGACGACTAAACAACAGATTATTAGGGCTGACATCCGAAAAAATTTAAATAAATCATATGAGCAGTGCGCGAACCAATATAACCTTAGGTCAAGGGTAGTACAATTTTCACTTTGTCAGATGGTTCACACGATTTAAAAAAAAAACTTGCAAAGAAATACTGGCAATGCGAGATTTCCAAAAAGATAGCTCTTAACACGTACGAAATTACTGATATGAATGGTAAATACCAAGTTACATATCATGCCAAAGATTTAAAGTCTTAATCGAAAAACCATTTGGACTTACGTTTTTGTAATAATACTCACCAGTAGTTACTTACATGATTTTATGTACAGCTCTTGAGACTCGATGCCATCGTGGTTCAATCGAGGTTTAATTTAAAAAAATTGACAAAAAAAATAGTTCGAGTACACAAGCCGAAATTATTCAATTGTTTTAATAAAAAAATGTTTTAGTAAAATGTGGTTCAATAGTAGCAATATGAATATCTAATTTAGAATAGTATTTTGACCATTTGTAATTATACCCACCGAATCCAAATAGCAAATAGTAGCATTATCGGCAAATGTCGTCAAAACAAAATTTTAAATGCACATTTATATTTTATAACTCTGGGATCGGAGATTTTTAGTAATAATTTTACTTTGAGAAATTTTAAAGGTGAATTAAACGTGATTATTTATAATTTCATGGAGTTTAATAAATATATTCTTGGTAGATTGTTCGACGCTGTTTGCCGAATTTATGAAAAGGTTGAAACTCGATTCTGAAGTAGTGCCAATTTTCCTTAGTGCACGAGTGGAGTGCTAGAGTTAAGAAGAAACTGGGAAACAGCGTTATATTTTAACTGTACGTTTTAACAACATTTGAGCATCTAGTGCTAAAAAGAAAGAAAAAAAGCAAGGTGTCTGTCTTGTAGAGACGGCCAGAAGACGTGGATCCGCCTACCACGATCGCCAATAGATATTTAAGTAAGAAATTTTAGTGAAAGGGAAACTAAAGAAACCATTTGATTGACCGTAATGTTACGTTTACGGGATGTGCCTTTCCGTTTGGTGAATTTCGGCATCTTGTACCTAAAAATCAAATTTCACTTGCAACACAACGAACAAATGTTTAATTCTAAAATGTTATAGGGCATTTTCATAACTATACTCGGAAGTTGCGCAAATTGCACAAAACATTTTCTTCCATCTCCCCGTAATACTTAGTTGTTCAGTAATTTGCGAAAGTAAACTAACTAAACGAATAACATATAACTGGGTTTATTATTATCAAAATCTTTTGTTATTTGCAGAACTTGCGTTCATGAAAACGCCCATAGATGAAAAACAAATAAAAATCAAAATAAAATAAAATTATACGATTAAAACAACAAAGCAATTTCAATTTACAGCAACTAAAATCTTAAACACAATCCGCCGGCTCACACAACTCGTATACACTGGGCAATCAAGAGAAACAATCAAGAGAAACAATCAAGAGAAACAATCACGAGAAACAGTCAAGTAAAATGAATTTCCAGAACCAGAACAACCCATGTAGAGAAGAGAAATAATCAAGAGTAAAAGCTTTCACTCAACCTCAACATACTTCGTTGTGTTCTCTTTCCTGTGCCTCTTCCAAATATTCAATACCACAAAGAAAACATAAAAAGAGTATAAATGTGAAATCTGTACTACAAGCAGCAAACACAGCATAACAGCGGCAGTGAAAATTTAGACTTTGATTCTTAAAAAGATAATTGAACATAGTTTAACATAACAATATACCCTTTAATGTAGGCTTATTAATGCTTTAATGTAGGCCGGATCTTATAACACAGTTTCTCTTCGGATGTCACCACAAACTATCGAGTATCATCGATTGCAAATTTGTTATTATGGCAGCAAGCTGATTTTCTAATTTGTACCTCCTAACCAAAATCCAAGACGTATCCACGTCAAAAAGGGAGATCGAAATCGCTGAAAGAACGTGATCGCTTTATTCCAAGGATTTACTTAAAAATAATTTCTTCGATACGAAAATCGTCAATCTATGAAAGGTCTTCAAAGTTATAAATTGTGCACAACAAATTTGTTTTGACGATATTACGACAAAATTGTTCGAGCCGAGAAGGATTTTCTATGGGATGACATCGAAAAAAGCGTTTATTTTATGGTCCAGGTTTATCGGAATAATGTTTTTGTTGTTTCTGTGATCGTCACAAGAAGTTTGGGAAGAGTTTTGCTGATAAGGATAGTAGACGCCCATTATTTATTTAAAATATTTCAGCTAAAAATAAAAGTTAAAAGTGATGAAAAAAGAAGGTGTCTGTCTCGTAGAGACGGCCAGAAGACGTTGATCCGCCTACAACGATCGCCAATACATATTTAAGTAAGAAATTTTAGTGAAAAGGAAATTAAGGAAACCAATTTTTATTTAAAAATAATTTTATTCATAATTGGTTTATGATAAGAGAAGTATGAAATAAATATCATACATACAGTGTTCAAAACGCTCCCATTTCTAGCCTTTCGTTCTGCTCCTAAGGAGGAATTGAAATCAATGGAAACTAAAAATTACTCTCTAGAGAACGAAATTCAGCATTTCTGTAAAACGCTCCAAAGAACGAGAAAAAAAATACTATGTTGAGAAATAAATGGTCACTTTTCCAAAATTTTCGTTTTTTTTGTAGGCTAAGTACTTATTGGACTGCCCTCGTAGATTAACATTATTACGGGAAATATTTGTAAAAATAAGATCAAGTAATCTGTCATTGTTACAGAATTGTGATTGCATCGCATTGGATGCTAAATGGCTTCGTGAAATCCGGGTACGTAAGGATGGGTACAGATGTAAGACCGTTGTCATATAATAGATGGCGAAATACTTCATGTTATGCTATTCTCCTAATCTAACTGTTAAAAGCTACATTGACAGATAATATTTTTGGGGCATGCATGTCGTCGCTTTGGCGAAGTCTGCCCACTTTCCTGTCAGCCTCAACTTTTCAGCCGGGGTCAGGCTCAGCGGATGGGTGGGCTCTTGCTAGACAGGGTTATGGTGGACACCATAACCATAATCTTGTGCTCCTTTACCACATTAAATCACCAAAACGAAGAATAAACCGAAGAAGGCACATTTCCTTCTTCACTCAAAATCAGGAGTGGTATTCCGTAACTTGTTTCAAGCATTTGTTTCGAGTTAGAAGAAAAAGTAGTATTCGCGATCTCTGTTTCGCCCTGTGATTTATCTTGATCGGAACAAAGACAGCGAATATTACTTTTTCTGCTAACTCGAAACAAACGCTTGAAACAAGTTACGGAATACCACTCCAGGTTTTCTGTTCATCGTCCAAACCTCTCTCGAAATCTCTTAGAGTATTATGGCGCTTATCTTTAAACTACCGAAATTTCCCACGCCTGTCCAGGTTTGGACAGTTCTTCCTTTTAACACTAGCTCAACACAAACCAAGTCATTCGAATTTTCAGGCAAGAAAGATCGAAACGAGGATAATTACAACATTTAATTCTGGTTTAACAAAATTTATTTAAGATATTCAATTTAAGAAAATTTAGAATATGAAATCTGTGTATATTTCAAATCAATTACAAACAAACGAAATAGAATATGTTTATGTCTTTTTCTTTTAACCCTTTGTTGAAAGTCGGTACTTTTAAGTACCACCAAATCCTTATATTTTTTGCTTATCCAATAGTATCAACATTCTATATACTTCTATATACCACAGGCGTAAATACAATGCCTCCATAAAATTAGTTCATGTCTTTTTTTAGATGCTTTCTGGAACCATTTTCAACGAAAAAAGTCATGGTTATTGATTTATTGTAAGTTCACTTCCTGGTCCACCAAGGGTTAAACTAGCGATTGTCTTAATCAAATTTCGCATTTAAACATAATTAGTAAAAGAAATCATCAAAATTAGTCTAGACACAATGGGTGTTCTGCTTTCTTTAACCCTAGGATGCATATCTGAAAATTTTTACACCTATGCATATGATGGGTCCGGCAGACTCTCATATATATTAATACAAAAACATAAACATCAGTAAAGATTTATTGCTTTTCAACACTTAAATTTGTAAACAGTTACTACAAATTGCTTGACTGTGTTCTTTACAAACATTTTTTTCACATTTTTTACATGTCTGCATTGGAAGGACAAACATAGCATCGTTTTTTTTATTACTGGTTCGTCATTTTCGTCGTCCTGAGGAAGATTTTCTTTTTCAATTAAGAGATCAATACATCTTTTTATATCATGGCTAAGGCTAGGATTTTTAGACCGTCGCTTCATGAAAGGTAGTACTAATTCTTTGCAAAGGTCTTTGTTGAAAATCCTACGTTTGTGGGTTCGTGCAGCTTGGTAGTCTTTATTCTCACATGTATATAGTAAAAAAAGGCATTAAATGCTGCTATATCAATTATATTGTAAAAAAGCTTTTATTAAAAAAAATCCACTAAAAAGAAAAAAATAATTTTCTGGACGCTGTGTATCACAAATATAAAAGCTTTTAAAAAGCGAGATAAATGTTTATTTTATTGTTTTATGCTTTATCTCGCTTTTTAAAAGCTTTTATATTTGTGATACACAGCGTCCAGAAAATTATTTTTTTCTTTTTAGTGCATTTTTTTTAATAAAAGCTTTTTTTAAAAATTTTTATTTTTTATTTTTTTTATTTTGTTCTTTTTAGTCTTCGAATATATATCCTTACATTTGAGATGTCCTTACAGGCTTTTTAACTTGAGAATCGTATTCAGCGAACCCCAAAACCCGCAGAATATATTTTTTCCCGGAACAATTGAGGAAAGGGATAATCACGTTATCCTTACAGGACCTTCCGTTATCCTTACAGACTTTTTAATGACAGATTCGGATTCAGCGACCCCAAAAACCCCCAGAATAGATTTTTTTCCGGAAAATTTGGAGAAAAGGATAATCACGTTATCCTTACATTAACTTCCGTTATCCTTACAGACTTTTTAATGACAGATTCGGATTCAGCGACCCCAAAAACCCCCAGAATAGATTTTTTCCGGAAAATTTGGAGAAAAGGATAATCACGTTATCCTTACAGGACCTTCCGTTATCCTTACATACTTTTTAATGACAGATTCGGATTCAGCGACCCCAAAAACACCCAGACTAGATTTTTTTCCAGAAAATTTTGAAAAAAGGATAATCACGTTATCCTTACAGGACCTTCCGTTATCCTTACAGACTTTTTAATGGCAGATTCGGATTCAGCGACCTCAAAAACCCCCAGAATAGATTTTTTTCCGGAAAATTTGGAGAAAAGGATAATCACGTTATCCTCACAGGACCTTCCTTTATCCTTACAAGGACGAAGTAGAGAAAATATTGTATTGTCATCGGACTTATATAAGTGTACAAAATTTCAAGTGAATCGGATGAGTGGAAGTGGGTCAAAATTTGATTGCAAGATTTGACCCCGACAGACAAACAGACAAACAGACAAACAGACAAGATAGCGAGCTAAATAAAAGCTTTTACAAATCGCAAATGGCCAGCGTCGTGTTTGACGTTTGCATGTATAGTTGCCAACCATTTGATCCATTTGATCGACACCTCCTTTTGTATGATTATAATATTCTATTATGTTCGGCTTCTTTTTGGAGTGATCTTCATTTATTGATGCATCATGATGCATTGCACTAACTAATATAACAGATTTATTTTTTTAGGGACATAGCTAACAATTGTAAGATTTTCATTGAACCCAAAAATCGATGATAATACATGTCTCCCTTTATTAGGCTTGAATTGTGGTGGAATTTCTCGCTTGTTGTTCCGTAACGTTCCGACTGTAGTTATTCCAATGTCTAGCAATTGCTCAACTAAAGAGATACTTGTAGAAAATTTATCTGTTGTCAAATTTCTCGACGAATATTTAAATGGCGCAATCAATGTCTCTACAATATGCATTTCCAAATTCTTTTGCGCATCATCGCCTGGTTGCTTTCCCACATAAATCGTCCCATTCACAACATACCCACTCTTACTTTCACTCAACCAAAATAATTTTATACCATATTTGGACGGTTTACTTGGCATATAGTGTATAAAACTACAACGGCCTCTATTAGCAAGCAAATGCTCATCAATTGTAACATTAATTTCAGGAATAACGAACGTGGTCGGAGGTTTATTCAACCAATGCAACGGAGGTCATCGTTAATCAGGCAGACTGCCCTTTACTTAATGTGGTTCCCGATCATCCACCGTTACAAGTAGAGCTTAATCTTGATTGTTCAATATCTACATATAAAACTTGTAATTTTGTTTATAATTTTCGTGAGACCAACTTTTTATTGTTAAATGAGTATTTAAATAATATTGATTGGGAGACTTTGGTTCTTAACGACCGTAATATTGACTCAGCATTAGATATGTTTTATCGCCTAGTTTTGACCAGTATGGAAATGTTTGTTCCTCTCATTAAAGCAAAGGATCCTGTCGTGTCTCCTTGTTGGTATGACGATGAGATCCGTTGTTTACGAAATCGACGAAACTCTGCGTGGCGAGCTTACAATGTAACAAAGAACAAAGATGATTATAATTCGTACTCTGAATTGAGAAAGCTTTTTAACTCATACTCTAAATATCTCTATAGGAGATATTTAGAAAATACTAAGTTAAAAATAAAAAACAATCCCAAACAGTTCTGGAATTTTATTAACACAAAACGTAAATCTAGTCAATATCCGTCTACATTAAATTATAATAATCTCACAAGCGATAACCCGGCTGTGATATCTAATTTTTTTGCTAGTCATTTTTCTGAATCTTTTACATCATCCAACTGTGATATAGATTATAATTATTTTAGCTATTTGACTAATAATTGTGCGACTATTAGTAATGTTGTGATTAATGAAGATATTGTCTTGGATTGTTTAAATAAACTTAAAAATGATTTCTCTGAAGTTCCTGATGGACTACCTTCAGGTATTCTGTTGCATTGTAAATCGTCACTGGTTCGTCCTTTAACGTATTTATTTAATTTGTCATTATCGTTAAGTGTCTTTCCGTCAGTATGGAAATTATTTTTTGTGATACCGGTTCATAAGAAAGGTAATAAAGAATTAGTGGAAAATTATAGGCCCATTGCCAAACTTGCTCCTGCTGCAAAAGTTTTTGAGTCCATAGTATGTGATTCTCTAACTTTTCAGTGTAAATCAATACTTAGCGAGAAGCAACATGGTTTCGTTAAAGGTAGATCTACTGTTACGAACCTTGTTGAATTTACTAAAGAATGTATTAGTGAAATGGAAAAAGGCAATCAAGTCGACTGCATTTATACGGATTTCAGCAAAGCATTTGATAAACTTCCGCACAATATGCTTTTATTTAAGCTGAAAAGAATTGGGTTTCCAGCTTCTTTACTTCGCTGGATCAAATCATACCTTAACAAAAGATATTTGACAGTCAGTTTTAAGTCAACTCTTTCCGATGAAATTGATGTACTATCTGGGGTTCCTCAAGGTAGTCATCTCGGTCCTTTGCTTTTTAACTTATTTATAAATGATATTTTTTTAATTGTACCGTTGTCTCTTGGTTTCGCTGATGACTTAAAATTGTTTAAAATCATTGTTAATTTAAATGACTCTCTTGCATTACAAGAATATTTAAATGTTTTCTGTTTATGGTGTTTTAAAAATGGTTTAGTTCTAAATGTAGCCAAATGTAAAGCTATTTCATTTAGTCGTAAGAAGTCACCCTTAAACTTCGATTACATATTAGATGGCACTAAAATCAAGAAAACAGATCGAGTTCATGACTTGGGTGTTTTACTTGATGATAAATTAAACTTCCAACTTCATATTAATGAAGTTATTAATCGTGCAAATTCTTTGTTGGGGTTTGTCAAACGCTGGTCAAGAGAAATATCTGATCCGTATGTTTTGAAAGTTTTGTATTGCTCATTTGTTCGACCGATTTTAGAGTACGCATGCATTGTTTGGATGCCTTTTTATCAAAATCATATCTCGCGCCTTGAAGCAGTTCAAAAACGTTTTTTGAGATTTGCGCTACATAAATTACCCTGGAATGACTCTCTAATTTTACCTCCTTATGAAGAACGTCTTAAACTTATTGACATGTCGTCACTAATGAGACGACGAGAAATTTTTTGTGTGTTATTTATTAACGATTTACTGTCCGGAAATATTTCCTCGCCGCACTTATTAAACTCAATAAAAATTGATTCTCATCTTCGTGCCAACAGAAATAAACGATTTATTTATATAGATTATCACAAAACAAATTATGGTCGTTTCGAGCCCATGTCAAACATGTCCAGACTTTTTAATGAAAACTTTGACAGCATTGATTTTCATAGCAATAAAAATGCTTTAAAGCTTAAATTATGTAGAGTGTAAGATATATTTGTATATTTTGTATAGAATAGTATATTACGCAACAAGGGGCGAAAGTCAACGATTTCAAGAGTGTGAAGTTAGCTGCACGAGCGAAGCGAGGGCAGATATCACACGAGTGAAATCGTTGACTCGCTCCGAGTTGTGTATACAATTTTTCATAACAAATTCATTGAAAATATGCCTTGAGATGCCATTTAAGCGCGATTTTGGTATTGAAGAGTAATGCAAAAGGGGGTTTGGGGGGCGGAGCCCCGGTCAGGGGGTTCGGGGGGCGAAGCCCCCTGATTTCAGCAGAAGTGAATTTTTAAAAGAAACAAAACAACTATATTCTATGAATTCGTTTTATTACCAAGAAATGTTGGTCAAAACAGATTTTAATTTTTAAATTTCTTTCCTTTGAAATAAAAAATCAACATAACAAAAAATGGAAATCGGTAATGCTCAACTAAATCACACGCAAAATACAATGTGAAATGCAAAAGTGCTGATCAGCTGTTTCAGTTTTTCTCCCCACTGAAATGAAAAATCAACATAACAAAAAATGGAAATCGACAATGCGCAACTATTGTAAATCACACTGCGCTCGTACAGCCAACTTCACTCGTTCAGTTTCATTCATAAATTTTCAGTTTATGTCGCGAAAACACAGTTTCGGCCTGCTAATCGCACTTTCGCCCCTAGGGCCGAAAACGCAACTTTCGACCCGCTACGGAGGCATCGAAAGGCATATTTTCGATGCATGTGTTATGAAAATTTATTTTTTACTATTATTTCTTGTAATATATTATAGTCAGTTGGTTCTCATTACCTGTTGATAAATAAATAAATAAATAAATAAATGAATCATCACACTTTTACATTGTGTTACAAATAGGTCCCAAATATATCTTATGGGAGATAGCTTGTTAGTTTGAAGTCTACCCGTATGGTGAAACCAAAGGGTATATTAGATTTGCCTTACCGTTTGTAACGCCAAGATCCCGTCATCACACAAAAAAATGAATTACACCAGTGTGTTTAGAATGATGAAAAAAGTTGAATTTAGCATGTCCGTCCGTCCGTCCGTCCGTCTGTGGCGCGGATTGCGGGCGCACGGATTGAGCTAGGGACTTGAAATTTTGAGTAGATCCGTTTTTCGTAAAATGTGAGGCCAAGTTCGTTCATGAGCAAAAATGGACCATTAGGGAGGACCCCCCATACGAACGGAAACGTTTTTTGTGAATATTTCAAAAACGGTGTATCTTATTAAAAAGGTGCAAGAACAAAAGTTATTTAGGATATGATTCTACATAAAACTCTCATATATCAAAATCCGATTGGAAAAAATTTTAAAAAATCTTATTGGAAAGTTCGACTTCAAAGTGGAATTTTGATACAACTGTTCGCTGTTCACTTAAATCACCATACGGGTTTTCAATAATTGCCAGATTGGCAATTATAGCTTTTGTTATGTTTTATCATTCTAAACACACTGGTGTAATTCACAAACGGTAAGACAAAGTTAATATACCCTTTAGTTTTACTATACGGGTATAAAAACGGAACATAATAAGAAATAATTTTTGTATTACAGAACAAACATTTCCTTTTATTTTTCTTACAACTTCTACAAATCAAAAACAAAAACGTACTTTTATCACTAAGTCTTCACTTCACTTCATAAATGATCGAACCGAGCAAGGAAATGACTTATTGCAACACTCCGTACATTTTGTAAGCGCTTATTAGTTCAACAATTTTGCTCGAATTAATAATTGATAATTATGTAAGAGGAAATATTTTGTGCACTGAGTGAATACGATTTCTCTAATAATTCATTACTTTTATATATAAGCGTTTTCATTTATTCAATTTCTCGTAAGGAAATCATCGACTACCACGTAAGTGGTTACCAAAATTCCCGCTGGGGAAAAGCTTTTCTGATTCCCTACTTCTCACGAAATTCTTGCCACTATGATGTAGTGAGATGCCCTATATGAGAATTTGACACTACGTCAGTAGTGACGGGTACTAACATTGTAGTGATTGGCACTCAAAATATAGATTTCTGTTCTCTCAGTGTAGCTTCTACAAATTCATTAATATTATCATTCAAATTAAAGTATTTTTCCATTTTTAAATTAAAAACAACTATGTTATCAAAATGATAATCCTCTGAAAAACCACATTTAAAATCTACAAGAAATTTTGAGAATTTTAAACTAGATTTAATACTTAAAGTGTACGCTATATTTTTTTTCTAGACGTAATATTTTAGGCGTAGCATCTTATTTCTTTATGTTTACCTTCAAATCTGTACGTCCACAAAAACTTCAAAGGGCCACTGCTTCTAATTGTCCTAGTATAATGCAAAAGAAAATGATACTTTGGTTTTAAGTTGGTTTTAAAAATTTCAAGATATTTTTTGTTATGATGTTCAATCAATTTGTTTAAATATGTCTATTTATCATTTGTAAATTGATTCTGTAAGACAATATCTATTATTTTTAAGAGCGTCAAAACCAAATTCCAAATTTCATTATCAGTGGGCACTAAATCGCCAATCATTAAAGGTAAAAAGTGAATGAAGGTAAACATCTCTTTCGCAGACATCCTAAGTTTATTCCGTTTTAACCGACTTCCAAAAAAGAAAAGGTTCTCAATTCGACCTGGATCTCTGTTTTTATACCCGTATGGTGAAACCAAAGGGTATATTAACTTAGCCTTACCGTTTGTAACGCCAAGATCCCGTCATCACACATAAAAATGAATTACACCAGTGTGTTTAGAATGATAAAAATAATTAACTTCTGCATGTCCGTCCGTCTGTCTGTCCGTCTGTCTGTCTGTCTGTCCGTCTGTCTGTCTGTCTGTGGCGCGGATTGCGGGCGCACGGATTGAGCTAGAGACTTGAAATTTTGCGCAGATCCGTTTTTCGTAAAATGCGAGGCTAAGTTCGTTAATGGGCAAAAATGGACCATTAGGGGGGGGGGGGGGGTACCCCCAATACGAACGAAAACGGTTTTTGTGAATATCTCAAAAACGGTGCATCTTATCAAAAAAGTGCAAGAACAAAAGTTATTTAGGATATGATTCTACATAAAACTCCCATACATCAAAATCCGATTGGAATAAATTTTAAAAAATCTTATTGGAAAGTTTGACTTCAAAGTGGAATTTTGGTACAACTGTTCGAATTTTGATACGAATATCACCATACGGGTCTCCAATGATTGCCAGATTGGCAATTATAGCTTTTGTTATGTTTTTTTAATGTATGTTACCGCCTAACTTTTTACTGGGTTGACTGATTTTGGTCGTCCCAAAGAGAAAGTTGTAGAGAAAGTTCCTGGTTGGGCCCCGCTGCAAATTCCCCCCCCCCCCCCCCCCCGTGGCGCTATGCTTTCATACCCCCTCCCCTGCTAGATTCTACATCGCTTGAGATATCAAAGTGAAATTTTTTGTGTTGTGTTCAGTACAATGCCAGGAAGGACATTTTACATATTTCCCCCCTGTTGACCCACCCCCTCAAATCCCCTCTCCCGCTAGATTCTACATCGCTTAAGCTATCGAGTTGAAATTTTTTGCGTTGTGTTCAGTACAACACAAGGAAGGTTCTTTTATATATTTCCCCCGTGTTAACCTACCCCCTCAAATCCCTCCCCTGCAGATTCTACATCGCTTGAGTTGAATTTTTTGTATTGTGTTCAGTACAATACCTGGAAGATTCTTTTATATATTTTCCCTCTGCGGACTTATCCCCTCAAACCCTTTGTAGTTTTACCCATATTAAAAATTGAAACTAAAAAACATTCGAAATAAAAAAAAAATTAAATAAAAAAACTTAATAAATAATTTCATGTGACAGATGAAAGATAAATCGAGATAATAAATAATTTTAAATACCTACTAAAAATTAATAATAGCGGTAAAATTTGTTATACTAAAAACTCTGATTTCGAAAACATTACAAAAATCGTAAATAGGAATTAGTCGTATTAAGCTCGATCCAGACTACACGATGTACGGGGTACGAGATACGAGGTTTTTGGTTTCCTCGTACATGGAACTGCATCCACACTGCACAGGGTTTTGCTCATTCGTGTACGCGGTTACCACGTACGAGGATAATCAAACAGCTTCTGATTTTACTCACTAGGTGAAACCATGTGCAAATCTCCCATCCAAACCCAAACAGCATCGAAAAGTACGGGAACATGAGATTTGTTCTTTGCGACTTGAAAGAGTAGAAATTTACACAATCGGGATTAAAAATTTACACCTATAATTCACATCCGCGTAAAAGAAGCGAAAGAAGTGACGAGCACGATCTTTGGGGCAACATTCGCTTCATGAAAATCCTGCGGCGATAGAGCAGCATTTGATGGTTTTCGGGCCGAAATAGTGATTGGCTGTGGAGCCTGAACGTCAGTTTAATTTTGAAGAAGCGTGTGATGGAAAAAGTGACGAAACTGCTACCACTAAAGTTTCATTAAAGCTCCCCGTCTGAGAAACACCAAAAAAAATTGATGCCTTCAGCCGCCATATTTCCCATTGACGTTTGATGAAAACGATTACGTTTCGAGAATTAAATTTCTTATTTCAGGCGAATGACTGAAGGATATTGCATAAAAAGTGGATAGCAGACATTTTTGAAACAGCGCAATTTTATTGGCATCAAAATTTTATTGCAAAAGAAAAAATAAATTTGACCGGTAAAATAAAATTAAAGAAATTTTTCATTAAAAACTAAATAATTTGATGGCCCATTAAAATTTGTTTAAATTTCAGATCCAATATTGCCGAAAAATTTTAATGGCAATTAAAATCACGACATGCAATCGGAAGAAAAGTCCATTATAAAATAATACTCCACAAAAAGTTTCCATTAATTTATCGCCATTAGATTTTTCTTGTTCGTTTCTGTTTACGTTTTTATTGTTCATCTCTGTTGACTCACCCAAGCTAAGTAAGAATTCGAGGGAGAAAGAAAACCCGCTCGATGATTTGTGTAATTGTGTGATATGCACGTCAGATGACGCTCGCGCATGAGGCTACTAATTATGTCCCTGTCGTTATATTTGCGACGTAGCAAACCGCAGAAAAGTGTTCCCCACTATGTGTGTCGTTGCGCGTCTCATACGCACGACTAAGGACGTGTTTTCTACATAAATTGCTTATCGCCGTGATCTGCATGGTGACGAACTATGGGGATAAACATCATATTTGCTACCTAAAATGCTATTTGGGAACACTCGATGTTCGGGGTACGTGCCAACCTCGTACCCCGTACATCGTGTAGTCTGGATCGAGCTTTAAGATTTTAGTAAGATTTTTTTGTTACGACTGAATATATTTTACAACGATTTTATTTAGTGTAAATTTAACGCCACTCCCGAAAAGCAGAATTTTAAAGATGCTATTAATGAACATTGTTTTCAATTATTTTTTTCTTTTTAGTGCTTTTTTTCCTTTTTAGTGCTTTTTTTCCTTTTTTTTTTTAAAGTCGGTTTTATTTAAAAAAAAACATTTTTTTTAAATGGGATTTTTCTATTGGAAGTGATATGTTACCTATTTCAGTTTCACCATAATTAAACATTTGTTTGCGATAATTTAAAGTTTCAAGTGGGAAAAAGTTGTAATCTTCTATGAATGAAGTTAATATAGAGCATATATCATATCCACAGACTCCCTCAAATAAGTCGTGAACAATGTCGACACTTAAATTTTTTGTGAGATGAAATGATGGTAACATGTGAAGCAAAAATATTTTTTTGATTCCGGTTAGTTTTGGCACATTCGTGTTAACATCTTCCTCATAATTTTCGAAATTTCTTAAAGAAGAAGGATCTTTTTTACAAATCAATCAAATTAAAGTATTTTTGGTCCTTATTTAATTTACAGAATCTACAAAAGGAGTGCGAATTAAAAGAAGTATTTATCCCCAAGATATCATTCAGTCCCAAATTATCGCCAATTACATTACAAACAACAAAATCATTATCTATTTTTAAAGACACATCTTCAAGTTCTAGTTTTTTGAAAATTTCTATCATTGGTTTTAAAAATGGCTCGTTTCCAAACTGTTTCTTATCCCGATCGTTGAAAAAAGCAGCTATAAAAATGAATTTTAGACTTGACAAAAGGTGTTGAGGGATTGTTGGAAAAATATAATATACACCACAGATAGAATCTACTGTGGCTAGAGGGTTATTGACCTCAAAATCATCAATATATAAAAATATTGGAATTATTAATTTACTTATATATTTTTCTTTTAAATTTTTAAAAGTTTGTGCATTTACCAAGTGAGATATCACCTTTTCATTTTCAAGTTTTTCTTGATTTTGCAATGTTGCGATTAAAACGTTTGGAAGTTCAAAAAATTTTCATATTTGAAACTCAATGGACATAATACAACTTTCTACATTACTTGTGTCTAGAGTGGGATTGCTATCAATAATTACTTCTGTAATTTCGTTGTGGACAATAAACGTTTATGGCTTTGAAAACAAATCTGAGCGGCTAAGGTTTGACATAAATTTGTATTCTGACTGTATTTCTTTGAAAGGATTTTCGCAAAACTTTAAAAAATCGGTTAATGATTTATTGGCTATTGTTAAGAAAAACAAAGCTTTTTTTCTTTTACAATAATACGTCGTAAATTTATTATCGCCGAGAATTTAATAAACTTTATATTACTAGGTTACAAATTGAATGATCGATTATTGCGACCAGCGAAAGGAAGCAAACGAACCGACACTTGTTCGAGTTACTGACGAAACGATACAATAATTTTCTGTGACTAAGTGTTGCCATATGTTGACTTCAAGGAAAGTTCTGCCGGTCGACGAAAACATTTCCCCTCGCTCCATTCGAATTCCCAACAAACTCCCCGCTTGGAAGCAACCGCCTTCAATACTTCAACTCCTCCTCTATCGGCAGCTTACAAATGTTGTGAATAGCGCTCATAAATGTGCCATTGTGGGTCTTGAGGGTAACGACCCTGATGCTGTTACACCTTATCCTGATGTTGTTGGGCCTGGTACAATCTTGACAACTCCCTTAGTTCCGATTTGGCCTCGACAAAGTTTGTGGTGTTGTCGCTGTAAATCGTCATAATTTTGCCCCGCCTTGCTATGAAGGGTTTTACAGCGGCTAAGAAGGCTTCAGTGGACAAGTCATGGACCAGCTCCAAGTGAACGGCCTTTGACTTGAAGCACACGAACACAGCTATGTAAATCTTGTCCGGCCGTCTCCCTCTTATGCGATGATGAGCGTACAGAGGTCCACAAAAATCAACCCCGGTGACGATGAACGGCTGAACTGGGACCATCCTATCAGCCGGCAAGTCACCCGTGATCTGGTCCATCAGCACCGGTTTAAAGCGAAAGCATCTTACGCAGCGATGTATGATTCTTTTAATTGCGTTGCGACAATGCACGATCCAATACCTTTGGGGAAGACAATTTATTTACGTGTGGCATTTTGCGTGCATGTTTAGTTTATTGTGATGCTCGATTAAAGCGTTAGTAAAAGGATGATTTGCAGGCAGCAACCGTTGATGTTTTACGTCGAATGGCAACTCGGAATACCTTAACCGGTCCCTGACGCGTATGATGCCGTCCTTATCCAGAAATGGGGCCAAATTACGAATCTTGCTGGAACGGTGCAAGTTGTCGCCTGCCCTCAATTTACTCCATTCATCCGCGAAGTGGGTTTGTTGAATGTTAAGAATGATTCGAAATTCAGCTCTAGTTCGTTCAAATAGCGAAAGCGGCCCATCTAAACGTTCAGCTCGATGCTTGCCCATTTGTTTGCAGTTATGCGCGAAACGAAGAATATATGTTACTACTGATATCAATCGGAAATAAGTGTTCGCATATTTACAACTGGCAACGATGTCAGTTGTAATTGTAGCAACCATAACGAATGTCTGTTTACGATACTCGGATGAGTCCCCTATCAGTTCAAAGTCTGCGGAAGGCCAGCAGCTAATGTCTCGAAGTGGGAATTCCGGGTCAATGAACCATCGAGACTCGACAAGTTGTGAAGTGCTGGATCCCCTGGAAAGGATATCCTTTGTCGTGCGATGGTACGTATCGCCACGAACAGTCTTCGGTTAGAGTTTGTATTTTGGAGACCCTTTTGGCCACGAAGGTCCCAAATCGATACGAAGGTGATGAAATTCAGGACAAAACCGTAGTAGAATCAGTCCAGCAGTGTGTCGTGCCGACCTCAAGCAGCGAACACCTGCGAATTCGCCTAAGTAGCTCTGAAGCAAGCAAGGCGCCACACAGCTCCAGTCGTGCAACCCTTGTTGCCTTTAGAGGGGCGAACCTGGATTTTGCGCACAGGAGCTAACGTTCCCCGATGCATCCTCACATCTTAGATATGCGCAACCACCGTAGGCTTTGGTGCTGGCATCTGCGAATATATGAAGAGTTAGCTTGGAATCAATGGAACAAATATACCTGGGCAGTCTGATACTGCTGATGTTGCATAAGTCTTGCTGGAACTGTGCCCACTGAGTCTGCAACTCGAGCGGCAACGATTCATCCGCTCAGCTTCCAAAAGTGCTGCAACAAGATCTTTGCGGATACGATAATTGGGTTTAGCAGCCCCGATGGATCAAATAGTAGTGCTGTTTCGGACAGCACCGTCCTATTCGTAGCACTTCTCGTTGTTCTGCTGGGGCTGTAGCGAAAACAAAGTTCATCCACTGAAGGATTACACAGCAAACCCAGGGACTTTATCAAACTGCTGTCGTTGTAAATATGAAGCTTCTCTCGTTGGTCTGCCGGTATGCCTTCCATAATTTCCGGATGGTTACTGTACCACTTCTGTAGGGGAAAACTCCCCTTAAGTAACACGGCCGTGACTTCCGATTTTATACCGGAGAACTCCCGAAGTGTAGGTGCTCCTGTCATAAGGTTGTCCATATAAAACTCTCGTTGGATCTTAGCCCCGATTGGGTAGGCATCCGCCTGTTCTTTGGCCACTTGATTCACACAACGCGTCGCAAGAAACGAACTGGCCGACATGCCATATGTAACCGTCGATAACTGGTAAACACGAATGTCTTCTTGCGCGTTGTCAAACCATACAATGTTTTGAAATTTGCGATCACGATTGTCAATGTCGATCTGACGGAACATTTTTACGATGTCCTCCATTAGAACATACCGATCTTCTCGAAAACGAAACACAATATCAAATAAATCGTCTTGGGTTTTTTGGCCCACTATTAGAATGTTATTAAGGGAGCAAAGTAAAAATTAAATATTTACTGATTGCTGTATAAATCACGAGAAGAAATAAACATATAGGTGGTATCGCAATAGACCTCATTGGTCTAAGTGGGTCGAAAGACCACCACTCTAACCTACCTACCTGTATAAATCACTTGCTACGTTCCATAAATCACTTCGAGATTCAAATAATTCAATTCCCGAATTTTTCTTTTGTTCATTTATCCTCCCGCCTACAGGCAGTGTTGGGGTTATCTAGATAATAATTATCTAGATAATCATCTAGATAAAAAAAAATGTTATCTTTATCTTATCTAGATAACACCCCAAAAAAGTTATCTTTATCTTATCTAGATAAAGGAAAATCCCATTTATCTAGAGATAATCGTTACCACCGAAAATCAAAAAATTAAATCTGAAAAAAATGCTGAAACGAAATTGTTTTCTGCATACTTTTGAAAACCTAAAAACTTTTTTTAGGAACAGTTTTATATTTACTTGGCAACAATTTTTGTTTACGGACAAGGAAGCGAAGTGTCACTCTTTCCCTCGCCTCTCTTCTCTTGTCCATAAAAAAAAAGTTCTGCCAGTAACTGTTGCCAAGTGTAAACCGGGCTATGAACGAAATAAAAAATCATAACGTTATAAATTTCCTTACGTAGCAAAATTAAACTTATATTTCGTGACGTTATTTCGTTTTGTATCGATAAAAAACTTAATTTCGTTATGTTACGATAACGTTTCTTATCCGTTTTCTTTTATTATTATTTCGTTTCTTATTATATTTAAATTGGAAATCAAGAAAAGCAAAAAATTTTGTGCTATTTTTACTTTCTTCTACGGAGTATAATAAAGTATTGTATTCATGAAAAATTTCGACCTCTTAATTTTGCCTAAAAAACATTTCCCGATCACTCCTGAGTCGATTGGAGTCATATTTAAAAAAAATGTCTTTCTGTCTGTCAGTCTGTCTGTCAGTCTGTCTGTCAGCCTGTCTGTCAGTCTATCTGTCAGTCTGTCTGTCAGTCTGTCTGTCAGTCTGTCTGTCAGTCTGTCTGTCAGTCTGTCTGTCAGTCTGTCTGTCAGTCTGTCTGTCAGTCTGTCTGTCAGTCTGTCTGTCAGTCTGTCTGTCAGTCTGTCTGTCAGTCTGTCTGTCAGTCTGTCTGTCAGTCTGTCTGTCAGTCTGTCTGTCAGTCTGTCTGTCAGTCTGTCTGTCAGTCTGTCTGTCAGTCTGTCTGTCAGTCTGTCTGTCAGTCTGTCTGTCAGTCTGTCTGTCAGTCTGTCAGTCTGTCTGTCAGTCTGTCTGTCAGTCTGTCTGTCAGTCTGTCTGTCAGTCTGTCTGTCAGTCTGTCTGTCAGTCTGTCTGTCAGTCTGTCTGTCAGTCTGTCTGTCAGTCTGTCTGTCAGTCTGTCTGTCAGTCTGTCTGTCAGTCTGTCTGTCAGTCTGTCTGTCAGTCTGTCTGTCAGTCTGTCTGTCAGTCTGTCTGTCAGTCTGTCTGTCAGTCTGTCTGTCAGTCTGTCTGTCAGTCTGTCTGTCAGTCTGTCTGTCAGTCTGTCTGTCAGTCTGTCTGTCAGTCTGTCTGTCAGTCTGTCTGTCAGTCTGTCTGTCAGTCTGTCTGTCAGTCTGTCTGTCAGTCTGTCTGTCAGTCTGTCTGTCAGTCTGTCTGTCAGTCTGTCTGTCAGTCTGTCTGTCAGTCTGTCTGTCAGTCTGTCTGTCAGTCTGTCTGTCAGTCTGTCTGTCAGTCTGTCTGTCAGTCTGTCAGTCTGTCTGTCAGTCTGTCTGTCAGTCTGTCTGTCAGTCTGTCTGTCAGTCTGTCTGTCAGTCTGTCTGTCAGTCTGTCTGTCAGTCTGTCTGTCAGTCTGTCTGTCAGTCTGTCTGTCAGTCTGTCTGTCAGTCTGTCTGTCAGTCTGTCTGTCAGTCTGTCTGTCAGTCTGTCTGTCAGTCTGTCTGTCAGTCTGTCTGTCAGTCTGTCTGTCAGTCTGTCTGTCAGTCTGTCTGTCAGTCTGTCTGTCAGTCTGTCTGTCAGTCTGTCTGTCAGTCTGTCTGTCAGTCTGTCTGTCAGTCTGTCTGTCAGTCTGTCTGTCAGTCTGTCTGTCAGTCTGTCTGTCAGTCTGTCTGTCAGTCTGTCTGTCAGTCTGTCTGTCAGTCTGTCTGTCAGTCTGTCTGTCAGTCTGTCTGTCAGTCTGTCTGTCAGTCTGTCTGTCAGTCTGTCTGTCAGTCTGTCTGTCAGTCTGTCTGTCAGTCTGTCTGTCAGTCTGTCTGTCAGTCTGTCTGTCAGTCTGTCTGTCAGTCTGTCTGTCAGTCTGTCTGTCAGTCTGTCTGTCAGTCTGTCTGTCAGTCTGTCTGTCAGTCTGTCTGTCAGTCTGTCTGTCAGTCTGTCTGTCAGTCTGTCTGTCAGTCTGTCTGTCAGTCTGTCTGTCAGTCTGTCTGTCAGTCTGTCTGTCAGTCTGTCTGTCAGTCTGTCTGTCAGTCTGTCTGTCAGTCTGTCTGTCAGTCTGTCTGTCAGTCTGTCTGTCAGTCTGTCTGTCAGTCTGTCTGTCAGTCTGTCTGTCAGTCTGTCTGTCAGTCTGTCTGTCAGTCTGTCTGTCAGTCTGTCTGTCAGTCTGTCTGTCAGTCTGTCTGTCAGTCTGTCTGTCAGTCTGTCTGTCAGTCTGTCTGTCAGTCTGTCTGTCAGTCTGTCTGTCAGTCTGTCTGTCAGTCTGTCTGTCAGTCTGTCTGTCAGTCTGTCTGTCAGTCTGTCTGTCAGTCTGTCTGTCAGTCTGTCTGTCAGTCTGTCTGTCAGTCTGTCTGTCAGTCTGTCTGTCTGTCAGTCTGTCTGTCAGTCTGTCTGTCAGTCTGTCTGTCAGTCTGTCTGTCAGTCTGTCTGTCAGTCTGTCTGTCAGTCTGTCTGTCAGTCTGTCTGTCAGTCTGTCTGTCAGTCTGTCTGTCAGTCTGTCTGTCAGTCTGTCTGTCAGTCTGTCTGTCAGTCTGTCTGTCAGTCTGTCTGTCAGTCTGTCTGTCAGTCTGTCAGCCTGTCAGTCTGTCTGTCAGTCTGTCTGTCAGTCTGTCAGTCTGTGTACAAGATTTCTCAAAAACTAATAGAGCTAGCACCATGAAATTTTTTAGGCATGTTGGGTCCTGAAATGGGACGATCCTGTCAACTTTTGGTGGAAATCCGTTAACCGGAAGTATCCAAAATAGCGGTTTTTCAAAAATCGCAATTTCGTTTTTCTCGATTTACTCCCAAACTACGCGTTTTTTAGTGGCCTTAAGTATGACAAAACTTGGAGAAAATAAAATTTCCCACACTTTTGTCTTTAGCTATAACTCGATATCTCAACTTGTTATCGAGATAAACCGTTATTTCCAAAAAAAAAACAGTTTTTTGCCATTATCTCGAAAACTAACGGGTTTTTGCTGACTGAATGTATGAAGTGAATTAATGAGAATGGCATTCTGCACAATTTGGTTTCCTACCATTATCCGTTATCTTTTACCGTTATTGAGATATTTTCATTAATATGTAAAAAATCATATGTTTGCGAATAATTTGCAAATTAACGGTTTTTCGACAAATCAGTTAAAAGAATAATTAAAGATGTTAACATTTTCTACATTTTTACCATTTACCGTAAATTGATATCTTTTACCGTTCTCAAGTTATCTCAAATTTTGTACGTTTTTGATATTTTTGAATAAACCAAGAATTTATTCATCTTAGGTTGACAACGCGACAGGGCTCTAGCGTAAATTGCGCAGGGTCGTAGATTTTGTGGAAGAAAGTTTTGTGTTGACCACAACTGATATTTTTTAGTACGTAATTTTGAATTTTGTGCAATGTCAAAATAAATATTTATCTAAAAATTATCTAGATAATTTGGCTTTTTATCTTATCTTATCTATTATCTTTCATATTTTCATTATCTATTATCTTATCTAGATAAACATTACGAGCATTTATCTTTATCTTTATCTAGATAAAAAAATAATTATCTGGCCCCAACACTGCCTACAGGTAACCTTTTTTGTATGGTAGATTAATGAAACTCACAGGGTTGGTTCTTTAAGACTCAAATAACATTAAAATAAAAAACATGAAATTTTCTCATAAACTGAGATACTCAAAAATTGAGTATTTGCTAAATACAGTTTTTTTCAAAAATTGAAAAAGCTGCATTTCGCAAATGATCACACTAGTGGATGACGTTTTAATTTAACTGTGGCAAATGTTTGCGCCAATATTGGCTTATGCCACAATTTTTTTTTATTTAATGCATATACATATGTAGTACACTGAAAGGCAGGAGGTTATAGCAACTGCTGCAGCAGATTATTTTCCTTCTATTGTCTAACAATTTATCAGTGATTTCTTTTAAATTTTACCTCGTTTATATGAAACTTCATTTATATGAACCCAAGGTGTTATAATTAGTTCATGTAAACGCGCGTCTACAGTAAAAACTATTTAAATTTTTTTTAATTTTATCCGTTTTAGTTATTTTATATTTGATTAGTATGACCAAAAATCCAAAATGAAAAGAATTACACATTATCCTAACAGGATCTTTTGTCATCCTTACAGACTTTTTAATGTCAAAATCGGATTCAGCGACCCCAAAAATTTCTAGATGAGATTTTTTCCGGAAAATTATTGGAAAAGGATAATCACGTTGTCCTTATAGGACCTTCTGTTAAGCTTACAGAACGTTCCGTTCTCCTTACAGGCTTCTTAACGACCCTAAATACTCCCAGTATTGATGGTTTTTACCGGAAAATTTGAGGAAAAGGATAATCACGTTATCCTTACAGGACTTTCTCTTATCGGTACAAAGACGAATTTACAAAGGCAAGCTAAATAAAAAGTTTTAATAAAAGCTTAACATTTTGTTATATTTATTTATAACCTATAAGCCGAGAAATTCCAATAGAATTTTCCCTAAAAATTCAATCGAAATCACAAACGCTGACTAAATAACAAACAAATATGACATTGTTCCGAATGAACTCAACGCAAGTGCTATTTTAATATCCCGTAGTTAGCGAGAGTTCTACAAACTATTCAACAAATTTCGAGACACAGAATTCTCGCCAACATGCGCTTACACGTATACAGTTTTTCGATAGAGTAGAAGTCGTATAGAACTTTACGATAGAGCTCTACATGGGTAAAAATACAGTGTTTTACATGTACTTTTATTGTATTTCTTATGTGTAAGAAAATTAAAAAGGTTATGAAGTCGCCAGTAGACAGCCAAATATTTGTGTTTGAACATGTTGATCGTACCAATAGGAACAAACGCTTTATTTATATCGATTACCATAGGACAAATTACGGACGTTTTGAACCTATAGCTAACATGTCAAGGGTTTTTAACGACAATTTTCATAAAGTCGACTTTAATATAGATCGTAATGTTTTACGCAATCGCTTATTGTAAAATCTACTGTAATTTTAAATTGTCAAATAGTATTCTAATGTAATTTTTTTTTTATCAGTTGGTAAATTGTTACCTGTTGATGTTATAAATAAATAAATAAAGAAAAAAAAAAGCATTCTTGTCCGGATTTCTGTGCGAGAGATAATAACAAAAAGGGCTACAAGACATGGTAGTGAGTTTTCGTGGGATTTTTTTTTTCATAAGACATGGACTGTATTATGCCATAAACCGGGCAGAAATCTCTCCTATTAGGAGTATGAAGGAAGTTAATTAAAATCAGTTTAGTCAGAAAAAATCGCGAAACAAAACTACTTGTACGTTTGATAATAATAAATTTCATTTTGATAATTCCTGTTCCCTGCCTACAAAAGCAATCTTTGGTAAGGACTTCGCATTTTTCAATAATTTTCGGCATGCAGAAACAGAAAATAACAGTTAAAGCCCAGACGAAAAAAAGGTTTAACTTGTGTAATAATAAATTATATATTTTATATATTATTAATACTTATATATTAATTAATAAAAAAAATTATGAAATTAAACAATTTTTTATCCAGGTGTTATTTTTTGTATTTATAAAATTGTTTGTCTCTGAATTTTAGTTTTAGTGGAGATTATTGTTCCATAATATTTTGAATAGTATAAAATTTATAGTTTCATTAAATAATTTAGTCGTTCATTTCTTGCTTTTATCAAGTTTTATTTAAAGTTACTTAATACGTACAATTTAAATATGTAGGCATCAAATTTATAACATAATTTTAGTTAATAGCGTTAAACTTTATTAAATGACCTAAAGATAGATATAACACGAGAGTGCATTGCACATACATATTTTGGATTTTTGTTTTAATTTTGTTGTGGTTATTTATTTATACTGAAATATCTTAAAGTAATCAGACTAATTGCTTATTACTTGAAATACACTTGCCAAATTATGTTCTAATTTATGATTGCATAATTGTAAAACATTCTGAAAAATATCAAATATAAATAAATTTGCTCCTGCATCTTTTTTGCAAACTTGAAAATCTGATGCATGCAAATAGAATACATTTTCAATATTATCCGAGTCTTGATTGTGACAATGTATCGAAATAAAATTTGCAGACTTTTTTTTTAAATTAATTTATTTATATAAATGTATTTTCAAGAATTAATTTATGATAATTAATTATAATTCAAGATAAGAATAAACACGTCGTTTTTAACTAGTTATTGTAATATATAAATAACAGTCTATTTGTTTAATTGGTTGGTTCTGACTTGTTGGAAAATTCAGATGTGTTAACTTATAGGGCCCTATTAATATCTACTAAGATAAACTAAAGTTTTGCTAAGCAGGATGTAAAAATTAAACGGGCCACTGCACATTTAATCTTGGCGACTCCTCACAATATGTAGATTTCAAATATTCAAATCAAAAACTTCAGATTTTCATTAAAAAATCTCGGTAGTCTAAAGGTTAATCAAAGAATTTATTCTGGAGTTTAGTTAAATAACGAACCTTTTATAAGTAAATAAATATTATTATTTACGAAATTTTCGGGTTAACCGCGTCATATAATTTTAAGGAAATAAATAATATAATTTATTTACCTTTCACAAGACGTTTCGGACATTCTGTGATGTCCATGGTCGCTTGTAGACTGGAGTCACTTCCCACGCAAAGGATTTGAACTGTAAATTATAACGGTGTCCCTTCTCCGTTATGAGGCAGCTAGGTTGACTACATACAACACTCACACTATCATCTGAGGCGTTCACTTCCTTAAGTTGTTGTTTCAACAGGTTCAGTACAGGATTCCATGTACTTGATAATTTTAGGCTATCATAACGATTAAACGTTGATCGACGTTTTATTTCGATAGCTTCTCGTACAAGGCGTGCATAATAACGGTTCTCCCATGCTAAAATATGAGCTTTATCGAATCGTATCCAATGTCCATTATTATCGATGATATGTTCGGCAATTGCTGAATGTTCCATCTTTTTTTTTTTAATATTTAAATAAATATTAACAGTTTAATCACCCTCATTCTGAATGGCGCGTAACTTCATTCGACGTGTCGATTGTCACATCACGTCACGTCCCGCCGAGTTTGCTATTCTCATAGTCGCGCGAATCGACAATTTAAATCCATACCGTAATTTCTGTCTAACTGAATACTGAGCAATAGAAATGTCCAAAAATGTATTTAATTTACGTTTTCTCTTCATCAAATGTATTTGACTGAGCGGGACGAGTACTCTCACTTCGAATTTGGCGGTGACAGAAATGTCACGTGTCACGCCAACCTGCCGCTATTTGCCGATTGTCGCCAATAAGAATACCAAAATCCGCGTGACGTGACTTTTGTCGTGTAATTCGCCATTCCGAATGAGGGTGATTATGTTTTTGGTTCAAATTTTTCATGGGACTTGTTTTGTAAATAAGTGGACTTTCATTTCGTGAAAGTTGGAAGTTGAATAGCTTATTAGTTGCAATTGTCCTGTTTACTAAATATGAGATAATCATTTTGATATTCAATTTAACACCCAGTTTAGGATTCAATCTTAGGTTTAAATTGTTAATTAATCATTTAAACTCCGGTTTTGCAAGTTTTTTGAGTGTGGCTTGGTTTTGGTTCCTAAAATTTCAAAATGTGGCTCTGGTTGGGTTTCTAAAATTTGGATCTGGTTCGATTTCTAAAACTTCAAAAAAAAAGTTTTTTTTTTAAACTGGCTCGGTTCAAAAAACCGGTTTGCATCCCGAGCTTAAACTGTTAAACTTTACTTAGCAAAGTTCTAGTAATAGGTCCCTTAGTTTTAAAAATTAAATATTTTTTTTATATTAATAAAATATACGACTCCATTAATAAAATATACGATGTTTTATTTTATCACTCATGTCTATTTTATTTTTATCAAAGAATTTTTTATTGTTACCAAAATTTTTATCCGAGGCTCCGTCAAGTTCTTTTCTTAATTGTCTGCTTAGACAAATTGAAACCTTTTTTAAGTTTAATGAAAATTTGGTAACTGATTATATACAAATTCCGAAGTGGTCGTCAAAACCAATATACCTTACATATCTAATTACAAAAACTTTTTTTACTACATATAAAGTAATCGTTCGTTAAAACCAGTCTTAAAAATTAGAATTATATATTTATAACATTATTTAAACTTGAAATTATGTCTAATTTACTGTATTGTTAGCTGCTTGCTTTTCGTAACATTTTTTTTTGAGGAATACATGAACAAAGTTTAACATAGTGGTATGTGTTTTTAACCAATACGACATCAAATTGTTAAAACTTAAAAAATTGCAACAGCAATGATGATTATTTATAAATGATTGCTATTAACAACTTGACATATCCTTTAGGTATAGAAAATATATAAAGAATTAGAGGCTACGCTTCTGAGAGATTCGTGGCTCGGTCCCTTCCCTGAGCCACGAGGTTGGCCTCGTGATAAAACGACCCATGAACTAGTATAATCGAATCAAAATACTTCCAGGGATAGCTGAGAAGGCATCCCAAGAATCGAATGGAATATAAATTCTTTGCGATATGCCTTATTTATGTTCATCAAAGATTAGAGACTTACTAAAGATAAGACACAAACGTGGTTTTCCGTTTGCCGCCTGTAGAAAGAAGTAGTCGACAGCTCCATTCCGTAGTCGACAGCATCATTTCTCTCTTTTTATCATTTAGCGCAAATAGACTTGTTGAAAAAAATCATTTTGTAATACTCGCACAGAACAAACCAAAATATTGGACCAACACATACACAAGGGCCGACAGCGGCCTTTCACAATTTCTTCAACTATCAATCGTGATAGGATTTTTTAGCAAAAAAAAACACTTTTATCTCACTTGTTATGTTGCTTAAACAGAAAAAAATGCCTGGCAAGGAACATTTTACGGAATGTTCTGCCTACAATACGAAATATCCCGAGAGTTTTGCATGTCTCACACTAAAGCAATTAGTGTCTTTACAAAGCAAATGAAACAGACGACAACGTACTCTTCTTCAAGAAAAAATTTCTTTCGCGTTTCCTAACTATATATCTCTAAACTATGTGTTCATGCAACTTATAACGGAATCCTAATAATTTAAATCGTTCATAAGTAAACAGATATATGTTTCCGAAGAAGTAGACAAGGTACACCTAAAATATTCTAAGCTTTGTTTGAGATATTTTTCCTTAATAAACGGACTGCCTGCTTTACCAGCTTCCACGTAGGCTTACAGGTTTTTAGTGGGGTAAGACTCGATTCGAGTAGTTAAAGTAATCAGATTAATTGCTTATTACTAGAAATACCTTTGCCAAATTATGTTTATACCCGTATGGTAAAACCAAAGGGTATATTAAATTTGTCTTACCGTTTGTGAATTACACCAGTGTGTTTAGAATGATAAAAAAAATTGAATTTAGTATGTCCGTCCGTCTGTGGTGCGGATTTTACGTGGATTTATTTTTCGTAAAAATCAAGGCTAAGTTTGGATTCGAACGAAAACGTATTTTGCGAATATCTCAAAAACGGTGCATCTTATCAAAAAAAGTGCAAGAACAAAAGTTATTTAGGGTATGATTCTACATAAAACTTCCATACATAAAAAACCGATTGGAATAAATTTTAAAAAACCTTATTGGAAAATTTGACTTCAAAATTGAATTTTGATACAACTGTTCGCCGTTCACTTAAATCACCATACGGGTTTTCAAAAATTGCCAGATTGGCAATTATAGCTTTTGGTATGTTTTAATTTTATGATTGCATAATTGTAAAACATTTTGAAAAATATCAAATATAAATAAATTTGCTCCTGCATCTTTTTTCCAAACTTGAAAATCTGATGCATGCAAATAGAATTATAAGTAAATAAATATTAATAGTTTTGTTATGTTTTCGGTTTAAATTTTTCATAGGATTTTTTTTGTAAATAAGCCTGCATGGAAGCTGGTAAAGCAGGCTCTGATGACGGTGAGCCAGCTTCCATGCCAGAAACAGGCTCCTAATAAGGGTTCAGAATGAACATGCTTCTATTTCTAATATTCTATTAGAAATTCCAATAGAATTCAATGCTAGAAAGGTTGCATAAAAACTTTGAATCGGAAATGATTCAATGGTTAAACACAAAATTTACCTTTTTATAAAATTAGTAACTGTGCAAACTTGTTACCTTATTTAGATTACGACTTTTCAAATATTATTGCATAAAAATTTCAAAATAATCACCTCTATTCTTGAATACGGCGTTACGTTTATTTGCTCGATTAGTGTTCGATCGTGAGCAATCGGTATTCTTGAATACGCAGTACCTATCAACGTTCGATTTGGAATAACGCATTGCAACACATTCGATTTTTGTTATTCTTGAATACGCCGGGAGCACTTTTTTGAGGTTAAATCACTCACTTCAAATTTCTCGCGTTTCATTGACGTTTGAATTCGGTGTTTGCAAAAATGTAAAGTAAATATATTATCTGTTTAAATGAAAGATTTTAACAGTGATTTCTTAAAATAGGAGTTCAAAGAAAAACACTACAAACACAGACTAGTTTGCATTTTTAATTTCAAAAATGAAAAACAATCCGGACATTGCCAAGGGATATACGAGGAAGTCGCCGATAGAGATGAATTTATTGTGGGAGGAAATTCAATGTATTCGAAAGCAGTCTTGTTCAACCGAAAATCTTTTTTGAATCTACAAAATTGCAAATAAAAATCTATGAGATTCCCAGTATTTGTATGCACTTTCGCTTCATCGGTTAAGGTCATCAAATCTGAAGAGTGTCTTAGAAATTTTTTTTGCTGGCGTAACGAATTTAGCTCCTCTTGCCTCAATAAATGATACATCAGCGTAGAATCCATGGCTACTGAAGCAAATCACTTCAAAAACTTCACTTTTATTGAAAATTAAGAACAAACAATCAAATCAGCTGATGTTTGACAGCACGTTGCCATGCGATACTTTATATACCAAACGCGAAGCTCCCGGCGTTTTCCAGAATACCAATTGCGTAGCGAATCGAATCGAATGCGTTACGATTTTGCTCCTAACGCCGTTTTCAAGAATAGAGGTGAATACCGAATTTTTCACCAAATGAGGTTTAATTATGTAAGAAAGGTATAATTGGATTAAGCTGAGTTTCATTGTCAATTGTTGATATGTTAATAAGTTTAACATAATTTCATTTCACTAGTCGCAAAGTTGCAATAATTTTTCTTTTGGATTTTGTAAATGAACCGTCCGGAACTCCAAATTAATCTTCATCAATACAAAGAAAGGATTATCAAAATAAATAATAATAAAATCCCAGAGGTTGAGAAATTCAACAAAAAAATATAATGTTTCGGGCAAATAAGACATCTAGAATTGACATTTAGAATTAATTCTACAGCCAACAATCCGTTCCAGAATTAACATTTAGACTTAACTCGGTAAACAAACCTGGGGTGACTTCATGTAACTCTTTTTCGATCGACTAACTAGTCGAAGGAAATCTTTAGTCGACCAAAACTGATTAAATAAGCAGACACTAACTCTGGTGCACACGATATAACAGTATTTTCTGGGTAATTTGGGGTCGCTGAATCCGAATCTGGCAGTAGTTTGGCTGTACCAGCTCTACTTTTTCAAATATGAAGGAAAAAATAATTGTTGACTTCCAGATTATAAATATTTAAACCATTTAATAAGTTACCCACCATATCGGAAAAAGTAGAGCTGGTACAGTCAAATTACTATCAGATTCGGATTCAGCTACCCCAAATTACCCAGAAAAGACTCTTATATCGTGTTCATCAGAGTGAGTGTCCGCCTGTTTAATAAGTTTTGGTCGACGGAAAATTTCCTTCGACTAATTAGTCGATCGAAAATAAGTTACATGAAGCCACCCCTGACCTCCCACAGTGAAAATAGTTCAAATAAAACATTTACTTCACAAATAGAGGAGTTTATTCGTAGTTGACATATATAGAGAAATTTGAACTATCCTCCGTCGTCCACATCCTTAGTGATAAGGTCAGCGACAGAGATTAGAGACTTACTCTGATGTTGAAATTTTGAATTTCAGCAATTTAGAAGCAAAAATATTCCAACATGACCTATACCCAGTGGCGGTCCTAGCCAAATTTTTAGGTGGTGTGAGATCTCAAAGTGACGCCCCTCCAAATACAAAACTTTAGTGTTCTTTCTATGCAGTTGCTTACTCGTCATTTTGCTGCACAGAATTTACATTGAGACAAAATTGAATGTAATTTTTCACATGACGCCCCTCCAAATACAAAACTTTAGTGTTCTTTCTATGCAGTTGCTTACTCGTCATTTTGCTGCACAGAATTTACATTGAGACAAAATTGAATGTAATTTTTCACATCTATAAACAGTATCAGACGACCAAATATCTATGGTATATATGAGACGACAACTTTTACAGATGAGAAATAATACAATTAATATTTTGTTCGACAACTTTTATTTAAACTTTTTGCTGCAGACATTAATCACTAATGAAAATTTAAAAAAAAATAAAAGGACAACCAATTTGATAAAAAAAACTTAGATGACCACCTTTCTAGCTTTTGGGCTTTCAAATTTTTTTATTAAGTCGGAATAACTTAACTCCTGGGGAATAGCATTTTCTATGGATAAAACTCCAAGATCTGACAGTCTTTCCTGACACATAGTAGAACGTAGGTAAGTTTTTACAAGTTTTAATTTACTGAAACTTCGTTCTCCTTTAGCGACAGTTACAGGTACAGTCAACAAGATACGTAGCGCTGTCCACACATACGGAAAAATATCCTGCCAATCATTTTGTTTAATAAGTCGAAGAACTTTTAACGGGTCTGCTGATTGAAGATCCTTTAATAATGGGTTCAGACTCATAAGTTCCTCAACCAATTCACAACCAGACACGTCACATTTATCCTCATCGGTTAACTTGATTTGCAAATCAGCACAGGCTTTTTGCAATATGAACTTTTCAGGAATTATTTTGATGTTATATAAAAACCGCCATGTATCATTGAATTTTGATAGTTGTCTAAATCGAGTGACCAATGCATTCTCAATTGTATCAATCATTGGGTAAAAAACGTTCTATATTCGCACTTACACATATAAAACTGACACAACTGGTAACAACAGTGTGTGGACTCGAGATGTTGTTCAGCGTTGTCGTTACAACTGTGGGTGGAAAGGCCCATTCATTTGCGCGCCCGATCGGTCGTCGGTCAATAACGAGTTAGTGGCGGCGGTCGCGCTTCGGTTGATTTCGGCGCCTCCCCATGACGGCGCCCGGTGCGGTCGCACCGTTCGCACCGCCCTAGGGCCGCCGCTGCCTATACCCCAAAATTATCAAAATAAATAATATTAAAATCATTGAGGTCGAGCAATTCAAATAACAAAGAAAGGATTTTCCATTTCACCAAAAGTTTTTTTTATAAACACATTGATGTTTTCATACTTTGAGGATGTTTGATCATGTTTGATGTATTGTATCATATTTGATACACCGCATTAAAAAATGCGTTTTGTGGTAGTACAATGGGATGTCTGTTTTTGGGCGGATAGGATTTTGTGTTCTTCAGGAAAAAATCAAGTATTTATATATGGTTATCCGAATGATGCACTGCTTCACATTACAGCTCTGAGGCGGTGATGATGAAAAACACATACTTGACATGAAGAATCATGGAGAAATTGAGCTTTATTTCCTTAAATAACAACTACTTTCAGCGCAAAGTATACAAAGGGGGAAAAGTGGAAACGTTCTTCTCTGTTAATCTCATTTGCCATTCTGCATCATTTTGTTTAACTTTCTAAAAGTCACCGAAGTTATAGCTCAACTAGGTCTTCACTTCCAATTTGTATTTCTGACTTTCCACACTTTTTGCTGAATGTAGTTGATTCTAAAAAAACGGCGCATTGGTTCGCAGTATTGAAATTGATTTTGTGTAAGTTGTTTCGTTTCATTTTATAACTTGATTGATTTTCAATTATACCAAAACGAAAAGCCAATATAGGTCTCTATATGCATAAAAGAGACGTGTTTGTGGGTAACGCATAAACTCAAGAACTACTGCAAATGCTTAGGCAAAAATTTATAAGTAGGTTTTATTGGTCATGAGCGTGGCTTATAGTTAAGTGTGGTCCCGATGTCGGCTCCCCTTTCACCCCTCGTCTGTTATTTTCTGAACCACTGAAGGGATTTGAATTTTTTAGTGTTGGACAGGTCGATCATAAAGGACACTTTTCGCCTACTCAAACTACTCTCTCTCGGGTGAAGTGAATCTCTTCTCTAGCTTTATGGTCACCCACTGAATGGATTTTAATACGGGTTTTAGTGTTGGACAGACCGACCGTCAAGGAAATTTTTCGCTCACTTAAATTACTCCACATACTGAAAACACCCTCTTTAGCTATCACCGAAACTATTGTATGGATTTCAAACAAATACAAAATAAGTGCAAAAACCCTAAGTGTCTGGGGCTAGGGGAATTCATCCTATCAAAAAAAAAAAAAAAAAAAATGAAATATAATTCTTGCATAATGATGTATAGAAATCAAAATATTAAAAAGGATTTTTTTCATGTTCAAAAATTTATTATTAATCGGCGTAGCTCATATAGACCGTGTCCACAAAGTCCGAATACAAATATAAATTGAAATAAAAATAAAAATAGTCCATTGAATTATTTCTCCCAATTTTATTATTTTAATTAAAAGGTTCATATATAATATAAAAACTATAAAAGATGTTTCTGTATAATGCCACCGTTAGCTCGCTTAACCAATGACAATCTTTTTTCAAAAGAATCACACACGGCACGGACATGTGACCTTGGTATTTCATCCCAGATCCTGGAGATAGCTCGCTTAAATTGCTCCAAAGTAGCAAAATTTTTAATCTTTAGGCGGTCCATCATGTAGCCCGATACAAAATAATCTAAAAGATTCAAATCCGGGCTGCTAGGCGGCCATTCTCCCTGCGACAAAAAGTCCGTTAAATTGGCGCTGCACCATGCCTGAACAATTCTCGCCGTATGGGAGGGCGCGCCGTCTTGCTGGAAGCAATAATATTTGTCTCCAAATAATTTTTGGCAGTTTGGAAGAACAACTGATTTTAAAATTTCCTTTTTATAGTACTCAGCGTTCACTTTGACTCCTTTCTCGATAAAAGCGAGCGGAAGTTTGCCCCGTTTGCAAATTCCTCCCCAATGCATAACAGAAGATGCACTCTGGAATCTGGAAACGTAAAGCTCGTTTTCGGGGATGTCCTGCACACGGTTATTTTGGGGTTTATGGGAGAGCTGCAAAACGAACATTTTCTCATCCGAAAACACAAATTCATCACCCGCGTGACGACTGAGTATGGTTTTATGGTTTTAACGCTCAGATTCCATTTCGCCCTCATAAAACGCATCTAATGACAAGTCTGTGGTTTTCAATAAAGCTTGTTGACATAGTAACGGGAATTTTTGTTAAACAAACTGTATCGCAATATTCATTTGTTTCATCATTAAATGGGCATAAACATTTGTATTCGGATTTTATGGACACAATGTATATTTATATATATATTCAGTTATCAGACCCCTAAATAGGCCGGTATACGACTTTTCAAATCCACGTCCTGTATGAAAATTAAAATATTCTTCGGTACTTCACAGAACCACTTTGCAACTCACAAGCCGAGGTCCCACTTTATTAAAAAACATTGTAAGACAACCAAAAGTACAAATTAGCTAATTGAGTAACGGGCAACCCATATACGGCTCTATTCCAGAATCCGTCGTAGCTACGATTTTCGGAGAATTCGTGAAAATGGTATTCCACGATCCGAAGGAATTAAATTAATTTCGAAAACATTACGAATCGGAATATCTGGTATCATAGAATCCGACGGAATCGATCTTTTGACAGCTAAACCTACGAAAAAATTTCGCTTCGTAGATCGAGTAGCAACTTCATTTTCTTATTATTTTAGCTCAATTTATGGCCTGAATTGTACAACAAAAAGCAATTTTAACATTTTTATTTGTTTATTTAGTATAAGTGTAACTTTTAACAAATTAAGAGCAAATATTTTAGAAAAAAGAGCAATGTGAGTATTCCTAAGTATCCATTATTTGTTGTCGTTTTCATTCCACTATTAAAGTCCTTCACTTCGATAAATCTTCTTCCAGACACAAAATTGCAGACGCTGCAGAATCCATTATTAATAACAATTTTTAGTTTTAAGTCAAGAAAGTGACATTTTTCACGAAACTATTCCATGTCAGAAATCTATTCCTTATTAGTTTTGCATAGGGACCTTTTTACAAAGACATTCATTTTTCGAAATTAGATTTTAATCAGGCACCACTAAGTTCAATTCCGTTCGGATCGTGGAATACTGATTTATTCGTATTCGTAACGTAGTTAGTTCTTCGTAATAAACCTATCGGGCCGATAAAATATTGGACATTTTTGATGGTTTTTTAAGATGTATTGTTAAAAAATGTGACCGTACTGCATTTTATTTCACATATGATACTTAGAAACACTACATATTTAGCAAAATTTGGAATTTTATCGCTGTTTACCTAGTATTTGTTGTCTGTGCCCAAAACAGAAATTCTTTCGAAAGAAAAATACATGCAGGATGATATTATATCACTGCTGGCTAGATTAAGCTTTAGAGCCGTATTACAAAAAGGTGTTTTTGTCTGCCAAGTCCCAATTCACACGACAAGTTTTTTGATTCACGTCACGGCCAAACGAGGGCAAGAAGGGCGAGATATAGGACGGGTGGTCAATCACCAACTTTTGATTTACCATAAGTCCCAATTCACACGATAAGTTGTTTAATTCATGAATCACGGCAATTCTCTTTTAAACATTCACGAATCATGCACGGTCATTTATACGATAATGTTTTGACGTGCGTATTTTTGACGTTTATGAAAGTTTTAGTGTTTTAGTCGTAATTTAACGTTTTAGTCAGAGTTTTTGTAGAGACAATAATGGATTTTGATTTATCTGAATTAAGTAGTGACGAGGAAAAACTTATCAATTTGTTTTAGTGGTGTAAAAATATGTTCTAAAGCCTTTTATTTCGATTTAAATAAATCGGTGTTTTTATAACACATCGAATTGCTCGTACAACGTTGTGATGTGCTCCCGGGTAAACTTACACGACATTTTTTATTTTGTTACACCTAATCGATAGGAAATTAAGCACAATCACAATAAGCACAGTACAAAAATATTTTATGTTGAAATTATTGAAGGTTGTGTTCAGAGCTCTTCGATGCAGTCAAAATATGACTATTTGACATTCACTCAAAAATATTGTGGGCGAATACGAATGAGAGCAAAAAGGAATAGAGAAAACGAACTTTCGTCTTTTATATTTATATGATAGCGGCGTAAGTGCATATGGAAAAAGTTCTGTATTTAAAGAGGGAATAAAATAAAAAAAAATTTAAAAAAAAAGCTTTTATTAAAGAAAAATGCACTAAAAAGAAAAAAATAATTTTTTGGACGCTGTGTATCACAAATATAAAAGCTTTTAAAAAGCGAGATAAATGTTTATTTTATTGTTTTATGCTTTATCTCGCTTTTTAAAAGCTTTTATATTTGTGATACACAGCGTCCAGAAAATTATTTTTTTCTTTTTAGTGCATTCTTTTTTAATAAAAGCTTTTTTTTAAAAATTTTTTTTTTATTTTTTTTATTTTCTTCTTTTTAGTCTTCGAATATATATCCTTACATTTGAGATGTCCTTACAGACTTTTTAACTTGAGAATCGTATTCAGCGACCCCAAAAACCCCAGAATAGATTTTTTTTCCGGAAAATTTGGGGAAAAGGATAATCACGTTATCCTTACAGGACCTTCTGTTATGCTTAAATACTTTTTGATGACAGATTCGGATTCAGCGACCCCAAAAACACCCAGAATAGATTTTTTTCCGGAAAATTTAGAGAAAAGGATAATCACGTTATCCTTACAGGACCTTCCGTTATCCTTACAGACTTTTTAATGGCAGATTCGGATTCAGCGACCTCAAAAACCCCCAGAATAGATTTTTTTCCGGAAAATTTGGAGAAAAGGATAATCACGTTATCCTCACAGGACCTTCCTTTATCCTTACAAGGACGAAGTAGAGAAAATATTGTATTGTCATCGGACTTATATAAGTGTACAAAATTTCAAGTGAATCGGATGAGTGGAAGTGGGTCAAAATTTGATTGCAAGATTTGACCCTGACAAACTCACAGCCAAACAAGATAGCGAGCTAAATAAAAGCTTTTAAAAAGTAATATAATTGTCCACATTTTTTCATGTTCCCATAAACGTGGGGAAAAGCAAATTAAAAAGTGTGGAAGTTATACATTTATATTTAAAAAGAGAGCGACAAGCTTTAAAACTCAAATACACTGTTAAAAAATTAATTCGGTTTTTTAATGTTTCGTATGAATTTTTTTATATATGAAACAAATCATGCATTAAACAGCCTGACCAGGAATTTCTGCAAAAAAAACTTCCCATTCCTTAAAATATTTATTTAAGTTCAAACGTTTCATTATTTTAACAATGTACTTGTTCAAGCCAATATCACTTAACGAGACCATGAAGTCGAATGAACTCAGCGGAACAAAAAACAGATGACTCACACACATGTTGTATCTGTTTCAAATGAATGCCTGCGCGAGTATAGACTTACACGTACAGTATAAGTTGCGTGCTAAACTCCACACAGTTGTTTATGAATTCCAGCTTAGTTTCGTTTGTGTTGGCTCTGAGTCTCGCAAAAGTGAGTCTCTCAAAAGCGGTTCTTCGCCCATATTTGCCATAAAACAATATCTTGTACCGTTCTCGAGATATTTCATATTTGGTGCGTTTTGTCAGATATTTATGGTTACTGATATGGTTGAGAGGTTGTTTTCAGTGAATGGAAATTGCGCAACAGCAGGGATATAGTGTATGTAAATTGCGCAATGGTACAGAGTTTATATAAAAAAGTATAAAAGTCATGAACAACACAGATATTTATTACATGAGAATCACTTTTATATATAGTTAAATTTAAATTAAAACATATCTGTATAAGATGTCAATGTATTCCCAAAGAAAAAATTTTAATGATTTATTGTTTTTAAAATTTTATATTTAAAAAACAATAAATTCTTTCTTGTCAAACGCGTCTTCAGAAATAAAACTCATGAGTTTTCTTTGCTTAATTGTCAAAAGACGTGTTTCTGTGAGATAATGTTAAAGAAACTCTAATCGAGGATCGGCATTAGGGTCGATTTTTTTCATTAGTTTTTCTTAAAAATTTTTACTTGTATTTTATGGCTTTGTCTTATTGAGAGTTTGTACGTATAAGAAATCAAATCAGCGATTTTAAAGGTTTGTTGATAAAAATATTTCAGTTGAAAAATGTAACAAACATTAATATATTGAAAAATTTTTGGTACATAACTTGTAGGTTAAATGAATGTAGATTTCTAAAAAAAAATTCTCTCTGTTTTTATCTTTCATATGAGTACAACGACAAAATTACATAAAAACTTGTAGGTTAAATGAATTTAAATTACATAAATAACTTGTAGGTTAAATGAATGTAGAGATTATTTCTAAAAAAAATTCTCTGTTTTTATCTTTCATATGAGTACAACGACAAAATCACATAAAAATAATAATTGCATTTAGTTAATCACAAGTTTTTCAACAAACTTGGCTTGATTTATAAAATATTATTTTTAATCTTTTCGGGTCATTTTCCTGAGACAGTCTTTAATTCTATATACTTATATTTGATTATTTCTAATAATTAATATGTTCTTACCAGTAAGCCTACGTTATTACTGTTACTTCTAAGTAAAAAAAAATTCTCTAGTCTATGGAGTACATCCTCGATTATGCTTCTCCCTCGCAAGAGTTGCGAGCTAAATTTTCATAAATGTCATCTTTGACGCATTTGTGTCTCGCACGATAGCAAAATCGCAACTAAAATCTGTTATCGCAAAAAGGCTGCCGCAAATGGAGTTACCAGCGAACGTAATTCTCACATGTCAATGAAAACTTTGCGTTCTTGTTTGCCTATTTTAATTAAGCCTGATGATATAAAATCATATTCTGAGGTTCTTCCTTTGCATACCTTAATTAAGCTTGATGATTTTCTATCATCAACAGGGAAATGGCTGACTTACGATTGCTATCGAGGATATATCTATCAATGGCAATCGCAAAAACGCCATGTTTGCTAGTCGCGATTTTGCGATTTTGCTAGTCGATCGAAGATGTACCCCTATATATCGCTCATTTGCGTCAATAGTTAAGATACAGAATGACTCGCTTTGACTTGTTTTCCGACAAAACGTCTTAGCTCTCCCAGTAACATATTTGTAGAAAGTGTCTCCCGAAAAATCACATTTTTTGAGTTATGCCGATGTTGTCGCAAATGAGCGAAATATAATATATATAAATCCTTTGTTAAAGAATTTTCGCTAAAGGTATGGCATTTATTTGGTTGTTTTGGTTTTATACATTATTCACTATACTACTATAATTAAATTTTTTTATATAATTCTTTTTCATTTATACCGTTTAATTCTAAAAAGTCTTTCAGGACCGCATAGATTGCATATAAAGGCAATTCAACGGATAAATATCTTAGGATGATTTCATAATATGTTATTGTATTGCGTCGCGATGAATAGTTTTTATGATGCACGCGCGAACTGTATGACGGAGTTCATACGCACCGCTGGCGGGACATCCTGGGAAGATTGGTTGTCTGTTAAGTAAACTTTGCGCTTCCTTAATGGCAGAGTCATGACATCTCTATCAGCCATTAACATTGAGTCACTTTCCGGCGATAAAGACCGATCCGGAGATTCTGTTGATGATCGCGGTGGAGTTATGAGTGGCTCAGCACCGGCTATAGCTGCCTCTACCCGTCGAACAATATCGTTGGCTGCACGAAGCGACGGTCTGTAAAGTGAAATTAGTTTTGATTCATTATCAAGATGCATACAATTTTTAAATTTTTAAAAAAATATAAAATACAAAAAATTTTCAAAAATTGAAAAATGAGGAAAACAAATTCTGGCATGTGAAATATCTGTACCATACTGAACAAAAACTTGAAATTCTAAAAAAAAGATTCCGACTATGAAATTTAAAAAAAGTCGGTATTACGAAAAATTGTCAATACCGGTTTCGGTATTCACCCTCATTCTGAATGGCGAATTACACGACAAAAGTCATGTCACGCGGATTTTGGTATTCTTTATCATCGGCAAGAAGTCCTCTTAATCGAGCGAATTCTTTAAAAGTTTCACATACATATCCATCAACTGTTTTTAAATCTTCAAAACTTTTTGGTCCTCTGATATGCAATAGCAGTAATCTTAAATGATATTCTTCAATATCAAATGGACTCACATAAAAAAATCTACTTAAAATATTAGTTTCTCTTTTCACTCTTTTTTGCATTTTGTATTTTTTGAATTCCGTATGAAATTACATGGTATTTCGGATGAAATTACATGGTGATTCAGTAGCGGTTTCATCATAATATGCACTTTCTTCATTATTTAAGCGAAAAAAAGCTGTGAGCATTTTTTTTTCAGAGCTGCTTGTGCTGCTGCAATATCTTCATTTGCCTCTTCAAAATATACAGTTTGATTGTCAGGCATGAGAATTGCAAGTTTGTTATAGAATGATTTTGATGGTGCATTTTATATTTTTGAATCCTCCACATCTCTTCGGGTGGAATAACACATCTTGTTTGCGTATGAAATTCAACTTCATCCCAATTTAAGGTATTATCGCACGATACATTAAATTGTAAATTTTCTGAAATTCGGTTACATATATAAAAGCACTAACTTTTCCAAGTAAATGTTTATCCTTTATATCCCTTATATATTCTTGTAATTTCATATGAAATACTCGACTCACTAAATCAGTACACCGATTCTGAACATAATCGAAACTTATCGCCAGTGGAATATCGAAAAGAGGGAATTTTTTTTAAAGTTAGGAAATTTTCTTGAAGATCCGCAGCGATGAAGAATTTTTTACCTACCCGATGTGAATTTTATAAGTTGCAAGTGTAATAAAGCAACCCAAAAAATCTCGATTTGACAATGAATTCCGCAGTACCCGTTTATTATTACTTTAGGAGGAATCAAATGCGAATAATGAGACGAAATCTACGGGACGCGTCAGATCCTTTTCCGATACCCGACGAAAGGTAAAAAAGCGTAATTTATGTATGTTTAAAAACTTTAAATTTATGTGTTTTGTAGGTTTATAGAAATATATAGGCTTCCACAGGCAGTGGCAGTGGAAATAATTGAAAAGTTGACTCCGCACATGACTGAAGTGGGGCCTAATCGAACTTTAATATCGCCTGCTTTTCGTGTTTTGTGTGCGCTAAACTTTTTTTTTTTGTGTTTGTGTTAGGTTGGCCTAGTTTATATGGCCATGTCTGGAAGCCCAACAGCTGACGTTATTCTTCCACAGCACTGTACTTGAGATTATGTAGTGTGTAGGTCTTAATATGTACGAATTTACTGAAAGAAAAAATTCAATGTGTTATATGTCCATTCCATCTTTCCCTTTCCACCCTGTGAAGAGGAGGAAAGAACGCAGTGCGCTAAACTTATACGCAAACGCACTGTTTTCACTACCTCATAAAGCAAGTGATATCCATTGGAAATGTCGATAAAAACGTTGGAAATGTGGAATAGATTTCCAGACGTCAAACCATTAGTGTTACCCGAGTGAAGGAAATCGCATTGGAAGTCAAACCTGCATTAGTGTGCTGTATCCACCAACACAATTAAAAGAAAGTTGAATATGTGCACATAACTCGCTTGTCGATAATTATCGACAGTTCCCTCAGAATCCCTATACAGTATCTCTTTGTCTTGCTTTTCATTTTCTCTGTTGATTCTTATCCTTTGTTCAGCTGGACCTTGCCTTCGAAAACCTGAACTTTTTTTATTGGCATTTTTAATTCAATTACTTCCCGATTCTCAGAACACCTCACTGTTAACACAAATTTAAACATAACAAAAGCTATAATTGCCAATCTGGCAATTATTGAAAACCCGTATGGTGATATGACATTGTCCGAAGTTTAAGTGAACGTCGAACCGTTGTATCAAAATATTTGAAGTCAAACTTTTCAGTACGATTTTTTAAAATTTATTCCAATCGGATTTTGATGTATGGGAGTTTTATGTAGAATCATATCTTCAATAACTTTTGTTCTTGCACTTTTTTGATAAGATTTACCGTTTTTGAGATATTCGCAAAAAACGTTTTCGTTCGTAAGGAGGGTACCCCCCCTAATGGTCCATTTTTGCCCATTAACGAACTTAGCCTTGCATTTTATGAAAGACGAATCTACGTAAAATTTCAAGTCTCTAGCTCAGTCCGTGCGCCCGCAATTCGCGCTAGATAGGGACGGACATGCAAAATTCATTTTTTTATCATACTAAACACACTGGTGTAATTCATTTTTGTGTGTGATGACGGGATCTTGGCGTTACAAACGGTAAGGCAAATCTAAAATACCCTTTGGTTTCACCATATAAAAATTATTTTTCTTATATGAGACAATGACAAAATCCGTATCAGCTGATAAAATCCGTTCCATCTATAGTTTTCTAAAAAAAAAACTTTAGTAGTTTTTTTTCTTTTTCTTTAAATTTCTAAATTTCTTGCTTTCTTCTTCTTGGTCCTGGTTTTTCTGATTTTTCGTTTTTAAATTTCTAAAAATACTTTTTTCTTCTAGTCTTTTTTCAATTGACAGTGAAGTAAGTCACTTTTCATTTTTCATGAGTAATCAAGGGTTTTGTGAACATGTATGTAAAAAACTCATAATATTACCCAACCCTATTCACCGTAAGCGTCTTATCAGTAATAGTGTAGTTATTAGTATTTATTACAAACATTAATTGAAGTGAAAAAGTGACTTAGTTAATGAAAAGTGAAAAGTGAAAAGTGACTTACTTCACTATCATTCTGACCCCCTCATATATTACTAGCAGACCCTACGTTGCCAGCTAAAAGTTTTTTGTATAAATTTTAGAATGCCAAAAAACCATAAATAACTTAAAAAGTTTTCGGAAAAAATGTTATCCTTACGGGACCTTTCGTTTCGAATTTTGAAAATGTAATACCGGATTCGTGATCAGCGACCCCAAAAACTCCCTTATGCCGATTTTTCCGAGAAAAAACGGGACAAAGGATATTTATCCTTACAGGACCTTTCGTTTCGAATTTTGAAAATCTAATATCGGATTCGTGGTCAGCGACTCCAAAAACCCTATAATACCAATTTTCCGGAGAAAAACGGGAAAAAGGATATGTGCGTTATCCTTACAGGACCTTCCGTTTCGAATTTTCAAATTCCAACAACCAACTCGTGATCAGCGACCACGGAAACACCCTAAAGCCAGTTTTTCGGAGACAAAATTAGAAAAAGGGTATTTGCGTTATCCTTTCAGGACCTCTCGTTTCGAGTTTTGAAATTCCAACACCAGATTCGTGATCAGTGACCCCAAAAACCCCACAATGGCAATTTTTCCGGGGAAAAATGGGAAAAAGGATATTTGCGTTATCCTTACAGGACCTTCCGTTTCGAATTTTGAAATTCCAACACCAGATTCGTGATCAGCGACCCCAAAAACCCCATAATGGCAATTTTTCCGGAGAAAAATGATATTTACGTTATCCTTACAGGACCTTCCGTTTCGAATTTTGGAATTCCAACACCGGATTCGTGATCAGCGACCCCAAAAACCCCATAATGGCAATTTTTCCGGAGAAAAATGGGAAAAAGGATACTTCCGTTATCCTTAAAGGACCTTCGGTTTCGAATTTTAAAATCTAACATAGCTAAAAACCTGCTCCTGGCAACGCAGATCATTTTGCAAAAAACCGCGTCAAAATCGGTCCAGTAGTTTTTAAGTTTTGTAATCTCAAACGGACAGACAAACCAACAGACAAACATCCATTTTTAACCGACTTCCAAAAAGGAAAAGGTTCTCAATTCCACCTGAATATTTTTTTTTTACTGTATGTTCACGCCTAACTTTTTACTGGGTTGACCGATTTTGGTCATCCCAAAGAGAAAGTTGTAGAGAAAGTTCCTGGTTGGACCCCTGTTCGTTCATGGGCAAAAATGGACCATTAGGGGGGGTACCCCCCATACAAACGAAAACGTTTTTCCCGAATATCTCAAAAACGGTGCATCTTATCAAAAAAGTCCAAGAACAAAAGTTATTTAGGATATGATTCTACATAAAACTCCCATACCTCAAAATCCCATTGGAATAAATTTTAAAAAATCTGATTGGAAAGTTCGACTTCAAAGTGTAATTTTGGTACACATGCTCAAATTAAGATACCAATATCACCATACAGGTTTTCAATAATTGCCAGATTGGCAATTATAGCTTTTGTTATGTTTTTACGTTGTGTTCAGTACAACACAAGGAAGGTTCTTTTATATATTTCCCCCGTGTTAACCTACCCCTTCAAACCCCTCCCTGCTTGGGATATCGAGTAAAATTCTTTGTATTGTGTTCAGTACAATATCTGGAAGATTCTTTTATATATTTCTCATCTGCGGACTTATCCCCTCAAACCCTTTGTAATTTTACCTATATTAAAAATTGAAACTAAAAACGTTCGAAATAAAAAAAAATTTTCAAAAAAAAAATAAAACCGACTTTAAAAAAAAACTGAAAAGAGAAAAAAGCACTAAAAAGAAAAAAATAATTTCAAACTATGTCCATTAATAGCGTATTTAAAATTCGGCTTTTTTGGAGTGGCGTTAAATTTGCAACTAAAATAAATTACATACTTTCTAACCCTTAAGGCTAATCGTTTACATACTTTCTAACCCTTAAGGCTAACTAAGAACTAAGATCGACTTCAAAAATTTTGTTGTCAAACAGATTAACTATAGACACGGCTCTTAGAAGCACCAAAACTAAGTTCTTTTATGTCCCAAATTGGATTCCCTATTTTTAAGCAATCGTTATAAAAAATCCCACTGTCTCATATGTTACTATTTTTTGTAGAAATCTATCCTATTTTTTGTCTCCATGTACAAACTGATTTTGTGCGAAACTTGACAATAGAAATTTTACAACGATTTTATTTAGTGTAAATTTAACGCCACTCCAAAAAAGCCGAATTTTAAATACGCTATTAATGGACATAGTTTGAAATTATTTTTGTCCTTCCAACCATCCCGAGCTGTGCTTCGGCATTAAAGGGTCTTCCCCTAAGCTCTGGCTGGATCTATAAAAAAAAAAAAAAAAAAAAAAAAAAAAAAAAAAAAAAAAATGGACATAGTTTGAAATTATTTTTTTCTTTTTAGTGCTTTTTTCTCTTTTCAGTTTTTTTTAAAGTCGGTTTTATTTTTTTTTTGAAAATTTTTATATATACAGTGGAATCCGCTTGTAACGACCTCCAAGGGACCAACAAATCTGGTCGTTATATCCGGTTGTTCGTTATAACCGATTCATAGTTTTAAAGGTTTTAAAATACATGTGTGAAGTTCTAAAATACAAAAGTTTTATTGCAAATCGTCCGTACATTAAAAAATTAAATTTATTAAATTTATTTAATTTTTCTGCAGATATTAAGTAATCTGTGTTTGTTTGGATTTTTGGTGCAAGAACTTCTTTTCAATTCTTAGCACAGCTTCTTTTGAAATTTCATCAAAAATGTTATTGAATAATAGGAATGAACTCAATGTCTTAATACCCCGAGGTGATTCGTTGACTGAAGGTATGACACAACCTGTTTCTGAAATTTTCACCCGATTTTAAAATTATGTATTGTGATGCATAAAACATTATTTACCATTAGTATCTTCTTTATATTTTTCCTCGTTATTTTCCTTAACCGCGGCAACAATTTCTGCATCAGTCAAGGTCCCGGATGTAGCAATCTCAACATCCTTATGTTGGGCACTTCGAATTTTTTTCTTCTTGAATATTGCTCAAAACTTTTTTCAATCTTGACCTTATCCTTCAAAATTGTTGAAATAGAGGGTTGAGATACATAAAATTCCTTAGCCAAAGCCTTGTTTGATTCCCCTTTTTCCAATCGCCAAATAATTGTCATCTTTTCCTCGATACTAAATTGTCGCCTTTTAGCATTCATTGTGAAATGCACAGTATAAACTACGAAATTAATAAACTGAATTAACACAACCTAGATGCACAAAACTTTGACAGAACTGATAAGGGGAATTGCGGAAAAGTTCCAACTTTCATTTGATGACTTAAGCAAATGACGTTTAGAAGTGCAACAAGTTTGCCCATCCATACGAGTCGTGGCGCTAGCAACGCGCTGAGCTGCAAATTGGGCAAAAACTAAGGTATGGCGGCCAATTTAGAACATTTGTTAAAAACTTAATCTACCAGGTTTTGATTTTTTTTCTATGAGATCTTAAGTTTCGGTTGTTATAGACGATATTTATTTCTATTTTCGTAGAAAAAGGGGTCGTTAAAGCCGATATGTCGTTATATCCGGTGTCGTTATAACCAATACAAAAACGCACAGAGTCTTATGGGCTCTGGCCGGGACCTAAGAAATGCGTCGTTATAGCCGGTATGTCGTTATAACCGGTGTCGTTATAAGCGGATTCCACTGTATATAGATTAAAGTTAGTCTAAAACTTGTGAAATTTGAATTTCGCGGCAAACGAAATTTGAATTTCGCGACCTTATTCAGTTCAGTGAATGCGTTCAAGTAACGATAAAGAGGGAAATAGTTTTGGGACCATTTTTCAGCAGAGCTTTGTATGGTGACAGTTGTTCTATGTTATATAGTTCTGTGTATTAAACGCAATTACGCCTACTTAAAATTTAATATTCAATATCCTTTTAAATTTATTATTTAAAAAATTTTGAAAAATTATTTGGCATTTATTTATAAAATATTCTATCAAGGTATAGATCTGACTTTTTTTGACAACGAACGATTTAAAAATCAAATTTTATACGCTTAAAACCCCAGTCTCGTCAGTATGGAAGCCAGATAATGTTTAAAATGCGATTGTACATGATATATCTACATGCAAAAATTGGATCAATTGGATCATTTCAAAACTACTATGCCACAAAAATAGAAGGTTTTTCGCATAATTATATCTGTTAGGCACAAAGAACAAACATAACAAAAGCTATAATTGCCAATCTGGCAATCATTGGAGACCCGTATGGTGATATTCGTATCAAAATTCGAACAGTTATACCAAAATTCCACTTTGAAGTCAAACTTTCCAATAAGATTTTTTAAAATTTATTCCAATCGGATTTTGATGTATGGGAGTTTTATGTAGAATCACATCCTAAATAACTTTTGTTCTTGGACTTTTTTGATAAGATGCACAGTTTTTGAGATATTCACAAAAAACGATTTCGTTCGTATGGGGGGTACCCCCCCTATTGGTCCATTTTTGCCCATTAACGAACTTAGCCTCGCATTTTACTCTGTGCAAACTTTCAAGTCTCTAGCTCAATCCGTGCGCCCGCAATCCGCGCCACAGACAGACGGACAGACAGACGGACGGACATGCAGAAATTAAATATTTTTATCATTCTAAACACACTGGTGTAATTCATTTTTTTGTGCGATGACGGGATCTTGGCGTTACAAACGGTAAGGCAAAGTTAATATACCCTTTGGTTTCACCATACGGGTATAAAAATGCTCGCTAGCGAAAAAAACCGCTTACAACGCGTTATGGCTAACTCAAAAAGACAATAAAAATTCAACAAAAAGTCAATAAAGCAATACTCAACACCTTTTTGATTTTTCTTAATCAGCACAACGCGTTGTAATCAAATACCATTAAACTCACGACGGGAATTTCGCTTTGCGGTCTTGAATTAGCCAAAACGCTGTGCCAAATTTCAAGGCTTTAGTCTAATTCGTTCTTAAGTTGTCGTGTTCACGCATAGACAGAGAGATAGACAGACGGACATGCAAAAATCAAGCCGATTAATCATTCTAAACACACTGGTGAAATTTCTTTTTTGTCAGATAATTAATTTTATGCGTTACATATGGTAGAGCAAACCTAAGTATTACACACTATTTATGGTTTCACCCTATAGGGTATAAAAAACATTTGCAAAATTTGTGTTTGTCTATTTGAATGTTTCTTTTCGGAGGTATTTTCATTAGATTTTTATAGGTGGATTCAAAGCACAGCCGGATAATGCACTAGCAATGAAGCCGAAGGCCGACGGGGATAGGGAGGCCGAATGCCGACCCGTGAGAAGGAGATGAATCGCGAAGCTCTTAATATTAAATATAAACATATAAATATTTAAACATTTCATTTCAACCATCACTTTTTTTTGGATTCAGGGGACTATTAAGCAAGTTTTGTGGGTATTATTTTATTAAATCTACCTAAAAAAAAAGATATATAAGATTTCGTATCACATCCACTGGCTTATTTTATTAAAGGCGTACGCGGACCTTATTTAACTAATCCGTGCTACGTTAATGAAGACAAATGGGGCCATGCCAATAATATATTAATGTTCTGCGTAATAATATAGACAATAATATATTAATGTTATAAGATTTTGTTGCTACAGTGAAATCAGTATAAGCCGGACTCGCATGGGAGCAGGCAGTTGGTCCGACTTACACAGGTTTATTTACTATGGAAAACAAAACCATAGGACTTTGAAAGATGTGCGGCTTATCCAGGGTCCGGCTTGTATAGGTTTTTCTGTGCTCCAAATCTGATATTAAGTGTGCCAATAAGAACTCATCTCAATAAATTGTGTTAAATTTACTAAGATTTTACGTTAAGTGTAGAGTTAAATTTTTTTTTAATTAATTAATTTTAAATACCTGTATTCAGGAACTGGAGCTGGTGCAAAATATCCATGCTGTCTCATTACTGATAGCGGTTCATAAACAAATGAATTTGATGATGTTGCAGTATTTTTATGTACTACTAAGGACGATTGCTTATAGCTAATGTTAACTTCGTTAATACCGGTGGAATTTGAGATTACGTCCATTTGGGTGGGCGAGGTTGTTATATTTAAAACAGCTGGCGAAAATGTATGCCCCAAAGTAGTTGAAGGTGCTGCTGGTGACTCATCTACTTTTCGACTGGCCAGTGATGCTGCAGCTAATAAAGCAGGATTTATACTTCTTGTACGAGTTTGATGCAAAGAAAAATCAACTCCTCTGCGCTGTTGCGATTCATCCAAAATCTGGTATATATTGTAATAATTATTAGCGTCTTCCCCATTATCTGATGTCGGCTCGGAGCTCGATTCCTGAGGAGTATCGAAGGTTGCTGTAGTTATAGCTGACAATGAAGTATTATCAAGACTTTTCTCTTTTGGAGGTGACTCTCGATACTGAATAGATTCTTGTTTAACAGATGATAGTGATGGTTGAGATGTGTTTTCTTCTTCTTCATCGCGTATTTCATTCGCATGCCCCTTTATGTGGGCCTCCATTTCTTTTTTACTTTTAAAAGTTTCATCACAGATTGTACATTTGTAACATTTGGATCCGTAATGCTGGACACGATGCAATTTCAGGACATGATTATATCCAAAATCTCGGAAACATATGTCACAGTGGTACGGTTTTTCGCCAGTGTGTGTTCGTGAATGTACTTTCAACTGTTTTGAACATGTAAATCCCTTACCGCATCCTTCAACTGGACACTTATAAGGCTTTTCACCAGTGTGTGTACGCATATGTATTACTAATTGCCCTGACTGGATAAATGTCTTACTACAAACAGAGCATTTATGTGGTCTTTCCCCAGTGTGAATTCGCATGTGACGATGTAGTTTCCCACTATGCTCGAAAGCTCTACCACATATATCGCATTTATATGGTCGCTCCTTTGTGTGAATCCGCCGATGGACTTGAAGATTTTCTTTAACACTAAACATTTTGTGACAGAACTCACATTCAAAAGGCCTTTCACCCGTGTGGGTTCGATAGTGACGAATCTGAAATATTAAACAGGCATGTATTTAAAAACGATCAGTTTACAAAAAAATATATCTCAAACGTTTCACACTGTTAGCATTTTTTAATACCATTAAGGGGCATAATTTACGAACTGTCACAAAAATGCGGCACAACTAACATTTGGTCTACCAGCGGTCCTCCCGACCACCACATGCAATCAGGCTCCCCTTAAAGCCGGAAGAAATCATACAAGAACAAATTTAATGAATGTATTTTTACTTGCAAGATCGAAACATTTCTGTCTTTTTAACGGATTTTCGACGAAAGAGCTTTTCAAAAAAAGCTTTCCACTATTTCGTGGCATTTTTTAGTAGGAATGCAAAATATAATTTCTCTTTGATACATTATTTCTACATAAGTGTTGAATTACCACTGCTCGGTATTTTTTGGTCTCTTATTACTTAAGACCCTTATGACTTAAGACCCCACACGATGGTATCCTCGTTTTTCCGATTACGAGAAATTGCGTGACACGTCAGCCATTCTGTTTTTTCTCGAGATCGAAACATGGCATTATGACAAGAAAAGCCTCAGTGGCCCTCTACTCGTGTAAACGAGCCATTGGATCAAAATGGGGAATGAAACCATACATGGTTCACTGGCTCTACACGTCCGTTATCAGACCCATACTTATGTACGGGGTAATCGTTTGGTGGACAGCTTTAGACAAAGCCGCACACCGAGATTCGCTAGGGAAAATATAAAGAATGGCGCCAGTGTGTATAAGCGGAGCACTGAGAACGACTCCTACGAAGGCACTGGAAACCCTTCTACATTTGGTCCCCCTAGACCTTTAGGGCAAGCAGATGGTGGCATGTGCAGCTATCAGACTAAAAGCCTCATTAACATGGTATAATACTGAAAAAGGACATTCCAGTATTCTTAAGAATTTTCAGGAAGTCCCGAGAAATATAGATTACACTATATCCAAACCTTTCTTTGAAAGGAAATTTACCACTATCATCCCTTCCAGGCAACAATGGGAGGATGGTACTATACAAAACTGTAACACAGTGCATTTTTATACAGACGGATCCAAACTGGATGGGAGAGTGGGTAGAGGGATCTACTCTGTTATCAGTGGTATCTCTGGTATCTAGATCAGTCAATGCCTCCGCCTACCGGATCACTGTAGTGTATTTCAGGCTGAAATGATGGCAATTAAAGACGTCACCGAATGGCTAAAAAACAATTTTGTATCATCTAGAGATATTAGCATTTTCACCGAAAGCCAAGTGGCAATAAAGTCCCTAGAATATATCGCACTTACATAAAAGGTGGCACAGGAGTGTAAGATGTCTGAATACTTCAATATCAACATCGTTTGGGTGCCAGGACATAGTAATATAGATGGGAACGAGAAAGCGGACGAACTTGCTAGGACAGGCACAATTGCGGCATACCTATGGCAACGTGCAAACTTCTGCTGAGATCTGAAGCGCTAAACAATGCAAACCAGAGATGGACACGGGAGAGAACGTGTACCGTCACCAAGCGTATCTGGCCAAAGCTAGACAAAAAACGCTCCATTAAACTCCTCTCACTACAACGAATCGCGATCAGCACGGTAGTGGGAGTAATAACAGGGCATTGCCTAATTGGCAGACGTGCCGATAGGCTCGGAGCTCCCTCAAACGATTTTTGCAGAAGCTGTGGGGATGTGAAAGAGGAAGAGTCGACAACTCATCTTCTCTGTCATTGCCCAGCTCTAGCTCAACGCAGAAGAACTGATTTGGGTAGTTTCTTCCTAAACGATCTAGAGGACTTAAGCGCCATAAATGTCGCAGATCTACTCCGCTTCATCAGAAGCTCCAAATGGTTCGAGGTATAGGGAAATGGATCGTTACGATTCGTGTGGTATCACAATGGGGCATTCCTGGCCTAAGTGTGCCTTTTGGCAGCCACTCCAACCAACCCTTCATAATACTCAAAGAAAACTAAACGAATAACATATAACCGGGTTATTTAATAAGAAAAATCTTTTGTGTTATTTCTAGAACTTGAATTTATGAAAAAGCATATGAAACATATGGTAGCGGGCCTTTTCGCAAAAACCCATTTCGCCGAAACCCATTTGTCAAAAGATACAGTTTCTCAAAAATCCTTTTTGCAAAAGTGCCACTTCGCAAACTACCAAAAACGTCCTTTTTGCAAAAAGTCCTTTTAACAAAAAGTCCTTTTCGCAAAATCCTCAAATTATTGCTTATTATTCAATATTTTTTCAATGGGAGTAAACTTCAAATATAATATAACGGTTGTTAATTGATTATATTCAACTATTCTAAATGCAATATTTTAGTTCATTGGAAGTTGACTTATAACTCAGACCGTTGTGCAGAGGTTTAATTTGAGTTTTTTTTTGTGAACAAGAACTTTTTCTTGGATATTTAATTTTTTTTTCTGTTTGAAAAGGTTTGTGGTGTCTTTAATTTTCTAGCATAACAATTTAATCATTTATTATTTTTAGTGCATTTAACCAATATGACTAGTGAAGAAGATGCCAATGATCTTCAGATGCAGAGGGAAAGAATTGTTGAAATATTCAAATCGAGCAAGGGGAAGGATAAACTAAATGTGGAACGTTTCCATTATAACTTAAGCAGAAAATACAATAATTCATATTACTGGGCATGTGAATTCAGGTTGACAGACCCATACAGGTGTTGTGCTAAGTGTGTTACAAAATTGAATGAACTTGAAAAACATATTTTAAAAAGTTTCAACTCAAATCATAATCATGATCCTAAAGCCGCTAGGACGTCTATTGCCAACGCTGTTTATGAGCTTAAAGTAGAAGCTTCTAAAAATCCAAATAAAAAAACTTGCAAAATTATTCAAGAAGCAGTATTAAATTGTGGTACCGATGTAGCTAAAAATTTGCCCCAACATCTTCACTAAAAAAAATTACAATCAGAGCGAAACCCAAAGTTAGGAATACCATTAAAGAACCGGACAATTTATTTTTGAATTAGATTCTCAATATAAAAATATTAGTAGTGACTCCAAAGCGTATCCTCTTGCTTTTGCATTATGTTCTGGAAAGAGTCAAGAAATTTATGACCACATATTTCAGTTGTTATTTGATGTTGCAGCAGAAAACAATGTCACAATTAAACCCAAAATTTATATTACGGACTTTGAAAAGGCGGCTATTAACGCAGTCAAAAGTTTTTTCCCAGATATATCATGTAAAGGTTGCCATTTTCATTTGGGTCAAATAATCTACCGGGAAATACAAAGCTTAGACCTTCAAACAAGATATGGCACAAATGAAAAATTTTCATTACAAATGCGAGCTGTTTTGGCTTTAAGCTTTTTAGAAGTCGACGAAATTCCACATTATTCTAAAAAATTATACAAAGAACTGGATGAGGATGGAAAAAAAACTTTTGAAATTGTTTAACGAATTATATGTATTTGGAACCAGCAACAAACCCGTGTTATTTCCTCCAAGTTTCTGGAGTTGCTTTGAGCTAGACAAAAAAAAATTCCACGCACGCAAAATTACGTAGAAGCTTGGCATAACAGGATTCACACAATTATTGATGCTGACCATGTTGGATTTTACAGAATTTTAGATGAGTTAATAAAAGAACTAAATTTTGTAAAAGTACAAATAGAAAAATTTCATCTTGGTGCGTCTCCGATTGCAAAAAAAAAGAAAAAATATTGCAAAAGACATCAAAATTCAGAGAATTTAAAAAAAAATGATTATAAAGAAGCGAAACTATTGTTGTTATTAGCAAACCACTTATATTTGAAATAAATATATTGTAAAATGAAAATTATTGTTTTACTATATTTAATACATTTTTAAAAATACAGTGGACGTCCAGTATAACGAACGATATAATGTTGGAGCCCGTTCGCAATATCGAATTATTCGTTATATCGTAACGATATTTAAGTATAAAAATAATCGTATTTTAATTTTTTCTCATTAAAACAAGTAGGAACATAACACTTAAACTATAATTTATTCCATAAATTTACATTTGTATTGTTTTTTTTTTAATTTTTGCCGAAAAAGTCGACTATTTTCGTCTGCTTTTGGGATGCTCTAGTGTTCGCTGCACTGCTATCTCCCGCAGTTTTTTTCAAAACCAAAATGTCGTTGAAATCGATATCGTTTGCTGTAGCCCATTTCAAATAAGTGTAGAAATTTTCAATTACTTCTGAATGTTTCATTGTAACAGGCTCGACCTCGACAAGCTCATTTTAATCTGCGATTTCAATTAATTCTTCTGGTTCAGCATTAGCTTCCACGATATTTATGTCGGTGTTATTCCAAGCCTGTATATCTTCCATATTTGAATGGTTTTAGCAAAAGTGAGACATGATAACTTACTGTTACTCAATATAAACAACAGGTACTATTAAAATATGTATGAGTTACCTCAGAAAAAATTTCATTGACCAGCATAAGTATTCGCCTCATTGTTATGATTTCCTCATCAGAACGTAGTGCAGCTAGCGGAATTTCATCTTCTTCGTCGAACTCGGGGGTTCAGCAATAAGATTACCCGCCTCAAAGACCGTAAGAGCCTTTAGTGATTCGGTAATGTTCATGCTAGTTGAATGGGCACTGACAATTTGGATCAACAAACTGTTTCTATAAAACAATTTGGTCAACCGAATAGCATTTTGATCCACCGGCTGAATAAGTGGTGTTACGTTGGGTGGCATATACATCACATATAACAGTACCCAAATATGAACAGTTAACTTAGGCATGGAATGGATATTGTACAAAAAAATCGTTCGTTATTTCGAGTAGGTACTTAGTTTTGGAAACGTTCGATATATAGAGACATCAATGTAAAGAATGTGAATGTTCGTTATATCGGCATTCGTTATACTGGACGTCCACTGTATAATATAATATTCCTTTTACGCGAAGACATTTTTTGCGCGCGAATTAAGTTATTTGTATTATATTTTTAAATAAAACACATATTACTTTATTAACTATTAGATGTATACACTTCAGTGTCGAACTTAAGACTAACTTAAGCTTCACCTGAAACACAACAACAGAAAAAGAAAAGATGCATCGCAAGCAGATTTCGTGAGAACGATGGAAAATGCTTTATCCCGTTGATTAAGCAAAATGCTCAGACGATAATACGAGTATCATTTAATATGACACTTTTACTTATTTAAATAGTGAAAAGTGTGGGAATTTCAGTTACCGACGTAACTTCTCCCTCCTTATGACGAGGACTGTCCTGAGTCCGATTAGTAATTTTGATATTCAGTTTTCTGTGTTTCAGGATCGACATTATAATTGATATTATAATAATTATCCTATAATATAATACGAGGAATGTCTGTCTGTATGTCTGTCTGCACAAACGATCTCGAAAACCCGCCTAACGATTTTAACGAAACTTCGGGGTTAGGGATTTTCGGGGACAAGGAATCGATCTAGATAGGTCTCACCTCTGAGAAAATTCCCCTCGATACCCCTCGCCTGGTATCTTCGAATTGAGTGGTCCGACCTTAATGAAACTTTACAGTATTACCACAAATAATATACAGATGACCAGAGCTCAAAGAAACTCATGATACAATTTTTAACGATCAGCCGACAAAAGCTTTTGACTTAAATTTTGAGCGAGAGTGGAGAGATAGTTTCTCGTCAAATCGTATGCCGAACACACACAAGTGAATGTAATAAATGTGTTGAATTTTTTGTATGATTGGCGCGGCGGTGGGGTTGTATAAAACAAGTTTACAAAAGCTTGAAATCATCTCAAAAGAACCGAAGACAAGGTTCTCTCCCAGAGGAAAAAGTTTTTCGGCTTTTAAAAGCTCGCTTGATTTGGTTTCATATAACATGGTTTTCTTTGAGCTCTGTTCATCTGTATATTATTTGTGGTGTTACTATGGGAGCTAAGGGTTTTCGATTTTTGCACTATAAACCTGACTTTTCCCTCCCCTCGATAACCCTCACCTGGTTGAGGAAACGTTTCAAAAATCGGTGACTCAATAACCAATCAACCGATGTCTATGAAATTTTGTTATCGCGCGTTAGTTTTAGTTCTAGCTTTCTAGGTCGGGAATTTAAAAACTCTGGAAAAGCTCTGTAAAGATAATGTGAATTTAGTTTTTCCCCAAAAATCAGCAAAAGTAGGATTTTGAGATCGCCGAGCATGGCTCGGTCTTCCTGGTACTTATAATAAAAGCACAAATGGTTCCATAAATATAATGAGTTTTCTTTTGATATTTAATTTCCTTTATTTCTTAAATATTTTCAATTTGTTTCAGGGTGATATCATCAAAAATCAATTTGTTATTGAGATCTTTAATATTTTCTAAATAATTTGGAATAGTAAAACTTTGTTTAAATTCTTTTTGGTTATTCCCAAAAATACTATCATTTATTTTTATTGAACAATTATTGAAATTAATTAGGTAATTTCCGTTCATCGTAAATTTGCGTTCGTCGCAATTACCAGTAAAATTTATTTATTTTATATTCTTAATTAATATAATGCCTTTTCTTAATTCGAATATTTCAGAAACATTATTGAATATTCTTATACAAGTTTCATTGATTACACAATTAACAGACGATTTTAAATTTTTTAAATCTTTATTGTTTTCAAAATCAAAAGTTTTATTATTATACTTTACAATTTCCTGAGGATTAAATAATAGTTCTCTACTTTGATTATCGCTAATTGGGATTAGCATAATTTTTTGTAAGGTAACAATTTCTGTCGGTATCCTTATTACAAATATAATGTTTTTACGATTATCTGTAACAACTCCGAGTTTGATATTTTTTACGTTATATTCCAAAATTTCTTCATTTGTTAAAATATTACTGTGAATGATACCCAATCTCGCTGACGCTATATTATCCTGAATATGTTCAACGTTGTCTTGTAATATTTTCAGTTTTAATGTAAAATTGGTTAAAATTACTTGTTCGTACAGAATCCTATTATTTTCGTCAATATCGTTTAATCTGTTAATAGTCATATTTCTGTCTTTTTCTATTATTTCCTTCAATCTCTTAAATGTATTATTAAAATTTTGGTTGATTTTAACTTGAATATTTAAATTTTCAATGGCATTATGATTATTTGTATCAATAACATTCAAATGTTCGTTAATTTCTTCTCGGTCGTCGTTCTCCATAATTCCAAAAAGCCATTTATATGCAGTTCCTACAAAATTAACTAAACCTCGTTTTTGTCTATATGGGATAAGTGTTCGAATTTTATTTCGTATGATGGTTATCTGGTATTCCAAGGGTATTGCTTTTTCGTGTAAACCGGCCTGATTTATATTTGAATCTAAAGAGTCTAAAATACTAACAATTTCTGTGGGATTGATTATATGAAAGATCGTATCATAAGTTTTTGCAATATTAACTTCTTCTAAGTTTATTTCCGTGTAACCAAAATTAGAATTAATCTCTTCGATAACCAGATGGGCCTGGGATGTCGTCAACAACCACATCATAAGGAAAATTTTGAAGATCCAATTGACCTGAAAATTTTGATTTTCTTTTAATATTAGAAGGATGTATATTTTCTAATTTATGTTTAATGTATTTGGGTTGTTCCTTGTGCCTAACACTTTTATAGTTTTTTATATAACCTCCCATTCTATTTTCAGTAAAATTTTCTCTTTTGAGATTTCGTTTAGTAATATTTCTTTCCTTTTCTTTGCATAAATTTTCGAAAATTATATTTTTATCGCAATTTCCTTCCTGTATATTTATAGGTTTTTCCTTAGTAGTTGAATGATTGACATTTTCTCTTTAATATTCAAGTCCCTGTTTTCTATTCCCAAAGTCCTAATTTTTTCACTAAGTGTGTTATGTAAACGTTCTATGTCTCCTGTATGATTATTTGGCTTGACTAAATGAAGTTCTACATATATTTTCCGTTCTTAAGACATTTTTTATATAATTGCTTTTGAATTCATTATCCGTTATTAATTTCTGAAAATATCTTTTTTGTGATTTAAAATCCCTAATCTTTTCTATAATTGTTTGATTATTTCTCTCTTCAAGATAAAATGCTGTTGCAAGCTTTGAAAATCTATCTATGAATGTAAGAAAATTAGCTTTTGAATTAGTATAAATGTCCATGTGAACAATTTCTTTAATATTTTTGGGTGTTTCAGTTAATTCGAATTTTCTTCTAATTGGATTTCTGTGATATTTTACACGGTTACAAATTTCGCAATTATTGATGTATTTTTGAATTAAAACTTTTAAGTTTGGAAAATATATACGTCGTTTTAAACCTTAATAGTTTTCATTAATTCCTGTGTGTCCGGTTTCGAATTTATGATATCTATGTATTTGTTTATAAGTATCTTCTTCATTATTCATGTCTTTAGCATGATATGAACATCTAACAAATTTTATAGTACAAATTTTATATGTTCAAAAAGTTCTATAATTTTTTGCTGTAATGTATTATACTTGCTATCGCTCAATTCTGTAAAAATACCTATTTTTCCCGGTTTTATATATCTTCTTAATATATCTCCTAAATTATTTTTTAAGTCTTCAGAGTTTAGATAAATTTTTCTGTTTGTGTACTTTGTTTCAAATTCTTTAGTTTTATTATTAGTGAGAATTATTTGAGTTTTAAAACGATTTACAACTGTATCAAGTATGGGGATATGATTATTTAAATTTTCCTCTTGTGAATGAATAGAATCAATACTTTCATTATCTATATTATTTTGCATTGACAAATCAGAAAGTTCTTCGGGACCATCTATTTCCTCATTATTTTGCATATCTGGATCGTCGATCATATTTATTTCATTTGTTTCTGTATTTATTCGACTAAGAAAGTCAGCTATTCGGGTTTCTTTACCTTTGATATAATCCATATTGATATTATATTCGCCTAATTTTAATAGCCATCTATAAAGTCGAGGATTGACATCTTTTATTTATTTATTTATTTATACAATTGCCAACAATTCTTTTTCCGTAGTGGAATAATTTTGTTCGTGTTCATTAAGGGTTCTGCTGGCGTAGCATACGGGATGGTTGTCCTGCTGTAGGACAGCTCCTATTGCAAAAGTGATGGCGTCTGTTACTAATTTGAATTTTTTGTTGAAATCAGGATATTTTAATACAGGGGCTTCGGTAATGATTCGCTTGAGTTTTTCGAAGGCATTGATATAATTTGGGTCGTTAATATTGACCTTAACATTTTTCTTCAAATATTTTGTCATGGGTGAGCTACTCTTGCATAATCCCGAATAAATTTTCGATAATAACCAGTTGTTCCTAAGAAGGATTTAATTTGTTTTTGAGTTTCGGGTATTTTGAGTTTTAGAATGTCTTCTACTTTTTTGGGGTTAGGTTTGACTCCTTCAGGTGTCAGAGCGTGACCTAAATACTCGGTTTCCTTGGCAAGAAAGTTACATTTGTCGAACTGAATTTTTAAATTATGTTTGCGTAATTCGTTTAGAATTTTCTTGATGCTGTCAATATGCTCCTCTAAAGTTGTGCTAAATATTAGAATATCATCGAGATATACGACACATATTTTATTTATGTGATTCTTCAGGATCGTATTCATAAGACGTTGAAATGTCGCCGGGGCGTTTTTCAAACCGAAGGGCATACGAATATACTCGTAATGTCCTTGATGCATAGAAAAGGCGGTCTTTTTCCGATCTTTATGATTCACTAAAATTTGATGGAAGCCTTTTGCTAAGTCAAGGGTTGTAAAGTATTGTGCCCTGCCTAATTTATCTAGTATTGTTTCGATATTGGGTATGGGGAATTTATCATCAATTAAATATCTCTTGCTCATGTACCTGAGGGTATCTATATATTTTAGAATTTATGGGTTTATCGTTGGTTGTAATAATTTGATGTTGAATTTCTGAAGTATTTGTTAACTGGTCGCCTTCTTTAAGGAAGAGATTTTCATAGTTTTTTAATACATTTTGTAAACGATTTTTCTCATCGGAATTTAGGGAATTACAATGCTCTTGAAAGTTACTTATATCGCTAAATTCTAATTGATAAATTTCATCGGGTTTGTAGAGGCATGAATTAATGAATCTTATAGCATTGTTATTTATTTTTACTATTTCGTTTTTCATATCGATAATGGCTCCTAATGGTTTAAGCTAATTTTGACCAATTATGGCATCAAAAGATTTATTACGAAATTTAGTGAGTTTTCAAATCATATATGCGTCTTCGTAAAATTTTACTGGTAAATTAGTTTTAATTTGACAATTAACAAAAGTTCCTGTGTTTAAAGTATTAAATCGAATAGGTGTTTCTAAATATTGTCTTTCGTATTGTGTTAATTTATTTTCATCTAATAAGGAGGTTGATGATCCTGTATCGACAAGGCATTTTATTTTATTATTATCTATTGTTAGTTCTATTATTGGTAGGTAAATTTGTGAGGCATTGAGTGAAAATTTACCTCATGCTGAATGTGGTCTACATCCATAGGTTCTACTCTATTTTGCATATTAGGTGCTCGATTTTGTGTACTATTACTAGCATTGTTATATGTATTGTTGTTATTGTAGAAATTTCGTCTAAATTGTCCAGAGTTTGTATGTTGAAAATTGTTATTTTGGCGAAATTGTCCTGAGTTTTGTCTAAAATTATTATTATCTCTTCCATTGTAATGATTTTGATTAAAAGTATTTCTATCTTGATTTTGATTAAAAGTATTTCTATTTTGAGTTTGATTTTGATTATTAGAGTTATTATAGTTATTTTGTTTATTTCTATCTCTTATCAATCCTAGATTTTCTAGTGTATTAAAAGCGTCACGCAAATTTTGTATATTTTTGTTTAAAACAACTGAAGCGAGATTAGGCTCAATATTATTTAGGAATGTTCTCAAAATTATTGATTCATTATTCTTTGGGCTAAACTCTGCCGGATTTTCTTCGTCGTATTCATACTTTTCGTTTAATTTTGTTAAAATGTTTCTTAATTTTAAAAAATATTCTCTTACTTGTAAATTCTTCGCTGAAAGTGCTTGATGGTAAAGTTGATGGTATGTTTCTTTGATCCCGAAGTTGTTGATTAATGCTGATTTTATCTCTTTCCATGTTCTGTTTGACCCGAGAGTCCTGATCACGTCTAAGGCTGGTCCTTGAATTTTGTTGATGATGATCCTTTTAAAAATGTAATCTTTGGCTTGGGGAACAGGCTCGATTACTGGTAAAATTGTATCCACTTCTCGTAGAAAAGAAGTCAGGGCATAGTTGCCGTCTCCTCTGAATTCCCGGATCCTTTGGGCATCCTTTATCATATCATTCGCTTATATTTGAAATGTTGCTGGTGCTTCTTCTCCTGGCATTTTGTTTTTGTTTTCAACTTTGCTCGCTGGGGATATCTCACTGGAACTTATTTCAGTAGTGTCCTCAAAATGTTCAATTCGTTTCGTGAATTTCACTTTTAGGTTTTACTATCAAAATCTTAAGAAATTGATTTTGTATTAATAGATTTATATCACTGTTTTGACAAATGCTAGAAAATCTTTATTTAGCCACTAGATTTATTTTAATAAATCACTACAGTAGATCACTTGATTCTAATTAATCACTCTAGTTTTATTTTTGTTTGTTTAGAAAACAACACTGTTAACAATTGAACTTTAGTTCACGATTCGATTTATCTTGGATTGCAATGCTTTTGAATGCAATCATACCGACTGCGCCAATTAAGTTATTTGTATTATATTTTTAAATAAAACACTTTTTAATTTTTATATTACTTTAATAACTATTAGATGTATACATTTCAGTGTCGATCTAAAGACTAACTTACAATTAGATCTTTAGCTTCACCTGAAACACAACAACAGAAAAAGAAAAGATGCATCGCAAGCAGATTTCGTGAGAACGATGGAAAATGCTTTATCCCGTTGATTAAGCAAAATGCTCAGACGATAATACGAGTATCATTTAATATGACACTTTTACTTATTTAAATAGTGAAAAGTGTGGGAATTTCAGTTACCGACGTAACTCGCGCAAAAAATATTCTAAATGCCAAATGTCTTCCCGTAACACGCCATCCAGACCTGCCGGAAACTCTGACATAAATGTTAGCAGAAATGTCATTAGAAAAGTCTGTTGTGACGTAGGTGGGCTGCTGATTCTGGCATGACATTTCAGTTCCAGAAATGCGTTGAGCAATAAACAACTCAGAGTAGTAAATATGACGATCTGTGATTTCACTTTTTTCTTTAAAATCTCCGCACTAAAATGAAATTCGGCCTCCTGCTGCCCGCACGATGCATTTTTCAAATCATTTCTTTGTAAAAATTACTTTTAAACAGTATTCGTTTATAACACGGAGCCACTCTGCACGTGAAAAATTAGAATCTGCCATCTTAAATTCCATTTCTGTTACGATTTCTGTCAGCAAAGATGTCAACAAAAAATGTTAGACTTTTATGTCGTAACAGCTGACATTTCAATCTTCACTAGACATAACATCAGACGTGACAGCGACACTGACGGCATTCATGGCAGGTGTGGATTAGTAGTAAAAGGAATATTTGCCAAATGTCCCATTTGTCAAATGTCTATTTGTCAAGTGTCCTTTTTTGACAAAAAACTTTTTGCAAAATGTATTTTTTGCCAAAAGAACTTTGATAAACATCAGTTTTGCGAAGTGTCTTGCGGCCAAATGTCACTAAACCTAAACATATTGATATTAAATATCATTATAGGTCTATCGATCTAAAGTATGTTCCAACGGACAATATGGTCGCAGATATTTCCACCAAAAATTTGGCAAAACATAAACATTCTAAATCTATATATATATATATATAAATGAATCGTGGTCGGTGCCACTATCCATAACTCGGCTGAATATAATCCGATTTGCATGGGCATTTCTTTGTTGGAGTCGTATTGAACAGGTAAAAACACTACGGAGCCGAAAGTTGGAAATTTCCACCGGAAAAGTCGGAAAATCTTTAAAAACCGAAATTGCATACTTTCAGGGGTTGCTGGTGGAAGCGGTTTTCTGGCTTGCACTTTCAGTAATTCCAAATCAAAAATCCCGATCCTTTTTTCGTTTTGTTGGAAAAGTCGAGAAAAATTTTGGGGAGAAGCGGGATTATCGGAAAAATTGATATTTGCATTTTGTATGGCATTATGGTATGGAAGGAGAAAATATTGTATTTGGAAATGAAAAACTGATAATTTTGTCCCTCACGATAATGTTATCGCAAACAGATGGTGTTACGCTTTCAGACTCACGTTTGACAGCTGAGAAATATCTTCGCTCTTTCCTCATTGATGATCGATGCGAAGCGGTTGTTTATCGATATAGTGCGCAAATTATCGCTGTTTTTCCCACTTTTAAATCGTTGAAAGTATCTTATTTTGTGATCAACCAAGTGAATCAAGGTTTTTCCCACTTTTAAATCGTTGAATTTTGTGATCAACAAAGTGAATCAGTGACCAAGTGAAATTTAATGAATTGGTGTTGAATTTTGTGAGTGAGGTTAGCGGCACATCGAATCTGGACTTGCATCAACACAAATTTCCTTTATTCATCCACTGTTTTTGTGCGATTTGATAATTTAAATTATTCATTTTGTGGAGAACGCATTTAAATAAGGTATTTTGTCACCGACCAATTCGTTTATTTAAACAAAATCTATTTGTATGGGAGAGGGAGGTAGGAGTGGTTAGAGGGTTATCTGGTCGCGTGGCTAGAGGGTTATCTAGTCACGAATATGCGGACTGAGGATACCTGGCGACGGTACCTGGAAAAGATGAAGAAAAGGGATCCCGCGGCTTTAAGCGCAAGAGACAAGGAAGAAGGCTCCGGTAAGAAAGCCGGAGGGTGAACTGCCGCTTAGCCTGTCCCTTGTAGCGAAGGGCAAAACAAGAAAACCAGCAAACACCCTGCGAAGGAGGGGAAGAAACAGGCTGTTGCCAGCAAGAAACAGGCTGTTGCGACAGCTGGCGTATCTGCCCGACCCTCAACCTCAACAGGAGCTAACGCCACTAGCACTAGCAAGAGCTCAGTTAAGACCAAGAGGGTGAGTTCTCAGGGAAAGGAAGCGGGCAACGAGCCGAAAAAGCAGAGAACATCTGCGAACATAGGCACTGCCGTTGTGAGCACCTAAAAGTAGCCTTAACAAAGTACAAAGACTAGCGGCGCTAGGAACCACAGGAGTTGTTAGATCAACACCAACAGCGGGAATGGAAGCTCTACTGCACCGCAAAATATCGTTGGTGTCTAACTAACGATAAAGAAAAAAAAACTCGTTGGTTTTTTAATTTTATTCTTGAGTTCTTGGGTGGTTACAAGCAACTATTCTGAGTTACAAAAATCAAATTCAAGTGATACCATACAAGTAAAATGGTTCAACAATAGTGAGATAAAAAACAATTGATGAATTATACAATTCTAAAGTGAATCCAGTTATAGCACCCAATTCAATCAATGTTCAAAATTGTTGCTCAGAGAATTCATCATCTAATCTCAAACATCCTCCGGGCCCTGTGGTCTTTCAGCAATTGGAAGAGGTGCGATTTTTTGTATTGCACGCTTGTAAGTACCGGATGCAGTTCTCACAGCAACAGCTCTGGTTTTATTGTCCTTTCGTGGATGACACTCGATGACGCGAGCTAAGCCCCATTTCGATGGAGGAAGATTATCTTCCTTTAATAGGACAACATCACCTGGATTGGTGTTTATTTATTTATTGTCAACAGTTGGAGACACCATCTGAACTAATTTACATTCATTTACAAAAGAAAATAATAATCATAATAATAATAATATTACGTATAAACATATCTTAGTATATGGCTGTTAAAATTCAAAAAAAAAAATGGAAATTTACTTAATTGGCATATATAAGATTTTTAATTACATTTTTGTTAACTTGAAAATCTATAATACGATAATATTTATTAAAAATTGTCACCCCTCGCTTGGTATCTTCGAATTGGGTGGTCCGATCTTAATGAAACTTTACAGTATTACTAAGGGAGCTAAGGGCTTTTGATTTTTCCACCACAAACCTGACTTCCCTGCCCTCGATACCCCTCGCCTGGTATCTCCGAATTGGGTGGTCCGATCTTAATGAAACTTTACAGTATTACTAAAACAGCTAAGGTTTCGATTTTTCCACTACAAACCTGACTTTGCTCTCCCCTCGACACCCCTCGCCTGATGTCTTCGAATTACGTGAAGGTATCTTATTGAAAATTCGCGACAAATAGGCATTACAAAACAATAAAGTTCCCTAAACCTCATTATACGAATCATGTTGCAATTACAATTGGATTCAATAACTCAGAGACAGACTGCATTAGGAATCACAATTGTATGTTTTATATTTTTTTGGGACAAAAATTCGATTACCTTTGATCCCATCTTCAGGAAAATTCGTTAAATTTATATATGGATACTGCGAATATTCTTTGTCCCGTTTTTCCTCAGGAAAGTTTACACTATAGGGTTTGTGAGGTCGCTGATCCCGAATATGATGTTGGGGTTTCAAAATTCGAAACGGAAGGTCTGATAGAATATCGCGAATATCCAATTTTTTCTGGAAAATATACATTAGGGAGTTTTTGAGGTCGCTGAAAAAAGTCTCATTTATATGGAGAAGGGAATGGTCCGATTTTGCCAGTTCAAGAACTTAGCATTGGCATTTACGAGAAACGCAACTGAAAAATATTTCAAATTTCTAGCTCAATCCTTCCGAAAGTTATGATATTCACGGATATATAGACGGACAGACGACAGAGAGACAGACGGTCGGACATGCTAAAATCGAAATCTTTTGTCATCCCAAACACCCTGGTGTAGTTCCAGCGATTGGTTTGATACGTTACAACTAAATCTAATATACTTCAATATGATTCTCATATAGTGTGGAGGTCCCCAATCTGGAGTGCAGCAACAAACTTATTGGGGTGCGGAAGCGTTTTTTTTTTGATTTGTGAGATAGAGTTATAATTTTTTTTGATTTGTGAGATGGAGTAACGTATAAACTCAAGAACTACTGCACCAACATAGACTATGTATCATGACCACGGTTTATAGTTAGGTGTGGTCGCGGTATCGGCTCCCCTTTCACCTCCTCGCCTGTTATCTTCTGAACCACTGAAGGGATTTGAATACGGTTTTCAGTGTTGGGCTACTCCACTCTACATGGTGCCAGCCCCCTCTCCTGCTATCTACTAAACTACAGAACGGATTTTTATACAATTTTTAGTGTTGGATAGGTTATCTGTCAGGGTAAATTTTCGACCAATCCCCTTCTCAGCTATCTCTGAAACTATTTTATGGTTGTTCAACATATGTTACAACATAAATGCAAAAATCTTAAGTGTCTGGCAATAAGGGAATTCGCTCTATTCCCTTTCTCCAAAGCAGATGCAAAAAATATTTGCAATTTTCTTGAAAACAGCGCGTTAAACCAAAAAAATTATGAACAAAAATTGTTTGAAATATAATTACTGCATAATTTTTCTATACATCAAAATGCTTTTGAAAAAAAAGGATTTTTTCATATTCAAAAATTTATTACTACCCGGGCAACGCCGGGTTCTTTCAAGCTAGTATTTATTAAAAATTGTCAACATAAATGAAATCGGCTCACAACGCCCATAATTCGTTCGATGATAATTTATGTAAAAAAGATCATCTCTGACCCGATTTCTCATGTTGATTCGAAAATTCAATTTACTCAACAATGTCGGTGAATTAACGTTACTGGACAAAAGATTATGAATAAACATAACAAAAGCTATAATTGCCAAACTGGCAATCATTTGAGACCCGTATGGTGATATTCGTATCAAAATTCGAACAGTTGTACCAAAATTCCACTTTGAAGTCAAACTTTCCAATAAGATTTTTTAAAATTTATTCCAATCGGATTTTGATGTATGGGAGTTTTATGTAGAATCATATCCTAAATAACTTTTGTTCTTGGACTTTTTTGATAAGATGCACCGTTTTTGAGATATTCACAAAAACCGTTTTCGTTCGTATGGGGGGTACCCCCCCCTAATGGTCCATTTTTGCCCATTAACGAACTTGGCCTCGCATTTTACGAAAAACGGATCTGCACAAAACTTCAAGTCTCTAGCTCAATCCGTGCGCCCGCAATCCGCGCCACAGACGGACAGACGGACGGACATGCAGAAATTAATTATTATACCCGTATGGTGAAACCAAAGGGTATATTAACTTTGCCTTACCGTTTGTAACGCCAAGATCTCGTCATCGCACACAAAAATGAATTACACCAGGGTGTTTAGAATGATGAAAAAAGTTGAATTTAGCATGTCCGTCCGTCTGTCCGTCCGTCCGTCTGTCTGTCCGTCTGTCTGTCCGTCTGTCTGTCTGTCCGTCTGTGGCGCGGATTGCGGGCGCACGGATTGAGCTAGAGACTTGAAAATTTGCACAGATCCGTTTTTCGTAAAATGCGAGGCTAAGTTCGTTAATGGGCAAAAATGGACCATTAGGGGGGGTACCCCCCATAGGAACGAAAACGTTTTTTGTGAATATCTCAAAAACGGTGCATCTTATCAAAAAAGTCCAAGAACAAAAGTTATTTAGGATATGATTCTACATAAAACTCCCATACATCAAAATCCGATTGGAATACATTTTAAAAAATCTTATTGGAAAGTTTGACTTCAAAGTGGAATTTTGGTACAACTGTTCGAATTTTGATACGAATATCACCATACGGGTCTCCAATGATTGCCAGATTGGCAATTATAGCTTTTGTTATGTTTTTTTTTGTTCGAGCCGCGATCCACCCTACTGTATACACAAACCATCCTCTCTTCAAAACATACTTTATATATAAATTTGAACTCAATCGGACTGGTAGTTTGTGAGTTTTTTGGAAACAAACAGAAATTCTTACAGGCAAATATTCATTTTTATATATAAAGATGCTCATAAATATACGAACCAACATTGATATCTCAAAAACTACAGCTGATACAGTTAAATCATTGCCAGAACGCACAGAAAAGAAATCCTTTTGTCGGTCTTTGTAATTCTAGGAAGTTTATAATGATGTATGCAGCAATCAGAAGTAAAAATTTGATCAGAAGTAAAAATTCGACATTTAAATATTGCGAATATTCATGTAACCAGATAAAATAACCTTTTGCGTATTGGCGTTTTTTACGCGGCGTATTTCATGAACGCACCCTTAAAATATTTTGTGTAAATCTGCCGAACAACAATAGAAGTTGAAAATGTCGAGAATCAGTGAAAAACTTAAATTTATGAAAATATGAGAACCAATGGCACAAAAGAAATTCGCGCATTACAAAAGTGGGCAAAATTTTTTCCTAATGGCTGGCCTTTCTAGTGATGAAAAACTGTTATTTTTGGCGCCAGTACGATCAAATAGATCGCTGTAATCAAAATTTCTGAGAAACTCCGAAGTTAAAATTTTTTTTTAAAAAAAAGCTTTTATTTTTAAAAAATACACTAAAAAGGAAAAAAAAAATTTTTGGACACTGTGTATCAGAAATAATAGCGAGATAAATATTCAATTTATTTTATTTTTTATGCTGTTATCTCGCTTTATTTGTTTTATTTTATCAAATTATTTTATTTTATCCTTTTTAGTCATTTCGTATTTGATTAGTATGATTAAAATTTCAAAATCACATTTTCCTAACAGGACCTTCCGTTATCCTTACAGACTTCTTAATGTCAGAATCGGATTCGTCCATCCCAAAGCCCCCAGATGAGATTTTCTCCAAAAAATTTGAGGAAAAGGATAATCACGTTACCCTGACAGGAATTCCCATGATCCTTATGGCATTTTTGACAGAATCGGATTTTTTGCGACCTCAAAAACCACCAGATGAGATTTTTTTCCGGGAGATTTGAAGATAATTACGTTTTTTTACAGGACCTTCCATTATCCTTAAAGATTTCTTAATGCCCTAATCGGCCCCCGCGACATTAAAAACCCGAGATGCGATTTTTCCCGGAAAATTTGAGGAGAAGGACAATGACATTTTCTTTATAGGACCTTACGTTATCCCCCCAGATTTCGTAATGTCAGAATTGGATTCAGCGACCCCAAAAACCCAAATGAGAATTTTTCCGGGAAATTTGGGGAAAAGGATAATCACGTTATCCTTGTTGAATTTTCCGTTTTTAATGCCATAGTCGAAAACAGGCATCCCAAAAACCCCCAAAAATTATTTTATCCTCAGAAGATTTTCAGGAAAAGAATGATCACGTTATCCTTGCAGCATACCTTTCTTTATCCTTACGGACTTCCTAATGTCAGAATCGGATTCGACGATCCCAAAAACCCCTAGCTGATATTTTTGCCGGATAATTAGAGGAAAAGGATAATCACGGTATCCTAACAAGACCTCCCGTTATCCCTACAGATTTCTTAATGTAGGAATCGGATTCAGCGATCCCAAAAACAAAAAAAGATAATCACGTTATCCTTACAGAATCTTCCATTATCCTTACGGACTTTTAAGTGCCAGAATCGAAGTCAGCGACCCCAAAAACCCCCAAAATTGATTTTTCCCCCGAAAATTTAAGGGATATTCACATTATCCTATCAGGACCTTCCGTTATCCCACAGAATAGATAGAAAGGATAATCACGTTATCCTTACACGACCTTCCCTTATCCGTACAAGGACGAAGTAAAGAAAATATTGTATTGCTATCCAACGTACGTCAATCGGAAAATTTCAAGTCAATCGGATGAGTAGAAGATTTGACTCCGGCAGACAAACAAATACACAGACAGATACAAAGGCAAGCTAAATAAAAGTTTTTAAAAAATTAACCCTTCACAGTTTTATTATATGTATAGATTTATAGATGCGGATAAAAAAAAATTTTGGAGCATATTTGACATATGTATGAGTCGTTTCTGAAGATATTTAATTTTAGGGCCATCATGATAGGTCTTATATTAGCAGGATTTAGAAAAAATTGCGTTCGGTGTTTGTCATTTTGTCTTTTCCAGGACCGCAAAATCATATCTCGCAAAATCAATACGATTTCAACCTAATATCGTAAAAATCAACTCACAGCGACATAAAAAATTGCCCGTCTGCCTACCACATTACATTACCACTACTCCTTACAAAAACCATTGAATCCCGTTTGATGGTGGGGTATAAAAGCTAATATTGTTATATTTAAGAAAGTTTAAAAATCTATTTTTATATGGATTTGCAGAATTTATAACACGCAAGAAATGTGGAAAATAGTTGTTGACTTACCAGTCTTGCAGGTACAGCAAAGGTTTTCTTGCACACGTTGCACTGATAAGGATCAGAGCCACTAGTTGTTGTTGAGAGATGTTCACTAGTTGGTATCACTGTATGAAAATTATTATCTTGATTGGAGTGTGATTTCATATGGCTTGTATGAGCACTTTTGCTGCCAAAAATCATGTTGCATTTTTCACATTTAAAATGGAATTTTTCACCATTTTGAATAGCAAAAGAGTTCGATGTGTTAGATTGCGGTTCTAAATGCATTTGTTGGATCAGTGACACCTGTTGCATCTGTTCTGTTTTTACAGTATGTAGAAATCCTTGACCACATGAAATAGACAAATTCGTGGTCTGATTTAATGTTGTACCATTATTGTTTATCACTTGACGATGTTGCAGCAATGGATGTTCATGTTGCTGCGGTGGCGAACTTTGGTATTTTTGTGTATCGCCTCCCAGAGGTGTACATAATTGTACGTCTTTGTTCTCTGGTTTCATTATAAGTGGAAGTGCCGGATAGTAAACCATTTTGCATAAATCTGAAAAAATAAAATAGATTTTTTTGATATTTAGCTTCTTAGGATTATACAAATATAGTTTGTTATTATAATATAAAACGAGACCGGATTTATAGAAAATTGTAGTCATGAAATATTGCAGATATGTTTAGGGTGGGAATGAGATGATCCTGTCAAGAATTCCGTCAACCGGAAGTTGACTCTTTTAAAAAATCTCAATTTCGTTTTTGTCGATTTACTTAGAAACTATTTAATTTTGGTATGTCGACCGTATAATATTATTTGTATTAGTTTGGCGGGCTTAGCGGTCCAATTTTAGGAAATAAAAACAAAAGTTCTGTTTTAATTTTCCAGCATGACGTTACGAGCCTTGTTTTGGCTCATCTTCAGAGGCCTATTTATAATTCGTTTTATTAAACACCAATAATTTTTATAATTATAATGATAAAGGGGACTTACGTTAAACAATCATGTAAATGAACTAACTATGTTATAACTATTTAGCCGTAAAAACTTTGTCTAAATGTTACATTTAAAATAAATAAATAAATAACATAGGAAATATACTTTAAATAAACAAACAAAAATGAACAAGAAAAAAACGAAAAGAAGAAAAAAGTAAAACAGGTATTGAACTGTTATCATTCAATACAGCAACAGTTTTTAATACGATAGTATAGGTTACGTTATGTCTATTTCTCTTCTCTTTCTTTTGCGTGTGTTGATTTGAAAATCTTCTATACTAATGCACAATATATCGCGTTCATGTCTTCAGTGTATCGTTTTTTGTTGTATATGTTCTGTGTGTAGATGTGTATAGCTTCAGTTGTCAAACGTTTATTGTAGTTACTTTATGTGCCTATTATTTTTGTGTTGTCAAAGTCCGGTGTGTGACCAACTTCGAGATAATGCCCTACCACTTGAGTGTGATGAGGATTCTCTCGTGCTCTTTTTAGGCTGCTCTTATGCCCAATCAGCGCCGGCTCTATGGTTCTATGCGCCCTATGCAAGTTTTTTTTTGCGCCCTTTTTGTTTGAATTTAAAAAAAAGTGTACATATGGGAGATAAGTAAATAAATTTAAAGGCACAAAACGTTTTATGTAAAATAATTCGTACAAATAAAATAATTACAAGTTCAAAGAATTATAATAGTTCAACATAAAGTATAAAAAAAGTTTCTAAAATTTTACTTTTCTTGCTTTTAAGTTTGCGAATTCTTCAATTATTTCATTAGTGTCGATTTTTTCACAAATATCTCTTTCAATTGCTATCATCGATAGCCCTACCAATCGCTCCTGCAAAATACTTGATGTCAGATAATTTTTAATAATTTTTAATTTCGAAAATGATCTCTTACCACTTGCAACTGAAACTGGAAGACTCAAAAATATTCGTAAAGCAACAGTTACGTTCACGAATATATTTTCTAGCAAATTCGAATAAAATATAGATCACAAAAAATATTTGAATTTGTATTTAGAGTTTTCAAATATTTTTTTTTATAAATTAAACACAGAAATTTTTTTTGAAAAATTTTTGTTTACACAAATATAAAATATCAGTTGTGGTCAACACAAAACTTTCTTCTACAAAATCTACGACCCTGCGCAATTTACGCTAGAGCCCTGTCGCGTTGTCGACGACCTCCCAATAAATTCTTGGTTTATTCCAAAATATCAAAAACGTACAAAATTTGAGATAACTTGAGAATTGTAAAAGATATCAATTTACGGTAAATGGCAAAAATGTAGAAAATGTTAACATCTTTAATTCTTCTTTTAACTGATTTGTCGAAAAACCGTTAGTTTCCAAATTATTCGCAAACATATGATTTCTTACATATTAATGAAAATATCTCAATAACGGTAAAAGATAACGGATAACGGTCAGAAACAAAATTGTGCAGAATGCCATTCTCATTAATTCACTTCATACATTCAGTCAGCAAAAATGTTGAAGTTATGTGTATCTGGCAATCCCATCATTCTTGTCGATCGTTTCCTCTGTCATTTATCTTACTCTCTCACCTCTGCTTTTGAACTGGAAGGACGTCATTAAAGGCTTCTCCAATAATCCGTGTGTTTCATTTAATTAAACCATCAGGTTATGGGCCAAGACACTTAAAAAGAATCGCAATAAATAATCGTAATCGGATTGTGTTTTCACGGAATAAAGTGATGGCGAATATGGTCGGAAAAATACCCTTGTTCAATGGGGAGAATTTTCAAACGTGGTCGACACAAATGCAAGCTGTTTTGCATAAACTTCGCTTGTGGAAATATGTCGACGGATCTACCGAAAGACCAACGCAGGCCACAGAACAATCCACTTGGGATGAGAAGGATGCAGACGCTCGTGCTGAAATTATTCTAGCCATGGAACCGCACATGGTAAGCTTAATTCGAAACATCCAAAAGTCGAAGTCAGTTTGGGATTTTCTAAGCCAAACATACGAGAAAAAGGGACCAAGGCAAAAGATTGAAGAATTCAGAAAACTGATCAACACTAGGATGAAGCCAGAACAGTCGATGGAAGACTTTATCAGACAATTCAAAACTACAGTGAACAGGCTGATCGAACTTAGCGCGGGGTTAGACAACGATCTTTTGGTTATTTTGCTGCTAGACGGACTTTCAGACGAATTCAAAGATGTTCAAGCCGCATTCGACGCTCAAAGTAAGTACCCAGAGATGGAAACCGTTTGTGCCAGATTACTGGAAGTCGGGGACCGGAAAAGAGACGGGGAATCAAATGAGATTACTAACGCTTTGTTTTCAAGTTCAAAAACGAGATTTTACCGTAAAAATAACCGTAAAGTAAAGCCATACGATTTTCCATTCAATTGTCGGAGGTGCGGAAAGCGAGGCCACATGGCAAAAGACTGTCTAGTCAGCAGTCAGAAGCTGAAACAAACTAAATCGACGTCAAAATCAAAGGATGCAAAAAGTGACGAAAGTGAAAGCGGATTTATCGTTAAAGAAAGATCCTTCGAATCGCTATATAGGGCACAAAACACAAAAATCACGAATTGGTGTCTGGACAGTGGGGCGACTTCCCACATGTGCTCAAACAAAACCTTGTTCGAGAATATCGAAATGCTCACAGATGATGGCTGTCAAGTAACACTTGCTAACGGCGAAACAGTCACAGTTTTAGGAAAAGGAACGGTATCGTTAAATGTGTGTGTAAATGCCAAACAAACTAAAACACTCAAATTGTACAACACACTTTTCGTTCCTAACCTCAACGAAAATTTGATCTCCGTGAGCAAAGCCACCGACAAGGGATGTCGCGTAATTTTCGATGGATCAAATGTCAACATTACCGACAAGAACGGAAAAATATTGTTAGCGGGGAAAAAGACGGAAGGTCTTTATTACGTTCACACAAATCACAAATTGTTGTCATCAAAGGAAAGTAAATCGTCACTGGAGTTATGGCATCGGAGGATGGGCCATTTGAACCTGAAATCTTTGAAGCAGTTGCAACACATGGAAATGGTGCGTGGATTATCAAAAACTTTCGGCGCAGATATGTCATCATGCAAATCCTGCATACGTGGGAAACAATCACGAAAAAGTTTCGGAATCAATGCAGAAAAGTCAACGAAGCGGAGACTGGAATTGGTGCATTCGGACATCTGCGGGCCGATGAGAACGGAGTCACTAAGTAGGTCGGTATATTTTATTACTTTTATTGACGATTATACTCGGAGAATCTCAGTTTATTTTATGAGGAAGAAGAGCGAAGCTTTGGAGAAGTTCAAGGCTTTCAAAGCAAACGCGGAAAACCAGACAGACGAGCGGATAAAAACATTGCGGACGGACAACGGGGCGGAATATTGCAGCGCTGAGTTCAAGAGGTTTTTGGAGAAAAACGGAGTAAATCATCAAACAACAGCGCCGTATACTCCACAACAAAATGGCGTATCAGAGCGCATAAACAGAACGCTCATTGAAATGGTTAGATGCATGAAGCTTGAGGCGAACTTACCGGATTTTCTATGGGCGGAACTTACCTGGACTGCTGCTTACATCCGAAACAGGTGCCCAACAAAACTCAATGGGAACACAACACCAGAGGAATTGTGGACGGGGCTGAAACCGGACGTTTCTTACTTCAGAGTTATTGGCACGAAGGCGTTTGTGCTAAAGAAGGGTGGAAATCCAGGAAAACTCGAGCCGAAAAGCACGGAGCACGTGATAGTTGGATACGATAGCTCTGGGAACTACAGATTGTGGAAACCAAATACGCGTGTGGTAACTGTCAGCAGAGACGTGAAGTTCTGTGACGAGAATACAAGCTGGAAATTAGCTGAGGAGACATCCGGAACAAAATCAGGTTTTTATAATTTCCAAAGTAACCCAATTTTTCAGTCAACTAGCAGTGTACCGGTTAACGCTACTAGCGATGATGAGGATTCAACCCAAGAAGTAGACGACTTAACTGATGAAACTCCATCAACTTCGATTGAAACCGGAAGTAAGATTCTGCCAATCGTCAAATCAGTAAACAACGTCAAGCAAGATCCAGTCAACTTGCAGCAACTGGAGGAACTCAAGGATAAAGGGGAGTGGTATTCAGCTATGCGCAGTGAGTATGAATCTTTGATTAAAAACAAAACATGGGTGCTGATAGATAGGCCAAAAGATCAAAAGGTTATAAAATCAAAGTGGGTTTTCAAAACCAAATACCGAGCTGACGGATCCATAGAGAAAAGGAAGGCGAGGTTAGTGGCAAAAGGCTATGATCAAACTTTAGGCCTAGACTATACCGATACATACTCTCCAGTAGCTAGTATCCATTCCATCCGTCTGACGTTGGCGATAGCTGTTCAACACAATTTAAAGTTGTCACATATTGATGTCTCAAATGCCTATTTGAACGGAGAGATTGACACACAGGTTTTCATGGAGCAACCAGAAGGGTTTGCGGACCCAGAAGAAAGCGGAAAGGTGTGCAAACTATTAAAGGCAATATACGGATTGAAACAATCGGGACGCCAGTGGAATATCACTTTGGATAAAGTATTGAGGCAACTTGGTTTCGATTGTTCAAAGTACGACAACTGTATTTATTACAAAATCAACAAAACCAGAATAAATATAATCACTGTTTATGTCGATGATCTACTCATTGCCACCAATGATCCAAGCGAATATGATTCGGTGTTCCAAAAACTGTCAAAAGAATTTGACATAAGAGACTTAGGTGAACCAGAGTTATGCGTAGGACTTCAAGTGGAGAAATTCAATGATACCCTAACAATCAGACAGACAGGTTATATCAACAATTTAGTGGACTCTTTTGACTTGCAGGAAGCAAGATCAGCGCGTACACCATTACCTCCTGGAACAAAGCTCGAAAAGGAGCCTACAATTGAGGGGGAGAAGCAACAAATAAATCGAACAATCTACAAACAATTGATAGGAAAATTACTGTATCTATCGATATATAGCCGGCCAGACATTGCTTTCGCAGTTAATCAGTTATCACAGTTCAGCGAAGATCCTAGGCAACAACATTGGCAGGCGGCTAAACACGTCATCCGTTATTTGAGGAGCACAAAAGAAGCACGAATAGTATATAAACCCACTAATTCATTTATTCATGCTTTTTCAGACTCTAGCTGGGCAGGAGATGCAAACGATAGGAAGTCTCAATCGGGATTCGTCTTTATGTACGCAGGTGGACCAATTCATTGGGGATCTACGAAGCAAAGAATAGTGGCAACATCTAGTACAGAAGCCGAATACATCACATTGTCATCAGTGGCAAAAGATGCAGCATACTTTAGACATCTTTTAATGGAACTAAAAATGCACAAGGACCATGTGACGATCTTCTGCGACAGTCAGAGCGCCATGCATATTGCGGACGCTCAATCAAATCAGGGGCGAACTAAACATCTGGACATAAGATACCATTATGTACGAGAGGCAATAGCTGAAGGCGCGGTTAAGACATCATTCCTGGCTTCAGAGCAAATGCCCGCGGATGCTCTTACAAAAATCTTGCCAGTAAATACTCATTATAAACATTTTGAGAAATTAGGCATCAAATTTTAATAATTCATTTTATTTAGTTTTTATTGTATTTGATATTGAGAGTCAAAAATTTGAAATGTATTCAGAAAATGTAACTTTGAAATTGTAAAGTGGAACCGACCGAATACTATGAGATTGAGGGGGAGTGTTGAAGTTATGTGTATCTGGCAATCCCATCATTCTTGTCGATCGTTTCCTCTGTCATTTATCTTACTCTCTCACCTCTGCTTTTGAACTGGAAGGACGTCATTAAAGGCTTCTCCAATAATCCGTGTGTTTCATTTAATTAAACCATCAAAAAACCCGTTAGTTTTCGAGATAATCGCAAAAAACTGTTTTTTTGGAAATAACGGTTTATCTCGATAACAGGTGGATATATCGAGTTATAGCTAAAGACAAAAGTGTGGGAAATTTTATTTTCTCCAAGTTTTGTCATACTTAAGGCCACTGAAAAACGCGTAGTTTGGGAGTAAATTGAGAAAAACGAAATTGCGATTTTTGAAAAACCGCCATTTTGGATACTTCCGGTTAACGGATTTCCACCAAAAGTTGATAGGATCGTCCCATTTCAGGACCCAACATGCCTATAAAATTTCATGACGCTAGCTCTATTAGTTTTTGAGAAATCTTCTACACAGACTGACAGACAGAAAGAAATTTTTCTAATATGACTCCAATCGACTCAGGAGTGATCGGGAAATGTTTTTTAGGCAAAATTAAGAGGTCGAAATTTTTCATGAATACAATACTTTATTATACTCCGTAGAAGAAAGTAAAAATGGAAAATATATAATTATTTAAATCGAAAGAGGAAAGGCGCCCTTTAGATCGGCGCCCCCATGCCTTGCATGGTCTGCATATTAGGTTGAGCCGGGCCTGTGCCCAATCAATATTTTTTCCAGAAATTGACCTGTATGACCAACATAATTAAGAGAACCGGGTTCCCCTGTTCCCTTGTTGCCTTTACAAGGTATTTTATATATAATGCTTGATCTTTTTAGCTTCGGAATGGGATCTCTTAATTTCGTAAAAATATTGCGTATAGTGAATTTGTTGTTGTAAGCTAAGATGGTATTGTTTGTGTATTTTTTAATTACTCCAGTAATTTATTCTGCGATACCGTTTACATATGTTATGCTACGATAATACCGATCAATCACAGGACTTATGCTGGGCGAGACAATGTTATTCATATTCTGACTAGCGATGACAAGGATTTTGACGTGAACACGTCTTGGATTTTGGTTATGGAGGTACAAATTAGAAAATCGGCTTGCTGCCGTGATAACAAATTTGCAATCGATGATACTCGATAGTTTGTGGTGACATCCCAACAGAAACTGTGTTATAAAATACGGCCTACATTAAAGTATTATTTAGGGTATTTTGTTATGTTAAACTATGTTCAATTATTTTGTTAAAAATCAAAATCTAATTTTCACTGCCGCTGTTATGCTGTGTTTGCTGCTTGTAGTACAGATTTCACATTTATACTCGTTTTATGCTCCTTTGTGTGTATTGAATCTGATGTATTGAATCTCATGTTATTTCGTTCTTTTCGCTCGTAAAAGTTTCGCTCTTAACGGCAAGAGCGTTTGCTGTGGTTTCCGACTCTCGTTCTTGGGAACGAAAATGATATGATGCACACACATATATAAGTATGTATGTTATTTCATTAGTAAGAGAGTCCCAGCATTAAAGTTCTGTTTTCAAGAAGGCAAAAAGGGGGGAGGGGGTTTACTGAAATGCTGAATTTTTATTTTCCATTGATTTCAATTCCTCCTTGGGAGCAGAACGAAAGTCTAGAAGTGGGAGCGTTTTGAACACTGTATGTATGATATTTATTTCATACTTCTCTTATCATAAACCAATTATAAATAAAAAAAATTTCAAATAAAAATGTTTCCTTAATTTACTTTTCACTAAAATTTCTTACTTAAATATCTATTGGCGATCATTAGGCGGATCCACGTCTTCTGGCCGTCGCTACTCTGTCTTTTTTTAATGAAGTTATGGGGGTAATTGTTCTTAAATAGAACTACTTTAATATGTCTGATATTTGTGTTATGAAATTTGCTATCACTAAGGTTTAGAATCTGTTTTATGAATTGAACGGCCGTGTTAAGTTTTTGGGTATAGGGATGGTGGGAATGAAAATTTAGAATTCTATCAGAGGTGATGTCTTTCTTGTACCAATTCCTTCTAATATTGCCATCAATCTCTTTTATGCAAAGCATATTGAGAAAGGGTAAGGTGCTATTTTTTTCTAATTCAACTGTGAACTGTATGCGGGGATTAAAACTATTAAGTGTTCGTAAGGTGTAATCAACTTTGTCTATAGGGACTATCGCCAACATATTTAACAAATAATTTGTAAATGTCGTCAACATATTTAACAAATAATTTTGGTACAAAGGTCAGCTTTTCCATTGTCTCCATTAATATATGTTGTGTGACTATTTTGTTTTAACCATTGAAACATTTCTGATTCATGGCTTTTACTCGACCTTATTAGCATTGAATTCTGTTTTGGAATTTCTCGGCTTACAGGTCAAAAAATATAACAAAAAGTTATATTATTTTTGTGGATGTTTTCACATCCGATAAATTCCCCCCAACAGGTCGGGCATGTCTGCCCTGAAACCCATCAGGAGCCTGTTTCTAGTATGGAAGCATGGAAATCGGGGTATAAGACTCGAGTTGAGTCTTTCCCCACCAAAATCCTGTAAGCCTGCGTGGAAGCTGGTAAAGCAGGCTCTGATGACGGTGAGCCAGCTTCCATACTAGAAACAGGCTCCTGATGGGTTTCAGGGCAGACATGCCCGACCTGTTGGGGGGAATTTATCGGATGTGAAAACATCCACAAAAATAATATAACTTTTTGTTATATTTTTTGACCTGTAAGCCGAGAAATTCCAAAACAGAATTCAATGCTAATAAGGTCGAGTAAAAGCCATGAATCAGAAATGTTTCAATGGTTAAAACAAAATAGTAAAGTTGCTCTGGCTTGATGGAGCTAATTTTGCCTTCCCTCATAATTCGTGTGGGGTCTGTGGCAATCGGGGTATAAGACTCGAGTTGAGTCTTTCCCCACCAAAATCCTGTAAGCCTGCGTGGAAGCTGGTAAAGCAGGCTCTGATCACGGTGAGCCAGCTTCCATACTAGAAACAGGCTCCTGATGGGTTTCAGGGCAGACATGCCCGACCTGTTGGGGGGAATTTATCGGATGTGAAAACATCCACAAAAATAATATAACTTTTTGTTATATTTTTTGACCTGTAAGCCGAGAAATTCCAAAACAGAATTCAATGTTGTGTGACTACATCAGCTATTACTGGGGATATTGGGCTACCACCCATAGGAACACCGAATTTCTGTTTGTAAACTTTATTGTTAAATGGAAAATAGTTATTGTCAATAATACAAAATTTTAAAAATTCCATAAATCTAGTTTTGTCAAGATTTGTCATTTCTGAAATTATATCCCATTTTAGTGATACAATTTGAATAGCTAGATCTGCTGGAATGTTCGTGTAAAGATATACAATGTCAAAACTTACCATCATTTAATTTGGACTTAAAGATATCGTCGACAATCTTTGCTTAACATCAATTGAGTTCTTTATATTGTAGGGATCATTAGTTAGTAGATTTTGAAGGATACATGTTAGTTTCTTTGACAGTGAATACTATTGGCCTCATAGGTACACCTACTTTATGTATCTTAGGTAACGCATAGAGTCTGGAAGCCGTAGTGTTAAATTTCGTCATCTGATTTTTTTCATAAATATTAATTAAACCGTCATTGAGTAGTAGCCAAGCAAATTTATTGTTAATACACTGTAATTTAACTGTGGGGTCTTTTTATGGATTTTACATTCTTGCTCTTAAGATGTTTTGTTTTTACGTTCTTTGAGAACAGAACTTTAATGCTGGGAGCGAAATATCGCTCTCTTACTAATGAAATACATACTTATACAGCCTTGGCCAAAAGTATTGAGCACCCTGTAAATTTTACTAATATACAAAATCTGATGCTCCAAATCAATCGTATTGTTTATTAAAGTTTTGTCGGCATCTAAAAAATAAAATTTAAACAATAGTCAAGTGGCTGGTTAGTAACAAAACATCTAGAACCTTAAAAATTTTCTTTTGTGGTGTTTTTTGATATCCGATTAGTTCGCTTTCTCAGCTCGCTGTGAAGACATACAGTTGTGTAGTGCCTTGAAGTGATTTTTTTTCAACAAATTAAATATTTTAATGTAAATATGGTGAAAAAAAGAGAACTGACATTACAACAGCGGGTAGAAATTCAACTTTTGAAGCAGCAAGGCAAGTCCCAAGTGGAAATTTCTTAAACCGTTAAATGTTCGCGTCGAGCTGTGCAATATGTTATCGAACGGTTCGAGAAGACTGGATCGCATAAAAATAGACACAGATCTGGACGAAAACGACTTACTATAGATCGTGAAGACAGAATATTAGTAAGGGATTCACTGAAAAATAGGAGAAAAACGTCTTTCGAGCTCGCTGCTGATTTTTCAGTAACAATTAAAAAGCCAATATCTGCCAGGACGACACGAAGAAGACTGCAGAAAGCTGATCTAAAAGGCTGCAAAGCCAGGAAGAAGCCGTGGCTTTCCGAAAAAAACAAAAAGGCTCGCTTCCAATGGGCTCTAAAATACAAATGTATAACTGAGCAAGATTGGTCAAATATTCTATGGTCGGACGAATCAAACTTTCAGGGGAGTAAAATAATTCCTTTTTCTGTAGAAAAACATTATTTTCGACCCGATAAATATGTGAAGTGTAGTAAAATCCAACGGTTTACAAATCATATTTTTTCATTATTTTTTAGGTTTTCGGGACACCCGGTGCATCGTATGTCCGCCGCCGAATAGGCGAAGAGTATAATGTCGAATGTGTTGTACCAACCGTAAAATACGCGGGTGGCAGTATAATGGTTTGGGGCTGCATGGCTGGATCTGGAGTTGGTGAAATGTTCGTATGTGAAGGGAGAATGAACTCCAAAAAATACATAGATGTGCTCAAAACTACACTTATGGCGTCGTTTTCATGCATTTTTGGAGAAACAAACATGGATGGCGTAAAGTTTCAGCAAGACAACGCACCATGCCATAAATCCACCGAAACAAAGAATTGGTTTGAAGAAAATTGCATCGATGTTTTAGAGTGGCCTTCGCAGTCTCCGGATTTAAACCCCATAGAACATTTATGGGCTATACTAAAGCGTAAGGTGCGGGCACATCAAATTTCGTCAAAAGAAGATTTAAAAAGGCACCTCCAAGAAGAGTGGAGCGCGATAAGCAGCGATGAATGTAAGAAACTCGTCGCATCCATGCCTAAGAGAGTCGCTGCCGTTATAAAGGCGAAGGGTGGCCCCACAAAATATTAAATTTTTATCATACAATAAACGATTAACTTCTACTAAAATTATTTTTATTTGACTCCATCTAAATATAACGGTTATTTTGCCATATATCATGGGTGCTCAATACTTTTGGCCAAGGCTGTATATGTGTGTGCATCATACCTAACAGCCATCGCTCGAGGTTTTCATTCATTTTTATGCGAGATTCACAAACCGCTTTGAACAAGGAGCAAAAACTTATATTTTGTGTGATTAGGCTTATTGGTCAATTAAAACAATTTCTCATGTCAATAAATGTTACATTTATTATCGAAGGAGCCAAAACTTAAATAGAAATAATTTCGTTCTTAACTTGGGAGGGAGAACGAAAAATGTGCATCGATCATTCCGACTCCTACGAACAGTACCGCGGAGCTCAAAATTTCTTTCTTTAGAGAACGATTGCGCTTGCGAATCATTTTCGTTCCCGAGGATGAGAATCTGAAACCGCAGCAAACGCTCTTGCCGTTGAGAGCGAAACTTTTAAGATCGAAAGGAACGAAATAACATGAGATTCAATGTACACAAAGAACGCATAAAAGAGTATAAATGTGAAATCTGGGCATCAATCGTGTATCGCGACACTAAAAAGTTTGAACGTTCAATGGATTGAATTCTTAAATTAATTATAGGTCATGATAAATAAGGCTTTCCGAGTGCACGATACGGACAAGTTTTGCTCACTACAAATATCTTGCTACAGAAACGTCAAAACAAAAATGTTTGGATTAGCTGAAATTAATTTTATGTTAAGTTCACCAGAAAAAAGTGAATTACGAGTTGTTCGCAGGTTCTAAAGGGACATAAATGATCCGTTTCAGATCATCTCAAAACCGTAATGTATAATTAATAGACTTTTTGCTTGAAGTGAAAAAAAAAATCAAATCCTCCCACAAAAGTTTTTTCTTTTTGTTGCGCTAAGGCATTATTTTCATCCATGAACCTTACAAGGGTTTCCCACTGGTTTTCATTCGTTATCTTCCTAAAATAATATAAATTTATTATAATTTAACTTATATTTACTTTGATTCCTCCATTGTGAAATGACAGACGAAATGACACTGAGCGACGCATCGAACTGTGTCGCTAAACGGAAAAACACGTCGCTAGTATGCAATGACGCGTCGCTATACACGATTGCTTTTCATAATGAAAGACGCAATTTTGTGTCTGCGTCGCGATACACGATTGATGCCCTGTACTACAAGCAGCAAACACAGCATAACAGAGGCAGTGAAGATTTAGATCTTGATTTTTTTTAAATAATTTAACATAGTTTAACATAACAAAATACCCTAAACAATGCTTTAATGTAGGTCGGATCTTATAACACAGTTTCTGTTCGGATGTCACCACAAACTATCGAGTACCATCGGTGGCAACAACAACTCTTTTAGGAAAAAATAGTTTGGTCCTACCTCTGCCTCTGAGTCGGAAGAAGTTCAAAACCAAACTAATATTCTGTTAAAAAGCAAGGTGTCTGTCTCGTAGAGACGGCCAGAAGATGTGGATCCGCCTACAACAATCGCCAATAGATATTTAAGTAAAAAATCTTAGTGAAAAGGAAACTAAAGAAACAATTTGATTGACCGTAATGTTACGTTTAGACCTGCCTTACACGTTCAATATTTTTGCTTCAATATATTGAAGGGTATTCAAAATCGTATGGATCGTTTCAATATTTTTGCTTCAATATAGTACTTACACGTTCAATATATTGAACACAACCAAAATATTGTTCAATATATTGAACGTATAAGGTGTCTATTAGGGGATGTGCCTTTCCGTTTGGTGAATTTAGGCATCTTGTACCTAAAAATCATATTTCATTTGCAACACAACGAACAAATGTTTAATTCTAAAATGTAATAGGGCATTTTCATAAATATACTCGGAAGTTGCGCAAATTGCTCAAAACATTTTCTTCCATCTCCCCGTAATACTTAGTTGTTCAGTAATTTGCAAAAGTAAACTAACTAAACGAATGACATATAACTGGGTTTATTATTATCAAAATCTTTTGTGTTATTTGCAGAACTTGCATTCATGAAAACGCCCATAGATGAAAAACAAATAAAAATCAAAATAAAATAAAATACACGATAAAAACAACAAAGCAATTTCAATTTAAAGCAACTAAAATCTTAAACACAATCCGCTTGCTCACACAACTCGTATACATAAATTAAAGGAAACACTGGGCAATCAAGAGAAACAATCAAGTAAAATGAACTTCCAGAACCAGAACAACCCATATAGAGAAGAGAAACAATCAAGAGTAAAAGCTTTCACTCAACCTCAACATACTTCGTCGTGTTCTTTTTCCTGTGCCCCTTCCAAATATTCAATTACCACAAAGAAAACATAAAAAGAGTATAAATGTGAAATCTATACTACAAGCAGCAAACACAGCATAACAGCGGCAGTAAAAATTTAGATTTTGATTCTTAAAAAGATAATTGAACATAGTTTAGCATAATAAAATACCCTAAACAATGCTTTAATGTAGGCCGGATCTTATAACACAGTTTTTGTTCGGATGTCACCACAAACTATCGAGTATCATCGATTGCAAATTTGTTATCATGGCAGCAAGCCGATTTTCTAATTTGTACCCCCATAACCAAAATCCAAGGCGTATCCACGTCAAAAAAGGACCTGTAAAAGCACCACGAAAATCGCGTACAAAATTCAATTTTTAAGAATTAAATAGTATTTGGTCTTTCAATGTATATTTTAAAATAGAAGGTCTCGATGCAAAAAACTGTTATCTCCAGTTTTTCATGAACATAAGTTATTGATAGCAGGAGCAAGAATAACTGAATGTGTACATTTGGCAGCATAAATCGGACTTGTTGAAGGTTTGTGTAATAAGATATTAAAGAAAATGGGATGACTGAAAACAGTGTTTAACATACAGGGTATTCACAGTCCTCTTTTAAATTGCGAGTAAATTTACCGCTCGATAATTCAGTCAAATTTAACAGATTTTTACCGAGACGGTAATTTGGTTCATGTAAAAATGAATTACCGGATTCGGTAATTGTAGACATGCCTTGAGTCGTGTTTTCCGGCCCGGTTATTCGGTATCAAGAATCAACCGCGAGTGGCGCTAGTAATGTTTTTAGTTGTCAAATTTTCTCGCTGGTTTTTTTGTTAATCTCATCGGACTGCAAATTTTTTCAATTTTGATAGCCGTTGCCACAATAAAAATTCAAAATAATACATCAAACATGGATTTAAAGGTATGTGACAATCAAATTCGCAGTTCATGATTTGGTCACGTATCCAAATCTGTTCTCAAATCTGTGCTGTGGGATGTTCACAGCAGAATATTTCCAGTCTTTTAATATTACCGAAAACACCGAATACCCAAAATTAAAAGAGGACTGTGAGTTAGGGTAAGTTTGAAGTAAAATTTGGTAATTTCCTGAAGATGAATGATTTTTTTTCCCATAATATTTATCGCTGAGTGATTCCTCGCGAAATCACACAAAAAACGAAATGCAATTTGGCAGACAATTTTTTATGGAAAAGAGAATACCTGTGTCTTTAAGAAAGCTAAATGCCTTTTTTCGCTTTCATCTTCCAAATTATTCATACTACACAAAAACATGAAAGACATTGTTTTCTTAGAAATTATTGGGGTGTCCAAAAAAATTTTAGGGACTTTTGAAGGAAGAAGAAATGATTTCCTTAATTAAAAATTTTTTTTTTTGAGATTAGCGTTTTTTTTTTAATATATTTTTATAGCTGTTTGATGCAAAAAATCGTTAAAGCAAAAAATTTAGAAAATTTTATATCCTTTAAATTCTGTTATATTCATGACCCAATAGCGCAAAGGTTTCGAGAAACTTTCCAAAAACTGGGGACATATTCCGGATTTCGAACAAACGCTAGTACGATCGAGAAACCATGAATTGGTATTGACTATCTCGATTTTGTGCTCGACATTGCATACCAATTTCTCGAAATTTAAGAGTAGTCGAAACAACATGTTTTTGCATAAATATCGCAAAATTCGCATTTCCAAAGAAAAAAGTGGGTGCTGGCTTTTAAGAATACCTAAAAACCACAAAAAAAATGTTGTTTCGAAAGTAATAGTTTTTTACTGAACGCATATAGAATAATACAAAGTTCTGTTATTAGTGGTTTTTTAACCCAAATTAAAACTTAAAGGGTTTTGTAACATAACACTTGAAAGAATTTATCCGCATAAAGCAAAAAAATGCGAAAAACTTAAAAATATATAATGCATTTGAAATTTCCCTTGGGCTCATTCGGTTTCTCGAATTTAATGCCTGATTGCCTATCTCGAAAATCGAGAGTTTCTGACATTTCTCTCTACCGATATTTCTCGAAAGGTCTTGTGCTTTCTAGACGGCAGTTGTGGTTTTAAATTTTCAGCTCGTTTCTTTAAAAGCGGTATATTCTTCATAATAATGTTAAAAAAATAAGCATTGTATTTTCTAGTAAAATGAATAAAGAAAAAAAAGACGCCGCGCCGGTTCTAACAAATAGCGAACAATTGAAAATTATTGTCAAATTTATGGATTTAGCGAACACTCGGATTTAGCAAAAGGTTCGCTAAAAAATCTCAACGCCAAGAGAAACTCGGATGAACTGTGGAACAGGTTGGCAGAAAAACTAAATGCTCACAAAATTCAATTTGATTTATTTTTAGAGCAAAAACCCTCCACAGTTCTAAGTCAATCCGTGTAGCAAGATGAGAATGAGTTAGATATAGATGTAGAGAGTCCACATTTTTTCCAAGACGAGGAATTAACTCATTGCTACTCAGCCAGCTCACAAACTTCAACAGTAGTTTCGCCAAACGAAACGAACCAAAAAGGAAGATCTTATGAAAACCAATCTACAACATCAGGAAGAATACTTGGTAAAAATAGTGCGTCTCAATGATAGTATCGACAAACTCAACACGTTCATACGTAATTCCATTATCTCTCGAAATCGAGAAATTGATATGCAATGTCGAGCACAAAATCGAGATAGTCAATACCAATTCATGGTTTCTCGATCGTACTAGCGTTTATTATTTCACAAAAATTGTATGGGAGGTACCCTTTTTAGATACCGTTACTTTCCCAAAAGTTGATAGACAACTTCGATTTTTGTAAAACTTATTTACAAAAAAATGTCAAGACGCTACGTCAACGCGTTTTCGAGTTATTTAAGATACATGCAAGCTCATAAAGTGACTTAGTGTGTTTTGTTTGTACACCGACGATATGTTTGTTGCTGAATAAGCTTAAAAGTTTTCATTTACATTTTTAGCTAATATTGATGAAAAATGAAGATCCACCCTCAAATTTTGTTGTATAAGGGAGCTGCTTTTCAGAAGCTTTAGTATTTAACAGTGCGCAACTCCTTATAACATTATCCATGTCAACGGGTTGACCCTAATAAACTTTTTTACCCCTAATGTTTTTTTTTAAGAAAATACTTATATTGTAAGGAAGTAGTTATGTATGTGACCGACGGCTTTAACGAGTTTAAAAACTCCCGCGGAATGCATTCGAAGTTCCTTAAAACCGCGCAAAATCTGAATGAATTTGTTTTAAATTTGTTTTATTAGATAATGCCCACATTCATCGAACTGTACAAAAAAAAATTCAAATACAATTTTTTCTCGTTAATGATCAAGCATTACCCCAACCACATAATCTCATTGCTCTTAAGTTTCCCCACTTTTTTACTCAATTTCCTTCTTCTCTCTTTATATCGATCTACCAAATTTACTTTTAGAACAAACCTTTTGGGTCCTCATCCTTTATTTCCACAATGTCTGTTCCAGATTTCGATAAAACATCTTTAATCCAATTTTGTTGGTTCCATGCATCATCGGTGCCACTCATAGCTTTATTTTACTACGAGATTTTTATTAAAATTTCTATCTATGTTTTGCAATTTTTACTAATATTAGATATTTTTTTTTCAAAAGTATTCAAGAACAAACACTATTCTAATGTTAAAACTCAAGTAAATTTCGTACATTCTTTGTGCATTTACCGATTTTTTTGACTAATAAATAATAGTACACTTTAAAATACAGTTATTTTAAAAACTTTAAGTCTTATGAATTCCCTGAGTTGAAATCGAAATCACTTTTCGTTTCACCGAAAGTCTTTTATGTTACACGATTGCTGGATCTAAGCAAACTGGTGGGTGATTTTATTTCCAAAAATTACTTTGACCCGAAAATCGTACGGGGATATAATACAGTACAGAACTCACGAAAAACAGAAAAATATATATGGAAACAAAGTTGTACATAAGACAAAAAACGACACGATGTTATACAGGGCCAAAACTCAAACTTTTCTAAAGTTAATGTAAGGAATTTATTAAAGCCTAAATCTTCGAGTAACAGCAAGTTAATAAAGACACAGTGAATCCATTCGGGGTGATAATATTAGGGCGATTGTAAGGGTGGCTGTAAAAGCTAAAATCGTGAAGAACGTTTAAACATAAGAAGCAAATGCGCAACAATGGCTCTTCTACTATTTTTGTCTCATTCCCCAACATAGCCGAAATTTAGTGTGATTTCATAACGAAAGTGCGTGCGATGTTGGGAGTTATGTTAGAATCCAAACAAGAATTTTATTGTATATAACATAGTTTTGAGAAACGGCAAGAGGAATGCCCCTTCGTTGCATTACCGTTACGTAGTTTTTGATAAAAGAGAAACGCAAAATATTAGATAACCATTTATGATTTTTTCTCTAAAACATGTATAATTTTCTCTGCTGATTTTTGGCCACGAAGACTGTATTTATGTTTAGATAAGGATTTTTTTTCTTTTTTGATGGTATCAATTAAGGTGGTTACACAGATCGCGTCGTCAATTTCTGTAACACATTTAAGCGCATATTCCAGAATTTCGGTTTTCCAACGACAGTATACATTTTTTCAAAAAATCAAATCTTTTAACTGATGTCGGAAAAAACCTGTATGAAAGGACTGAGACTCCTTGAATATTAGTGACATACTACCAGTTGACCGAAATAACAGTATTATTAGGGTTGGGTCACTTATGTATCGAATTCCATACCTGCACATATTGTGAGATATCTTGTCATATTGTATTTAGAAATTAAAAAAAATTGCCAAATGGATTCTCATTCATAAAAAATTGGATAGATGTGATTTCGAAAAAATGGGAGAATTTAGTGGGATAATGGCATTTTATAGTAACGATGCCTTAAAAGTCTATAACATTCGATAAGTTAAAGTTTTACTAGTATTTTGTCGAAGGTAGAGAATAGACGTCGCGATAACGAAATCCAAATCCAATTTATTGTTAATTATACGTATGGTGAAACCAAAGGTTATATTAAATTTGTCTTATCGTTTGTAACGCCAAGATCCCGTCATCACACACAAAAATGAATTATACCAGAATGATAAACATAAAAAAAGCTATAATTGCCAATCTGGCAATTATTGAAAACCCGTATGGTGATATTCGTATCAAAATTCGAACAGTTGTATTAAAATTCCACTTTGAAGTCAAACTTTCCAAAAAGATTTTTTAAAATTTATTCCAATCGGATTTTGATGTATAGGATTTTTATGTAGAATCATATCCTAAATAACTTTTGTTCTTGCGCGGATTGCGGGCGCACGGATTGAGCTACAGACTTGAAATTTTGCGCAAATCCGTTTTTTGTAAAATGCGAGGCTAAGTTCGTTCATGGGCAAAAATGGACCGTTAGGGGGGGTACCCCCCATACGAACGAAAACATTTTTTGCGAATATCTCAAAAACGGTGCATCTTATCAAAAAAGTGCAAGAACAAAAGTTGTTTAGGATATGATTCTACATAAAACTCCCATACATCAAAATCCGATTGGAATAAATTTTAAAAATTTTTACTGAAAAGTTTGACTTCAAATATTTTGATACAACGGTTCGCCGTTCACTTAAACTTCGGACAATGCCATATCACCATTGGCAATGCCAGATTGGCAATTATAGCTTTTGTTATGTTTTTATTGTGTTAGTAAAAAGAGAGTATAAAAAGTTATCTTATGGCAATCAATTTTAGGCTTTTTTTTTTTTGATAATTCATCATCGACCTCGATAACTCGAAGTTTCCCAATTTTACCCTCGACAGTTTTTGATGAATCGAAGTTTTGTCTGTCTTCATCAACTTCGACTTATACAGATTCGACAATATTTTGGTATGTACTTATCAATTTTAGGGAACCGTTACTACAAAAATCAGTTATGCTAGATTTTCCCATTTATCAAGGAATTGCTTCCATGTACTTTTTCTATATACTAACTTGGTCTTTTTTCTCGAAAAATGACTTTTAGGGAGCACCGTGATCCATATTATGAGAATAAGACTAGAACACCTTTAAATCGCTCGTCCACCATTGGGCCGAGCGAATAAAATTTAGCAAATGCTTTCAATAGGAATTCATCAGGTTTTAGTACAAAATTTAAATGGAATTTTGTACTAAAACGTGCCAATCTGCTAGTAAAAGCATTTACTAGATTTTTTTCACCCGGCCCATTCTACTTATCGCAAAATTTTACCTGTGCGCTGGATGTTTAGTCCATTTATTTGGGAGTAGCAAAATATTTAAATCTCTTCTATATTGGTATTGTAGAACTTTTAATAATTTGTAATATCGCATGTCTATTGTTTTTGCTTGACTATGTTTCAATTTTTTTTAAATTTTGTAAATATAAACAATATTTTAAGGATTTTCAAGTAAACATTGTGGTGAAATTACTAAATTGAAATTCTATAAAAATATAAAATATCATTTTTGTATTTGTTTTCAAATACGCACACGCGAACCTTTTTTATAATTCCCATCCTGTTTCTGGCGTTTTCCGAAAGTCTGTTTCACTTTCCCTTTTCTTATTGTTCTACTCTTTCGACATTTTGTTTATATATTTGGATGCTTCTATTTACTACATAATATATAATGCGTTAAGCGAAAGGGCGGCTACAGGGTCAATGAACACGTATGCGTGCGTATTATAAGAGTTATCAATCGCAGTCTCAGTTCTATCCAAAAATATGTTCATATAACGCAAACACAATGCGTGAACTAATACAAATATAGTCAAGTAAACCATTGCACGTGACATAACTCCCACAGATAACAGCGCTACCAATGCTTAGAAAAAAATAAAAGCTTCTGCCGCCCGTATTTTACTAGTTCTTCGATTCAATAATCGTTGACCTAGGTCATAGAACTTGTACAAAAAAGAAAAGAAAATGTATCACAAAAAGAAAAAAATCAAATGAAGGGATGGACGAACTTTTTAAATATTTATTGTTACTGGTTTTTCTAATTCTTCGATCTTATGCTCCTGTGTAAAAGAACCCAATAAATAGGACTAAAAAATAATTGCCTTGAAATAATTTGGATAATTTAAGTGATTGTTGCGTTCCTCATAATATATTATGTAAAGGTGATATGTATTATATTGACAACAAAATAATTTATTCGAGAAAAAAACGTTTGCGTCGGAAGACATCGAAAAAGTGAAGAGAAGCGGGAGAATAACAAAATCATCACTGCATATTGCACATGTAATTGCCCATAACAACACTACTGTCAAAAACTATTAGGGCTCCTCTGGGTATATTTTTAACCCAATGGCGTGTGATTTCAACTTTTAATCCACCGATAAGAATGCTATTCGATTTTTTCCATTCTTGTGTTGTCTGTTTGTTTTTTATTCCCCGCAAAACCTACATATCGGTGATATCGTGCCTCGAGAGCTAGTTTCATGTGTGGAAGAAGAAAAATATTGATCTGAATAGGTAACATTTACTAGAAGAGGGTCATAAAAGGCGTTCACTTGTTTTTGAGCTGTCGAAAACCAATTAATTGCCTCCTATTCGTATGTTTATGTGCTGTGGCGCCAGTATCATGTTAGTTCGAAAACCGATGCAGTACCTCCACGTGAGGACTAAACCGTTGGTAGTATCATCGATTCAGCTTTTATGAGAAGCAAGGGAAATTGTGGTGTGGGAAGGATTGATATAAAAAAGCAGCAAAATGCCTGTGTTAACAAAGAACCAACAGCAACAAACTAAATTTGTCTTGCAAGCTATATATCTTTACGTTTTCAGTAACTTAGTTATGGAGAGATGTGCGAACTTGCCGGAGAAAGACTTCTAATGTAGAAAGACAGGTCTGTATATGTGGCAAAAGCTTTTGGGACAGTTAGAATTCATATAATTTGTTCGTTTGAAAGTTGCTGGCGTCCATTAATGCTGAAAGAGCGAATTGTTGGCAAGATGATTAGTATGTTTTTTTTTGTCAATGTACCGACCTCGTTCAATTCAAAATACGAAGGTAGGTTGCGTACAGTACAGTGGACGTCCAATATAACGATCTATATAATGGTCAGCCCGTACTTTCAATTGAAGATTCGTGGTGCTAAATTAGTTTTTTTTATGTTGTATGCAATTTTTACACATATTCGTTATGAATAGCAAAGTGTGTTTCCGTTTGCTATATAGACATGCCCAATGAACTCCAAAATACTGTTCGTTACACTGCACGTTCGTCATATAGGACGTCTATTGCATGGACGTCTATATACAATATATATTAAATACTCAGCTTACAATAAAACGCGACTCCATTAACATTTGCTAAATGGCGGACCATGGAGATATACCGTACATCATGCGTGTGGATTTATACAACCCTTTTGGGGTATTTAGCGTCAACATTTCTTGATCTTCCGCACGAACTTGCACCTTGAGGTATGCTTGGGAAATATCTATCTTCGTAAATTTCGTACCGACAGCTGGTAAATCAAACAACTCTTTGATTTTGGGTAATGGTTGGCTATCTACTACTAGATTGCGGTTTACCGTAATCTTACAAACTCCACACAATCGAACAAAACCGTCACTTTTAATCATTGGCCCAACGGCGTTGCACAAGAGCTACTATTTACTCTTACTAGTATTCATGTTTCATCTAATCTATCAATTTCTGCATTTACTTTATCACTAATAGCGAAAGGAACCTCATAATTGTAACAGAAGATCCCGTGTCTTTTTCGAAATTAACTATTTTATCATTTACCGATATTGCTAACCACATCTTTGAACTCGATAATTCGGTATTATCTAAATTGAAAATATTTAACGAATCAATATTATTTTTTGCACTATCAACGTTTGGATTTTTAATTTTTAAACAAACTACTCTTTCACTATAATGCAATTGCAAATGCCAGTTCCACTGCCTTAACTAATGTAAAGTCCTCGACTAACCTAGCCTGTGAACGTTCGCTTTTTCAACCAAATACTAGCTGATTTCTTAGCGATGTATCGAAGTAACTGTCAAAAGCATGTTTTGCGAGCCGCCTTAATGCCGCTAAGTACTTCTGGATCGTCTCACGTTGTCGTCTCAGATGAAAACAATAGTTCTCCATTATTTCCAGAGGCACTGGATCAAAATGTTCGCCCAACATTCTGATGATTTCATCATAACTTTTAGAGTACGGTAAACTGGGAGCAACTTTTTCGCAAACCAAATCGTATATTTCTTGACCCATGAAATGAAGCAAGTAATTTAATTTGTACGCATCCGAAAAATTTGAAAAGCGTCTTCCAAACGCTGTATCCATTTAGACCACTTGGTCGTATTTCCCTCAAATTTATCTATAACAAATAAGGACTGCATATTCGTAATCGTAGTGTCTGCTGCTTGCGGCTTTGTTTCTTCTCTTGATCCTTGTAACTTTGCTTCTTCTTCTGGCATTGCAGAAACTTCTCTCGAAAAATGTGATATATTTACCGTACGAATTACCCATCTTTCAGGCAAAATACGGATTCCTTGAGTGAAGCAGGCCTGCTCTTTTGCGCTGATCCAGGCATGTATCCAGGACTTACCAGTTGATCCCTTCTAGGTATGTTTTGACCAGCTTAGCAATGTTCTTGCGAAGTCGTGGGGTAGAATCAACTAACTTCTCATACCTATCGGCCAGGGGCGTGGCGTCATTGGATGCAAGGGATGCATTGCATCCCTTTCAAATCTCACAAAAATATTGGTAACTGAGTTTTTAAGTTGAAACATTTTTTTTTTCAAAATTCGATCAAGTTTGAGTTTATTGTTAGAGTTACTGTTTTGTGCCCTTTGTAGCTTCAATACAACTTAGAGTTACTGTTTTGTGCCGTTTGTAGCTTCAGTACGGCACAAAATGCATTTTATCATACAGTCGTGATATATTCAACCGCGAATGCCTTTAAAAAAAGAGAGAATTTCTTAACTTGCCTTTGAAACTGTGTGGAAGCAGAAATTATTGTTGCATCTATGAGTTTTGTACGAAGAGAGATGAAACTGAATTTTAAGAGATGAGAACCTATGTTAACGACTGGAGAAAAGAGAAAATGTGGATGCAAAATAAAAATTGCTTCCACCTCAGCAGAAGTCAAATAATTTGCGCTTTTATTTAAATAACTAAAAAACTAAGATCCGTATTTAAAAAGTTTTTTTTGGAGGACATTTAGATGATTTTGTTTTGAGTAATTTTATATCTAATATTCATACCTTTTTGAACAAAAAATACGCGGTTTTCGCGTTTAAAAAACCATTCCAAAAATAAAAATTTCTTTTGGGCGATCATTTCTCTTTTGCCTCGTAATATCATATGCAACAGGAAGATGTGAAATAAGCAATTCGAATCGTTGCTTCCGAGTGAAAATAAGTAAAAAAAATGCATTAAGGCAAATTGGTAGTAGCGTTTCTGCATGCGTAGTTAGTAGTGTCTTAAATTGTTTATTTATTAGCGTGTCTTTTTATTGTGTGATTTTTGTGATTTCAATAGTGTGGGAAAAATGGCAGATTGTTGTGTAATCGATAGCTTATTAAAACAATCATTTAGTTCGCGCTCTTTTTCTGAAAAACAAAATATTCTTGATCGCGGGAGACCAAAACCAAAGTTAAATATAACAACAGTATATAAAAGTTGTACGAGACAATTTTCGGTCAAAGTTTACGAAGATTTTAATTGGCTTTGCCGTTGTGCAAATAAGCAAAAGTTATTTTGTTCGCCTTATTTACTTTTTTCGAAGGATAACAACGTTTGGCAATCTGTAAGTTACAGCGATTTAAATAATTTTCATAAAGCTGTTTAATTCTCTTCTGAATTAGCAATTCTGAGTTAAGAACGATCTTGGTGTATCCGAGTTTATGCGGACAATCGTAAATATTTTATTTTATAACAGTATTTTTTATACAAAAAGATCATTAATTTACTTTTTCTCTCGATTCGGATATAAGTGTCTCGAATTAAAAACAAACACATTATAATTTCGTAGTCTGGGGATCAAAGATAGGATGCATTTTTCATAATCATTTTCATAATCATAAAGTACAAGTTATTTTAATGTTTTGAACTTTTTATTATTTTATTGTCATTCATTTAAGTAGCTAACGAGAGATGTATTTTTGCACAACACAAAAAATACCTTTATTAATAACATAAAAACCTTAAGTTGGCAATTAAATTTCAAAAAATTAAAATTTGCATCCCTAGCTTCAAGACTCACGCCACGCCCCTGCTATCGGCCCATTCCGAACGTTTTTCGCCAATAGCTCGCTTCAAACGTGTCAGTTGACGTCGTTAGACTTTGCTATTTTTTGACGGTTTCAAAAGCTCAGTACACAATGCCCACAAATCCCATACACGTCCATAGTATTTAAATTACCACCTTTAAAGCGATGCATCCGCAATCTGCATGTGGATTCTGGTAGAGCACGATCACCACAGGCTTCCACAAGCAAACGATACTAATCCGCGACACTTCTTTAAAAAATGGTAATGAAGTCTGTTTTTTCAACTACGTAAGATATGGTAACGCAGTGCTCTGTTGCGTTTTTGCGATACCGTGGCCTGCGCTATGACTGTCTTCTACGCTATGTGCGTTGATACCCATTTAGTAACGTACTAGCGCACATAACCCGAACCAAACGAACTACTTAGCTCTCCGATTTGGGCGCCAACTTTTAGATGATTTTGACTTCCGACCGTCAGTTGGCGCCTCAATCCCTAACTCAGCTATCTGATTGGGGTGCCAACTGAAGATGATTTTGGGTTTCGACCGTCAGTTGGTGCCCCAATCAGAGAGCTGAGTTAGTTCATTTGGTTTGTGTTATGTGCGCTCTTGCATTACTAAATGGGTATTAACGCAGCGCTGCATTACTAAGTAGGTAGCGCAGGCCACGATATCAACGCAATAGCGGGACGCAGCGCTACGTTACCCATTTCTAATACACAGCGCTCAAGAAATTATGTTTTCCTACATTTTTTAAAAAAAGTTTTTTACTTTTTAGTGCATTTTGAAAGTGTATAAGGTTATAAAACTTGTTTTATAAAGTCTTTTTTTTTATTTTATACTTTTTAGTCTTGAATTAGCTTACCAAAAACCTCCAGAAAAGATCTTTCGCGGGAAATTTGAGCAAAAGGAAACTCACGTTATCTTTGCAGGACATTCCGTTATCATTACAGAATTTTAAATATCAGAGTCGGAGTCAGCGGCCCCAAAAACCCCTAAATGAGTTTTTTCCCCGGAAAATGTGAGCAAAACCGATACTCACGTTATCCTTACAGGACATTCCATTATCCTTACAGAATTTTAAATGTCAGAATCGGATTCAGCAAAAGGATATTGCGTTATTCTTACAGGACATTCCATTATCCTTACAAGGATGGAGTAGTAAAAATATTCATCTTCCTAGGTTGCATAGTTTCGGAGATATAAGGTTCCAAAGATTCCAGAGCTAGACACATAGCCAAGGAGCCAGCCAGGTCGCGACAAATCAACTTAATGGAAAGTGTATAAAAAATAAAATGAAATATGTATTTATCTCGCTTTTATTTCTGAAACACAGCGCAAAAATTTGTCCATAAGAAACAAAATTTTTGTCCATATAAGGTAAGTGTACACTATTACGGCCTAGTACATTATTCCGTCCCATTTCATTAAAAGTCATAAAATAAGAAAACTGATCAACTTTTGAGGAAATCACTTGATAAAACTTGATCAGTAATGTTTACTGTGTCTAAAAATGAAGTGTAGTATATATTATTGTCTATCAATTACAACTAATAATCCTATTTTGATAAGTAATTCTGTGAAAAGTGCTGTGCCAAGTAAACGTGTTGTGTGAATCGTCAAGGAACTGAAGCAATTTTCTTAAGATCACAAAAAGTAAAAGGTAAGTCATTTCTAACCACATCTTTGTTTTTGTTAAAATTATGCCTTTTTTAAGTATTTTTATTTGTATCAAAGTGTTACTCTGTGTTTTCTTATTAAACAAGCCGTTTTACTGTCGGACGGAATTACGTTCACTAAATAATCTGACGTGTACATTATTCCGTGCCTAGGACGGAATTGACGAATAATAATTAGTTTTTCTTTGGCTTTTTTTTGCAATCAATCATAAAATAAATAATTAGTTATCGGTTTTATTAAATAAAGTATACCATAGAGGTGCACTTGAGCAAATTCCGGACCACATTTTTTCTTACTGTTTTTTAGTTATTTGAGATTTTATCAATAACTTTTTTTTATATTATAAGATAATCTTCTCCATACCACGTTTTTTGTTATTCATTACAATTTGTGTAAAATCCGAGAATTGTGTAAGTTTATTATTATAAAATAAAAGAGTAATATTTTTACTACAAGTTTTGATTAAAAACACTAAAATTATATTTATATTCTACTATTTTACCTAGCACGGAATTTGGTTCCCGACTTAATCAGGCGTGTACAATATTCCGTGACAAAGACGGAATTCGCAATCGAATTAAAAACAATGACAATGTGCGGAGCCAACTGGCGTTGGCCTGAACACGATGAGGTCCTTTTTATGACGCTAAAGATGTCTTGAAGAAAATTAACTTTCAAGTGCTTTTAAATAATAGAGGAATTTATTCTATTCAAGACTTTAATTGAGCAAATAATGCAACTGTTTAAGAAAATATATTTTATATTAACTTCAATGCAATGAATTGTGATTTTTATTTTATTTTTGTATTATATATAGAAAATATATATTTTTTTATCGAATACATATTCTATAATCGAATGAATACATATCTGCATAAATATTGTTTTTCTTATTTAAATATTTGTTGTGTTTTATAGGAAGGAAAATCATATTATGTATACTTAAGTGTTTAAACTTTCAAAAAATTCAAATTATTAAATTTAAATTTCTTCATATTGGATATTTCACGATTTACGCCGCTATTGTAGCTGTTTTTATGTTTATTTCATAAAACTTAAGCTCTTTCATACTACTTTGTGTGCAAAACTGCAATCCCCATAGATAGGCCGGAATTAGGTACTTACTAGCACGGAATTAAATACAACGTCATTTTTTTAGCACGGAATTACAGACAATTAAGGTGTTAGCAAATTTATCAATAAATAATATAAAATATATTTTTACAAGTATAACACATATGATAATCTACACAGAATTGATACTAAATTATGCTAAAAAAGTTTGGCATTGCTGCTTTATCTTGGAAAAGCACAAATTCAACTGAAAGTGGCAGAACCCTTAATGGCACGGAATATGGTACAGTTACCTTAATCAATATGATATTTCTCTGGGTGTAGAATATTTCAAAAAATGTTTCAGTCTTTCCATTGTAATTTGCTTAGTAGGTATTGTTTTGATTTTTCTTGACCAGATAAAAAATATTTAATTGCATTTTGAATTGTTCTTCTAAAATAAATCTTTAGTGTAAACTTATTTTTGAAATATAAAAGATGTGGTTTTGGATTGATGTTTTACTAGAAATATAAAAATTAAAAAACTATGAGCTTGACTTGTGTCAAACAGAAAACCATTGGCGAAGTGTCAGAGTAGACTGTATACCAGACAGCATTGGCAAGGCATGGTCGCAACGCAAATTATTATTCACACTCTAAAAAGTACAAATTTATAGTGCACTAACAATAAATATTACTTTTATCACATTTGCTATAGTTTCTGTTCCTTTATGGCCTTTTTTGACTAAGTTCTATCTATGCTGTCTACCCTGACGCTTCGCCACTGCAGAAAACTGACCAATCTTAACTAGCCTCGCTGTAATCACCTCTATTGAAAACAACCGTTCGTTGTCGCCACATATCATTGTCAGACTTTTCCCGTGAATACTTTTTGTCAAGGTATCATAAAGGCTACTTAGTATATACATATGTATTTTAACACAGCGAAATTTAAATGCTAACAAATAATTAATAACAAAAAGGTTCAACTTTTTTTTCGCAACTAGGAGTAGAAATCCAATTGCTGAAAGACGCGCGTGGCTTTTAAAGTATGAGTAATACGCATACCAATTCGTTATATTCTGCAAACATGAATTGGGCTTCAAGAATCTTTTTGGCAATACGAAACGACCCACCCGACTTTTTTTGCGACTAGGAGTAGAAATCAAATTGCTGAAAGACGCGCGTGGCTTTTAAAGTATGAGTAATACGCATACCAATTCGCTATATTCTGCAAACATGAATTGGGCTTCAAGAATCTTTTTGGCAATATGAAACAACACGACTTTGCCTGACCTCCACAATACGAAATTGTACAACCTAACAGGTTTGATTTCTTCTTCTAATTTCAATCAAACTCTTTTGCATTTCTTTGCAGGAATCATAAAGTATCAAATCAAAAAAAAAAAGAATCTTAGTTTTTGCATTAAAAGTTTTTTAATCGATTTTTTAAAATATATATTTAGTAGTAAATCGTATAACAGATAATTTGGGTATAACAACTAAAACCACTTGCATCATTTCGCAGATAATGTATAAATATTACCAATTATTTTTACAAGATCATAAGTTTTTCGGTTGGTAAATAAAAGGCAATTCAAACCAATTTTACCTAATTTATAAAAAACATTTATAATAGAATTAAAAGTGAAATTTCTTATTTTAAAATTAAGTTACATTCTTACCGCTTATTAAAAGGAGAGTTGCAAACTTTATTCATTTAGCAATCAAAATATTACAACGCATCAGATTTCCGAATGTGCAATGGAAAACTTGTTTTTTTTTTGTATTTGTTAACAAGAGCCCAATAACTTTACGTAGCACTCGATTTAGCTCAGCATCCAAACATTTTATTTATGATACGCTAATAGGATTCGCGTTTTAATATATCACTATAAACAATATTGACCTAGGTTGATTCATATGATAAAACTGTTTTTATTTGCCACATTTTTTTATAATTATGCATTTATATAATTTTCTTAACGAAGTGTAATCAGCTTAAGCAAAAATATAAAGTTTAAAATAAAAAGCAAATAAAAAAACTTAATATTTAGTCTTCAGTTGGTACATAGGTACTTTTTATATTGTCTCACATTTTTTTATCATTCAATTTGATGTGATATTTTATCGTATAAAGATACTAGTCTTGTTGTTGTATTAGAATTGTAAGATTTTTTAAAGGACCATTTTATAAAACATTTTCATAAATTTTCTTTTATTACCTCATTTTTTTAAAATTAACGTTACACAAAAAACCATGATCTGGTAGAGTCACTTTTTCACGTTTTTCACCAAAGTGGTTTGACTTTTTTAACCGTACTAAAAACTTCAAACAATGTTTCACTGCGATTTAAATTTCTCAATATGAGCGGCGATCACAGCCTAAGGTAAGCTAAAATTATAAAACCAAACCCTATCCTGTTCGCACTTGTGCAAAATGCCATATGAATCGTTTGTTCACGCAGCTGAAGCTCTATTTTACGTTTGAAGGCACAAAAAACTGAATAAAGCAACGAGCTTTTAACAGACTCATAAAAAATAAGAGAAGAATATTTTGTATGAGTAATGTTTACCTCCTCGATCCAAGCTAAAATCTACATCTCATACTCCGGACCCCTATTTGTAAAAGCGAAATTGTACCAAGTTCGCTGATGAAAAATTTCACTTAACTGCAAAAGCTTTTAAAGGCATTCGATGGGAACACGCTTCACGTGGAGGGCCCGACTAAAATTTCGACACTTAATTGTGGGAGGCTCTGCATTAATTTTTTTCAGGCAAGAATTTTCTCCCTTTATTATGTGGTTGCAACTTCTTTTAATTTTTTTAAATCAATATCTAAATGTTTTTATACACAATAAGGTGTCTTGAGGATGCTGCATTAAAATTCCATTTAACACAACTTTACCTAAACTTTTTCAAGAGGGGAGCCGTGACGAAATATGACATATAGCATATAGCCTAGTACAGGGTGTCCCACTTGATTTCTTGGCGGATCAAATTTTAAATATTTAATGTAATTACCGATACTAATATTTGTGCCGGCAGAAATATTTTAATGAAGGCGGAGAGTGATTAATTCTGAGTTGGGACTCGACAAATCTTGAGGTCTTTAGAGAACTTTTTCAACTTTATAATTACAAATCGCTAAGCATAACAAATCGCAAAATATCACCAGTTTGTGGTATTTTTCTTCATCATATCATAACATCATAAAAATATGGTTTAATTTTTTTTAAATATCCTAGCAGACCCTTCGTTGCCAGCTTGAAGTTTTTTTGTATAAATTTTAGAATGTCAAAAAACCATAAATAACTTAAAAACTTTTGGGAAAAACGGTATCCTTACAGGACATTCCGTTTCGAATTTTGAAATTCCAACACCAGAGCCGTGATCAGCGACCCCGGAAACACATAATGCCGATTTTCCCGGAAAAAAACGGATATTTGCGTCATCCTCACAGAACCTGCCGTTTCGAATATCTAACACCGGATTCGTGACCAGCGACCCCGGAAACCCCCTAATGCCAATTTTTCCCGGAAAAAATGGGAAAAAGGATACTTGCGTTATCCTTACAGGACCTTCGGTTTCGAATTTTGAAAATCTAGCATAGGCAGAAACCTGCTCCTGGCAACGCCGATCATTTTGCAAGAAACCGCGTAAAAATACAGACAGACAAACATCCATTTTTATATAAATACTAGGGGCTCCGTTCATCCCCTTTAGGAGGCAGCAGAAGAAGCGATCACAGGAAGCGTGTATTTGATCAGTATTAATACTTTAATTGTACTAAATAGAATAAAATAACCTATACATGTAACGATATAATAACAGAACATTATTCAGTCAGTCTCGACTGTGTATTCAGCGACTCAAGTCGTTTTTTGCTAATTTTGTATTAACGTAGAGAATTAAATTTGTTATAGTTAATACCGTTTAGTTTCATTTAAATAACTCGAACATAATACTGGCGACGAGGATTTAGAGACGATTCTTTACGTTTATGCCACACAAAAAGGAAGAAAGTGACGAATTCGAAGAAAGCCGGAGTGGTGAGTTTTCGACTTTTAAAAAAATGGCAACGATTGGGTCAATGGAGCCTTTCGACGTGTCGAAGCCTTCCTCCTGGAGTTCATATCATCGCCGTTTCCAGATGTTTCTAGACGCAAATGCAATCTCAGATGAAAAACTTCAACGTGCCACGTTTTTGACCGTCTGCGGGGCACCATGTTTCGAGTTAATCGAGTCGCTTTTGTCTCCAAAAAAGATAGAGGAATACACATACCAGCAAATAATTGTGGAACTAACAAAGCATTTCACTCCTACCCCGTCCGAGATTGCAGCGTTTTTCAAATTCTTCAAAAGAAACCAGAAACAAAACGAAACTGTCTCCGAATATATAGCGGAACTTCGGCATTTAGCCATCGATTGCAACTTTACTGGAGAAATGCTGCAGCGAATGTTACATGATAGGCTGGTGTGCGGGCTCACAAATACACACTTACAACAATCGTTGTTAGCCGAGTCTAACTTAACATTGCAATCCGTGCAGGATCGAGCGTTAGCAGCTGAGGCAGCCGCAAAAAATCATCAGATAATACATGAATCTTCTGTGGTGGCGAATCCTCACAACGCAAACAGTGTTCATCAAACGAGTTCTCGTGCAAGTGGATTCAATAAAAATCGTTCACTGCCAAATGTAATAAGTGTGGAAAAATCGGTCATATCCAGAAGGTTTGCCAGTCGAAGTCTAATAACAATTCATCGAACCGCAAACCGAATAAGCAGCGAGTAAACAACATTAATCGAGCGAGGGGTTTCAAAAAGACGGCTACAATTTCAATCAACGGAGTCGAATGCAATTTTGAAGTAGATTCTGGGTCGAATTACACACTGATGTCCGAGATGACAGCTAAGCAATTGTTGGGCGACATCGAACTTTCGGATTCAGGTTTACATTTATTTGATTTCGGAAATAATCCTATTGAAATTTTAGGTGTCGCAAACGTTGATGTCAAATACAACGGCCGAGAAATTTATCGCTTACCACTACATGTTACTGCTGCCAGCAGTACAAACCTGTTAGGATGTAATTGGTTCCAGAAGCTAGGAATTTCGGTAGAGGGAGTTTACTACAACTCCAATAAATTCAACGACTTACTTCAGCAATATGAAGGGTTATTTTCATCCGAATTGGGTACTTATACCGGCGAAAAAATTCATCTAACACTCAATACAGCAATTCAACCAGTTCGCTTGCCTCCTCGGAAAATTCCGTATGCACTGCGTGTACCCGTAGAGCAGGAAATCGAAAAGCTTACTCGGCAAGGCATTCTACAACCAATCGAATACAGCAATTGGTTAACTCCAATTGTCCCCGTCTTGAAATCTGACGGAACAGTAAGGATTTGCGGCGACTACAAGTGCACTGTCAACAAAGCCCTTTCTCCCCACTGTTTCCGAACGCCTTCAATAGAGGACATTCTTGCTTCGATACTACCAGGCAAGTTATTCGCAAAACTGGACTTGGCACAAGCGTATCAACAGCTACCGGTAGACGACGATACAGCACAAATTCTCAGCATTTCGACTCATAAGGGCGCATTCAAGGTAAATCGTCTTCCTTTCGGCATTTCAACAGCGCCGGGCATTTTTCAAAAAAGAATCGAAGAGATTCTTAAGGGCTTGCAAAAGGTCGTCATTTACTTCGACGATATCATCGTCATCGCTTCCGATGAAGATGAATTACTAAAAATCGTAGAGGAGATATTCATCAAATTTCAAAATACTGGTATTCGGCTGAGACGAGACAAATGCAGTTTCGGACTTCAAACAGTCAATTTCCTGGGCTATACTATTGACAGCGATGGAATTCGCCCGTCAGAAGATAAGGTACGTGTGATTCAAAACGTCCCATATCCAAAAAATAAGAAGGAGCTCCAGGCTTTTCTCGGGCTTCTTAACTTCTACCACGCATTCTTGAAAAATAAAGCAGCGGTGGCCGAACCGTTGCACCGACTGTTAGATAAACATGCTAAATGGGAATGGTCTTTACGGCAGGAGGAAAGTTTTAACAATTGCAAAAAACTTTTGCTTACTGGAAATGTACTAGTTCACTACAACGAGAAACGTCCGTTATTACTAGTCTGCGACGCTTCTCCATACGGAATCGGTGTTGTCCTATCCCATATCATGGACGATGGCTCAGAACGTCCTATTCACTTCTACTCCAGAACGCTCACAAGTGCAGAGCGTAATTATGCGCAAATAGATAAGGAGACCCTATCAATCATTGCGGGAGTTAAAAAACTTCACAATTTCTTATACGGGAGACACTTCAGCATTATTACGGACGACAAACCATTGCTAGGGTTGTTTAATCCGGAAAAACCGACACCGATAACTTTGTCTCCACGTATGCTTCGTTGGAGCATTTTCTTAAACGGCTATTCATTTAAAATAGTTCACCGTCCAGGGGTAAAAAAATTGAACGCAGATGGGCTAAGTCGCTTACCGAATCCTCAGGTGGAGTCTTCATCCGAGCAGGTCGGCATGATAGACGATGTAGAAATGGTAATCGCGCAGTCTAGGGACATTGCTAAAATGATCCGTAAGGATGCGATTCTTTGCAAAGTCCTTATTTGGGTGCTAAAGGGATGGCCAACTGGCAAACAGACGAGGTTTTTCAACCATACATCTCGCGAAAAAATGAAATTTCGGTAAACAAAGATTGCCAACTCTTCGGTGACCGGATAATTATTCCACAGGCTGCACGACCAAACATTTTGAAGATTCTACACGCTGGGCATCCAGGTATTGTAAAGATGAAAGCGTTGGCCCGAAGTTATGTGTGGTGACCCAACATGGATGCGGAAATAGAGAAGACGGTGAGGGTATGCACGCCATGTCAGGAGTTACGTCCCGATCAACCGAAATCGCCAACGCATCCTTGGGAAGAGGCAGCAAAACCCTGGTCGAGATTGCATATTGATTTCGCTGGCCCTTTCCAAAACCACCTATTCTTTCTAGTGGTGGACTCGTATTCAAAGTGGCTGGAAGTCGGTATCTTTCCTTCTACTAGTGCAAAGAGCGCTATTAAGTTTCTACGATCTCTGTTCGCTACCCATGGACTGCCAGACATGATCGTGTCCGACAACGGGACAGCATTTACTTCTGTCGAATTTCAGCAATTTTGCAAAAATAATCTCATTACTCATGTGTTATCTGCACCATATCATCCATCCACCAATGGACAGGCAGAACGAATGGTTAGAACTACAAAGGAGTATCTTAAAAGAAACGTGAATGGAGATATGCAGCTTCGGTTAGCAAGGTTCTTACTGACCCAACACACGACTCCAAACGCCACTACGGGTAAAGCTCCAATGGAAGTCTTATTAAAGCGACGGTTATCTACGTACTTCGACAAAATACACCCGGATGCTGAACCAATTCGTTCTTCGACTAACCCTGCAGTAAAGGAATTCCAACCAAACCAACCTATATGGAGCAAGAATTATTCCGCTGGACCAAATTGGATTCCTGCAACGATAAAGGATAAAACGGGGCCGGTTTCCTATAAGGTAAACACGGATGAAGTATTAACGTAGAGAATTAAATTTGTTATAGTTAATACCGTTTAGTTTCATTTAAATAACTCGAACATAATAGAGGCTGACTTCCCTAACGGTGAAAACTGGATCGAAATTCCTCTTGAATTGCAGGAAAGGAGTTTTAAGAGTGGGGAGTTGGCGATATTTTTCCTTGAGGGAAGACATCTGTAATGAAGAAATCGGTATCGAAATACATCATATATATATATATATTAAGGTGGATCGCTTTTCTTTTTTCTCGGATTTCGGAAAGGGGGAGGGGGAGGTGGAAAAGTTGTGAATTGATATAAAAACAAATGGTGGAAAGTTTCAGCTCGATCGTAGGTCATCTTCAGTTTCCGCTTGTCGTCAATAATTAGGTGAACTTCTATGTATGTTACAAATTTTTCCTAATCACTTTTGCTGTGATCACCCAGATTTCGACGCGTAGAGGCATTTGTAATTCGAAATCCTTTTCGTATTTTAATTTTTTTTTGTTTTATTTTTTTTTGTTTTATTTTTTTTGTAAATTTCTTTTTGGTTAATTTTTTTTTTGTTTTAATTTTTTAAATATTTTTTTGTTTTGGGTTTTTTTTGTTATTTGTTGACTAATTCAAGCTTTTTTGGAAATCCTCCTTGGTTTTGGTGAAAGTTGGAATTTTTAGTTTAATGGCAGATTTTCAAAATTTCAAATCAAAAGCGGAAACTGAAAATTACCTCCGATCGAGCTGAAATTTTCCAAATTTCATTTTTCACATCTTTTCCATACCCCCGCTGTTCACATTGTCACATTTATTTTTTTTGTTCGAGCCGCGACCCACCCTAATATATATCATTTCCTCTCATTTGATCTCATTTGATGTCATTTCACCTCATTTCATCTCATTTCATCTCATTTCATCTCATTTGATCTCATTTCATCTCATTTGATCTCATTTCATCTCATTTGATCTCATTTCATCCCATTTGATCTCATTTAATCTCATTTCATTTGATATCATTTCATCTCATTTGATCTCAGTACCAGGAAGACCGAGCCATGCTCGGTATCCTCAGAATCCTCCTTTAGCAAATTTTTTTGGGGAAAAAATTAGATTCACATTAACTTCACAGTAGTTTGTGAAGTTAATGTGAATCTAATTTTTTCCCCGATCCAAAAGCCCACTCCGCTAACTTCCTCGGAGAAAAGGAAAGAAAGAATATTTTTGTTATCACCGCAGGACCTTTGGTTTCGAATATTGAATTTTCAACATCAGATTCGGCATCAGCGACCTCAAAAACTCCCTAATGTATATTTTCCAGAAAAAATAAGATATTCGCGATATTCTATAGGACCTTCCGTTTCAAATTTTGAAACTCCAATATCATATTCGGGATCAGCGACCTCACAAACCCTATAGTGTAAACTTTCCTGAAGAAAAACGGGACAAAGAATATTCGCAGTATCCTTATAGAACTTTACCGAATTTCCCTGAAGATGGGACCTAAGGTGATCGCATTTTTGTCCCCAAAAACTATAAGTAGCCGAATTTCATCAAAATCTATAGAACCTGTTTCGAAAAAAATATATATACGAACATGAAAACATACAATTGTAATTCTTAATGCAGTCTGTCTCTGAGTAATTGAATCCGATTGTAATTGTAACATGATTCGTATAATGAGGTTCAGGGAACTTGATTGTTCTGTAATTACTATTTATCGCTGCCGATAGATATCTAAAAAGTGATATTTTTAGAATGCATATCGAAAAACCTTACTCCCTAGCAATATTGCGAATTTTCATTAAGATACCTTCACGTAATTCGAAGACACCAGGCGAGGGGTATCAAGGAGAGGGAAAAGTCAGGTTTGTAGTGGAAAAATCGAAAGCCCTTAGCCCCCTTAGTAATACGGTAAAGTTTCATTAAGATCGCACGACCCAATTCGAAGATACCAGAGGGGAATTTTCTCAGAGGGGAGACCTATCTAGACCGATTCCTTGTCCATCAAGTTTCGTTAAAATCGTTAGGCGGGTTTTCGAGATGCAGTTGACGACAAATTTTTGCAGTTGATTATTATCTCCTTTTCCCGCCAAGGTATCTCCACATAAATGTGTCTCTATTTTTTTGCAGTTGGGAAAAGTCATGGTAATGGAGAGCCTCCTTAAATCACTATGGACATGAGTTTTATTTTGCTCAATATAAATATTTCTCTTCGAAGAGAGAGTTTCTATACAACTCAAGGATTTTTTCAACGCGTTTTGAAAAATAAGAGAAGAAAACTATCATCGAGTATAAGTTTTTCACGACATTTAAATCTATACTAATTATATAAAGAGGTAAAGTTTGTTTGTTTGTTTGTGCAGGGTAATCTCTGGAACCACTGATCCGATTCTGAAAATTCTTTTACTGATAGAAAGCTACACTATTCCCGAGTGACATGGCTACTTTTTATTGACCTCCCCCTCTCCTTCGGTACCCCTTCCCTGATAACTTTCGAACCGTTCAACCGATTGGGGTGCGGCTTTCATTAATATAGAAGTCATTCCTCAAGGAAATTTTTCTCCCACTAATATCTACCCTCCCTCCTCTCAGTAAACCCCCTCGCCTGCTACCTTCTACAACAATGAGAGATTCGGATTCGGTTTTCTCCTTTAGGAAGGTCAGCCCTTAGGGAGATTTTTCGCCCACTAATATCTACCCCCCCCCCCCCCCCCCCAGGGGAAGGGGAACGGGACGGGGAAGGGGAACGGGACGGGGAAGGGGAAGGGGGGAAGGAAGAAGTGGTAGGAGGGAGGAAGTGGAGAGAGGAGGGGATAAATTACTGATGTTTCGTCATACATTGCAATATATACATATCTATATATATAAAAATGGATGTTTGTCTGTTTGTCTGTCTGTATGAGATTACAAAACTCAAAAACTACTGGACCGATTTTTACGCAGTTTTTTGCAAAATGATCTGTGTTGCCAGGAGCAGGTTTTTAGCTATGTAGATTTTCAAAATTCGAAACGGAAGGTCCTGTAAGGATAATGAAAATATCATTTTTCCCATTTTTCCCCGGAAAAATTGGCATTATAGGGTTTTTGGGGTCGCTGATCACGAATCCGGTATTAGATTTTCAAAATTCGAAACGGAAGGTCCTGTAAGGATACCGCAAATATCCTTTTACCCGTTTATTCTGGGAAAAATCGTCATAAAGGGGGTTTCCGGGGTCGCTGACCGCGAATCGGGCGTTAGATTTTTAAAATTCTAAATGGAAGGTCCTGAAAGGATAACGCAAATACCTTTTTTCTAATTTTGTCTCCGAAAAACTGGCTTTAGGCAGTTTCCGTGGTCGCTGATCACGAGTTGGTTGTTGGAATTTGAAAATTCTACACGGAAAGTCCTGTAAGGATAACGCAAATATCCTTTTTCCCATTTTTCCCCGGAAAATTGGCATTATAGGGTTTTTGGGGTCGCTGATTACGAATTCGGTATTAGATTTTCAAAATTCGAAACGGAAGATCCTGTAAGGGTAATGAAAATATGCTTTTTCCCATTTTTCCCCGGAAAAATTGGCATTAAAGGGTTTTTGGGGTCGCTGATCACGAATCCGATATTAGATTTTCAAAATTCGAAACGGAAGGTCCTGTAAGGATAATGAAAATATCCTTTTTCCCATTTTTTTCCGGAAAAATTTGCATTATATGGTTTTTGGGGTCGCTGATCACGAATCCGGTATTAAATTTTCAAAATTCGAAACCAAGGTCCTGTAAGGATACCGCAAATATCCTTTTTCCCATTTATCCCCGGAAAAATTAGCATTATAGGGTTATTGGGGTCGTTGATCACGGCTCTGCTGTTAGAATCTAAAAAATTCGAAACGGAAGGTCCTGTAAGGATAATGCAAATATACTTTTTCCCGTTTTTCCTGGGAAAATTGGCGTTATAGGGTTTTTGGGGTCGCTGATTACGAATTCGGTATTAGATTTTTAAAATTCGAAACAGAAGGTCCTGTAAGGATAATGCAAATATACTTTTTCCAGTTTTTCCTGGGAAAAATCGGCCCTAGGGTGTTTTTGGGATCGCTGATTACGAATTCGGTATTAGATTTTCAAAATTCGAAACGGAAGGTCCTGTAAGGATAATGAAAATATCCTTTTTCCCATTTTTCCCATTCTTCCCCGGAAAAATTGGGATTAAAGGGTTTTTGAGGCCGCTGATCACGAATCCGGTATTAGATTTTCAAAACTCGAAACGGAAGGTCCTGTAAGGATACCGCAAATATCCTTTTTCCCATTTATCCCCGGAAAAATTAGCATTATAGGGTTATTGGGGTCAAGGATCACGGCTCTGCTGTTGGAATTTAAAAAATTCGAAACGGAAGGTCCTGGAAGGATAACGCAAATATCCTTTTTCCCGTTTTTTTCTATGAAAAATGGGCATAAGGAGGTTTCCGGGGTCGCTGACCACGAATCCGGCGTTGGATTTTTGAAATTCTAAATGGAAGGTCCTGAAAGGATAACGCAAATACCCTTTTTCTAATTTTGTCTCCGAAAAACTGGCTTTAGGGAGTTTCCGTGGTCGCTGATCACGAGTTGGTTGTTGGAATTTGAAAATTCTAAACGGAAAGTCCTGTAAGGATAATGCAAATATACTTTTTCCAGTTTTTGCTGGGAAAATTGGCGTTATAGGGTTTTTGGGGTCGCTGATTACGAATTCGGTATTAGATTTTCAAAATTCGAAACGGAAGGTCCTGTAATGATACCGCAAATATCCTTTTTCCTATTTTGCCCCGGAAAAATTAGCATTATAGGGTTATTGGGGTCGCTGATCACGGCTCTGCTGTTGGAATTTAAAAAAATCGAAACGGAAGGTCCTGTAAGGATAATGCAAATATACTTTTTCCAGTTTTTCCTGGGAAAAATCGGCCTTAGGGGGTTTTTGGGGTCGCTGATCACGAATCCGGTTTTTAGAATTTCAAAATTCTAACCGAAAAGTCCTGTAAGGATAACGCAAATGTCCTTTTTCCAATTTTTCTTGAAACAATTGACACTAACGGCCAATTTATTCACTAGGAGTTAAATCGCCTTAACTCCCTTAACTCACCTTTTACATGGAAAATAACACTAGCTAACTCCCTTAACTCACTAACTCGGCTTAACTCCTAGTGAATAAATTAGGGGTAAGGGGTTTTCGAAGTCGCTGATCGCGAATCCGTTGTTTGATTTTTCAAATGCTAAACGGAAGGTCCCGTAAGGATAACATTTTTTTCCAAAACTTTTTAAGTTATTTATGGTTTTTTGGCATTCTAAAATTTATACAAAATATCTTATGGCTTTTTGATAATGGTGAAAAATGAACACATCTCAAACAATTATTGATGAGTTCCTTAATTTTTGTTTTCATTTTTGAAAACCAATAAGATTCATTTATGATCCCATAATATTTATCTATACCCAAAAGACACATATTTTCATGATAAGTCTGAATAACTGAATGTTCTTTTTGTTTTGGAACATAAAATAAAACAGGGCAAACACGCCTGACCTGTTGGGGGGAATTGGATGTGAAAACATCCACAAAAATAATATAACATTTGTTATAAAGGATGATCCAATTGGAGGTACTTTTTCCAATAGGGTTGTTTTGACAATTCTTATGTGTCAACTGGCTTGTCTATATGACGTTTGTGTTCAGTATTAAGTGCGATTTCAACATGAATAGACTTACGTGTTAACAACGTTTACTAATTGTGGAAACTTTTTTCCAAAATCAGTGCTCAGTTAGCTCTTCTTCCACATTTTGGTCGTCATAATCGTCCCACTGAACGCACTATTCGTGAAACCATCACCAAATTTCGAACTAATTTTACACTATTAGACATTCATCCATCAAACAGACTACATACAGCCCGTAGTAATGAAAATATTGCTGCAGTAGCATCATCGGACCGTATTTCTTTAAAAATGCGGAAGGAGTGCGTGTTACTGTCAATGGAGCTCGCTACAGAGAAATGATCAATGAATTTTTGTTGCCAAAAATTCAAGATATTGGTGTAGCTGACTTGTGGTTTGAACAGGATGGCGCTACATGTCATACAGCTAACGATACAATCGCTTTATTGAGGGAAACGTTCAATGAAAACATCATCTCAAGAAATGGTCCTCTTAATTGGCCATCGAGATCTTGTGATCTGACACCATTGGATTACTTTCTGTGGGGATATGTGAAATCTCTAGTTTACGTCGATAAACCCGGAACGATTACAGCTTTGGAAGCAAACATAACCCGTGCTATTCGCGGAATACTGACCAATATGCTTGAAAGACTGGTAGAAAATTGGACCCATAGAATGGACCATTTAAGAGTTAGTCGTGGGCAACATTTGAAGGAAATTATCTTTACAGATTAAATGGCATGAACCAAACTAACAACTTAAATAAAGATTTTCCTCGATATATTAATTATTATGTGTTTTATTAAAAAAAAATAGGAAGCTCTTATTGGATCACACTTTATATATTTTTTTAGACCTATAAGCCATGAAATTCCAATAAAATAAAACCCTTTTGTTGATTTTTCTATATACTAAACCATTTATCATTTCAAAAAATTGATTTTCTTTTCTATAATGGATTTCGAAATATCTCGGATAACTGAATCTTTTTGTGCAAGCGCATACTCGAAAGTATCAGACTATAAAACTAACACATTTCTACACCAATATCATGTTCAATTTTGTAATTAAAATTTTCCAATTCTAATTTCCACCTTTGTACCTTATCTGGTATGATCGCACTGTAACCTGTGCCTAGAATTTATACTTTATCTTGTACAATCGCATCTTAACCTGTGCCTGCAGTAGGATTCTTGGCAAAAATCGATAAATAACGATCTGGAAAGATCGCTAAGGGTATTATTGTGCACAGGTGGTTAATTTTCCCTCTGGCGGCGAAAATTTAAATACAATCTTGACAGTAGCGGCAAATTTAAAATTTGTTTTAAATTCAACATATTTTGAAAAGTGAACAAATAACAATTTTCTTTCGAAAAAGTCTAATATTTAGCTGTGAAAAGTATTTATATAAGTCGGGCGGCCAGCCGGCAGTTTTTTATGCAATTCTAGATGGATTTCCGCACACTTTTCCTTTGAAAAACAACATAGAAAAGTCTCCGAAAATCGTTTTAGAATTTCCCCGGATTAGTCAAATGAAAAGGTTTTACGTTTTTGGGAAACATTTTTAACAATCACAACAAAAAATGTCACAGAAATAAACACAAATGGTTGAGGTTAAATACAAAAGATTTTTTCTTGCTGTCAGCAATTTCGATTGAATTCAATTTCATTGCACTTTCTTGCTGCCAACATGTGTTTCCCTTCCTCTTTCCGCACTACAACCGGTTTCCGCTGTTGGCCTCCACAAGCAAGAGTAATTTTCATTTCGCTGTGCGTGAAAGATTTTTTTTCATCAGCGGTTTGAAAATTTCAACTTGATCACAAGGTAAAGGCGAATTTAATTTCGTTTTTTTAAGGAAAAGGGAAATGCGAGTAATGTTTAGACAATTAAGGGACGCATTCAACATTTTATTTCGTTTTTGCCAACGCGACAACAATTAAACAACATTCTTGAGTGGACGAAACTCAAACATTAGTGTTTATCGCAGAGTTGCCAGACAGCCAGCAAATTTTTTCCCCCGTCGTAGCCTGAAAAACCCCCTGAAACGGGCTATTTTGAAATAAAAACCCCCAAATTTTTTATTCGTATCGCAACAATTAGTTATAACCAAAATTTAGGCAATTGTCGTATATAAAACAGTCAATCAGCAACTTTTTTTTTATTTTTAGGTTTTAGGGCATAAATTTGGACATTTTTAACCAAAGAATCTCAAAAAAATAGCACCAAGTTTGACTTTAAAGAGGAATTTGAAAATCATATCAGAAAAGTTTGACTCAAAAGTGAGATTTTGATTTCATATCACCATGCGGATTTTCAATAATTGACAATTGGGCAATTATAGCTTCTGTTAAATTTCTAGGATAAAGTTGAAATTTGCTAATCATTGAGAATTTTTCTTATAAAGAACCTCCTGGATTATTTTATTTTTTCTAAACCTACGTCAATTTGGTGGAAAAAAGAAATTATTTTCAGTATTAAAAAACAATATTAGACAAAACAAAAATGTATTTCAATTTTTCATAAATAAAAAAAACACAAACTTAACCCTCTAGCCGGAATATCCGACAAAAGGCGGGCTTCAGGAAATTCGCTTGTTTATAACGGGTAACAATTTTAATCGCCGGAAATCGCCGGAAAGCGCTGGAACGTGTTACACTGACTTTTGTAAGTTATCGCTTTACATGCTGGAAAAAATTTAGCCCTGTACGTTGTCTTGGTTACGGTCTGTCGCAAGTTGAAAGTCATATTTTGGTGAATTTTTTTCGGAAATATTCCGGTTAGAGGGTTAACAAGTAAACTAAATTCAAAACATAGGGGAAAGTGGTCACCCTTTGTACACTTTTTGTGTTTTCGATAACGCTCAAATTACTGTCTATTTCGTTTAACTGGATATTATAGATATCCAACTAATACAAAGATATCAAAAAGAATATGAAAATCAACTAATAATTAAACACTTGACTTTTTGCCGAAAGTCGAAAATTGTACGAATCTACCCCCCTAGTGGGGCACTTTCGTACATGTCATGGGGAACCTATGGGAAGCATATATATATACGAAATAAAACAAGAATCAAACATAAAAAGTTAAAAAACCAGTCTTTATTAAATTCAGCAAAAAAGCGCAGAAAAAATCTTTCAAATTGAGTCTTTTTAAGTAAATAACATAAAATAATTCAAAAAGGGAAAAAACACATAAAACTTAAAACAAAAAATTAAAAATAAATAACTTCATAATAACGAAAAATACCTTTATCACTTCACATTATAAGTGCCCAAATCAATTGGAAATTTAAACATTCCAAAAGTTCTAGCACGAATGTGCCCCATTTTTTTTGTACGAATGTGCCCCAAACCAAATAATACTGAATAAGTAACTTTTCTGGAAAATGGTAATACATAAACACGATTTTTATTCAACAAATTAATTTTTAGTCACTTTTCCTCACTAAAAAAAATATTGTTAGCTGTACTTTTTGTGAAAAAATATATTATATCACGACTGGAAAATAAGGGCACCAATTTATTTTTCGCGCGAAAAAACAGATAGGTCCTGGTTTTTCCACTCGCTGCAATGAAATTGAAGTCAAACTTCGCTGACACGTGGCTGGGTTAATATACAGAAAAAACATGTGTGGACATGTTCTGAGTTGGAGCTATGGATTGAAAAATATTCGATGTATGAATGTGCCCCGCGTACGAATGGTGACCACTTTCCCCTACTATGTAGGTGTATGAAAATCAGGACTTATTGATAATCTGGATTTTTTTCCTTCCTTCGAAATCATATCATATTTAACGACGTGAACCGAATTTGATTTTTATGTAGCACACACAAGGGTCATGACGCTAAATTATAACATGTGAACCAAATTCTTTACACAGGTTTCACATCAAACAAGAATTTAAAAAAATGTTATATTATAATTCAGAAAAAATTTTATTTCAACTATCACGATTTCCCCCTGAAAAAACCCCCGAATTTCAAAAAATAAAAAGCACCCCCAAAACACCCCCCGTGAGCTAAAAAAACCCCCAAAACGGGGGCTAAAACCCCCGATCTGGCAACGGTGGTTTATCGACTGGTACGGGAGCAGTCGATATTTAAAATCGTATTGGAAGGCTCAGCATTGCCAGAGTCATAGTCGAGGGTAATTTTATTGGAAAGTTGACAGCGAGAAACAAATACAACGCCATTTTTTATCACTACTACAAACGTAAAAGCTCTTATTCGTATTTATGGATAACGACATCGCTATGGATAACTACATCGTTATAAGTGCCAAGAATCCTACTGCTGGTGACTAGGTAATCAGCAGTAGGATTCTTGGCAAATTCGGTAAATAACGATCTGGAAAGTTCGCTAAGGATATTATTTTGTACAGGTGGTTAATTTTCGCTCTGGCGGCGAAAATTTAAATACAATCTTGACAGTAGCGGCAAATTTAAAATTTGTTTTAAATTCGACATATTTTGAAAAGTAAACAACAATTTTCTTTCGAAAAACTGTAATATTTAGCTGTGAAAAGTATTTATATAAGTCGGGCGGCTAGCCGGCAGTTTTTTATGCAATTCTAGAAGGATTTCCGCACACTTTTCCTTTGAAAAACAAAATAGAAAAGTCTCCGAAAATCGTTTTAGAATTTCCCCGGATTAGCCAAATGAAAAGGTTTTACGTTTTTGGGAAAAAATTTGAACAATCACAACAAACAAATGTCACAGAAATAAACACAAATGGTTGACGTTAGATACAAAAGATTTTTTTTTTGCTGTAAGCTATTTCGATTCAATTCAATTTTATTGCACTTTCTTGCCGCTAAGATGTGTCTCCCTCCCTCTTTCGGCACTACAACCGGTTTCCGCTGTTGGCCTCCACAAGTAAGAGTAATTTTCATTTCGCTGTGCGTGAACGATTTCTTTTCATCAGCGGTTTGAAAATTTCAAGTTGATCACAAAGTAAAGGCGAATTTAATTTCGTTTTTTTTAATGAAAAGGCAAATGCAAGTAATGTTTAGACAATTAATGGACGCATTCAACATTTTATTTCGTTTTTGCCAACGCGACAACAATTAAACAACATTCTTAAGTGGACGAAACTCAAACATTAGTGTTTATCGACTGGTACGAGAGCAGTCGTTATGAAAATTCGTTTTGGAAGGATCAATGTTGCGGAGTCATAGTCGAGCGAATTTTATTGGAAAGTTTACAGCCAAAAACAAATACAACGCCATTTCATATCCACTACCACAAACGTAAAAGCTCTTTTTCGTATTTATCGATAACGACATCGTGGTGGTTAACTACATCGTTGTGGATAACTACATCGTTATAAGTGCCAAGAATCCTACTGCAGAACCGAAGTGATTTGCTTCGATCAGTTCAGGTACTTTTATAAACGCTGGAGTACCGGGTTTTTCTGATCTACAATAAAGTAGTGGAGGGGATGTCCTTGTTTTCGTGCAGGATTAAATTGTCTAAGATTTTGGCATTGTTGCGGTACTCTTGTGGTACTCTAGTCATGAAAATTTATAGTGTTACTCTAGTGAGAAGGTTTCATATTTGACAGTTGAGGCAATGGATTTTGCGCATCTAAAAGCCCCTACAGACTGGATACATGTCTATCGACATGTCTTAAAGCTAAAACCAACAGACTGTCTACATGTCGATAGACATGTAGTATGGACATCATTTTAGAAAAATCACTAGTGCGAGAAAATCCTCTGTTGATGAATGACAGAGGACTTTGTCACTCTGTTGATGTGTTTCTATGCTGCAATTGGGTTCCACTTCCTTAAACTTTGTCAATAAATCCTCCCAAGCCTTATTTTTTAAACTTTTATTTTTAAAATTGTCAGATTTTATTTGCCACAACACCGGTAGACTTCGATAGAGTTCGAAAAAATCTCGCCAAAATTCATTATTTCCTATAGAAGCCATCACAAAACAATTGTTTTCTTTCAAAGACTCTCAATTTATTTAGATGTGAACACTGCGGCTCCGTTTTCACACTGATGTTAGCAATCAAGTTGGCAAACCGACGTACAGACGCTAAGACATGTAGCCAAACTTGAAGCCACGCCCCCAGAAATTCAAAATATTTTGATTTTTTCAGTTCCTTAATTTTTGTTTTCATTTTTGAAAACCAATAAGATTCATTTATGATCCCATAATATTTATCTATACCCAAAAGACACATATTTTCATGATAAGTCTGAATAACTGAATGTTCTTTTTGTTTTGGAACATAAAATAAAACAGGGCAAACACGCCTGACCTGTTGGGGGGAATTGGATGTGAAAACATCCACAAAAATAATATAACATTTGTTATAAAGGATGATCCAATTGGAGGTACTTTTTCCAATAGGGTTGTTTTGACAATTCTTATGTGTCAACTGGCTTGTCTATATGACGTTTGTGTTCAGTATTAAGTGCGATTTCAACATGAATAGACTTACGTGTTAACAACGTTTACTAATTGTGGAAACTTTTTTCCAAAATCAGTGCTCAGTTAGCTCTTCTTCCACATTTTGGTCGTCATAATCGTCCCACTGAACGCACTATTCGTGAAACCATCACCAAATTTCGAACTAATTTTACACTATTAGACATTCATCCATCAAACAGACTACATACAGCCCGTAGTAATGAAAATATTGCTGCAGTAGCATCATCGGACCGTATTTCTTTAAAAATGCGGAAGGAGTGCGTGTTACTGTCAATGGAGCTCGCTACAGAGAAATGATCAATGAATTTTTGTTGCCAAAAATTCAAGATATTGGTGTAGCTGACTTGTGGTTTGAACAGGATGGCGCTACATGTCATACAGCTAACGATACAATCGCTTTATTGAGGGAAACGTTCAATGAAAACATCATCTCAAGAAATGGTCCTCTTAATTGGCCATCGAGATCTTGTGATCTGACACCATTGGATTACTTTCTGTGGGGATATGTGAAATCTCTAGTTTACGTCGATAAACCCGGAACGATTACAGCTTTGGAAGCAAACATAACCCGTGCTATTCGCGGAATACTGACCAATATGCTTGAAAGACTGGTAGAAAATTGGACCCATAGAATGGACCATTTAAGAGTTAGTCGTGGGCAACATTTGAAGGAAATTATCTTTACAGATTAAATGGCATGAACCAAACTAACAACTTAAATAAAGATTTTCCTCGATATATTAATTATTATGTGTTTTATTAAAAAAAAATAGGAAGCTCTTATTGGATCACACTTTATATATTTTTTTAGACCTATAAGCCATGAAATTCCAATAAAATAAAACCCTTTTGTTGATTTTTCTATATACTAAACCATTTATCATTTCAAAAAATTGATTTTCTTTTCTATAATGGATTTCGAAATATCTCGGATAACTGAATCTTTTTGTGCAAGCGCATACTCGAAAGTATCAGACTATAAAACTAACACATTTCTACACCAATATCATGTTCAATTTTGTAATTAAAATTTTCCAATTCTAATTTCCACCTTTGTACCTTATCTGGTATGATCGCACTGTAACCTGTGCCTAGAATTTATACTTTATCTTGTACAATCGCATCTTAACCTGTGCCTGCAGTAGGATTCTTGGCAAAAATCGATAAATAACGATCTGGAAAGATCGCTAAGGGTATTATTGTGCACAGGTGGTTAATTTTCCCTCTGGCGGCGAAAATTTAAATACAATCTTGACAGTAGCGGCAAATTTAAAATTTGTTTTAAATTCAACATATTTTGAAAAGTGAACAAATAACAATTTTCTTTCGAAAAAGTCTAATATTTAGCTGTGAAAAGTATTTATATAAGTCGGGCGGCCAGCCGGCAGTTTTTTATGCAATTCTAGATGGATTTCCGCACACTTTTCCTTTGAAAAACAACATAGAAAAGTCTCCGAAAATCGTTTTAGAATTTCCCCGGATTAGTCAAATGAAAAGGTTTTACGTTTTTGGGAAACATTTTTAACAATCACAACAAAAAATGTCACAGAAATAAACACAAATGGTTGAGGTTAAATACAAAAGATTTTTTCTTGCTGTCAGCAATTTCGATTGAATTCAATTTCATTGCACTTTCTTGCTGCCAACATGTGTTTCCCTTCCTCTTTCCGCACTACAACCGGTTTCCGCTGTTGGCCTCCACAAGCAAGAGTAATTTTCATTTCGCTGTGCGTGAAAGATTTTTTTTCATCAGCGGTTTGAAAATTTCAACTTGATCACAAGGTAAAGGCGAATTTAATTTCGTTTTTTTAAGGAAAAGGGAAATGCGAGTAATGTTTAGACAATTAAGGGACGCATTCAACATTTTATTTCGTTTTTGCCAACGCGACAACAATTAAACAACATTCTTGAGTGGACGAAACTCAAACATTAGTGTTTATCGCAGAGTTGCCAGACAGCCAGCAAATTTTCCCCCCGTCGTAGCCTGAAAAACCCCCTGAAACGGGCTATTTTGAAATAAAAACCCCCAAATTTTTTATTCGTATCGCAACAATTAGTTATAACCAAAATTTAGGCAATTGTCGTATATAAAACAGTCAATCAGCAACTTTTTTTTTATTTTTAGGTTTTAGGGCATAAATTTGGACATTTTTAACCAAAGAATCTCAAAAAAATAGCACCAAGTTTGACTTTAAAGAGGAATTTGAAAATCATATCAGAAAAGTTTGACTCAAAAGTGAGATTTTGATTTCATATCACCATGCGGATTTTCAATAATTGACAATTGGGCAATTATAGCTTCTGTTAAATTTCTAGGATAAAGTTGAAATTTGCTAATCATTGAGAATTTTTCTTATAAAGAACCTCCTGGATTATTTTATTTTTTCTAAACCTACGTCAATTTGGTGGAAAAAAGAAATTATTTTCAGTATTAAAAAACAATATTAGACAAAACAAAAATGTATTTCAATTTTTCATAAATAAAAAAAACACAAACTTAACCCTCTAGCCGGAATATCCGACAAAAGGCGGGCTTCAGGAAATTCGCTTGTTTATAACGGGTAACAATTTTAATCGCCGGAAATCGCCGGAAAGCGCTGGAACGTGTTACACTGACTTTTGTAAGTTATCGCTTTACATGCTGGAAAAAATTTAGCCCTGTACGTTGTCTTGGTTACGGTCTGTCGCAAGTTGAAAGTCATATTTTGGTGAATTTTTTTCGGAAATATTCCGGTTAGAGGGTTAACAAGTAAACTAAATTCAAAACATAGGGGAAAGTGGTCACCCTTTGTACACTTTTTGTGTTTTCGATAACGCTCAAATTACTGTCTATTTCGTTTAACTGGATATTATAGATATCCAACTAATACAAAGATATCAAAAAGAATATGAAAATCAACTAATAATTAAACACTTGACTTTTTGCCGAAAGTCGAAAATTGTACGAATCTACCCCCCTAGTGGGGCACTTTCGTACATGTCATGGGGAACCTATGGGAAGCATATATATATACGAAATAAAACAAGAATCAAACATAAAAAGTTAAAAAACCAGTCTTTATTAAATTCAGCAAAAAAGCGCAGAAAAAATCTTTCAAATTGAGTCTTTTTAAGTAAATAACATAAAATAATTCAAAAAGGGAAAAAACACATAAAACTTAAAACAAAAAATTAAAAATAAATAACTTCATAATAACGAAAAATACCTTTATCACTTCACATTATAAGTGCCCAAATCAATTGGAAATTTAAACATTCCAAAAGTTCTAGCACGAATGTGCCCCATTTTTTTTGTACGAATGTGCCCCAAACCAAATAATACTGAATAAGTAACTTTTCTGGAAAATGGTAATACATAAACACGATTTTTATTCAACAAATTAATTTTTAGTCACTTTTCCTCACTAAAAAAAATATTGTTAGCTGTACTTTTTGTGAAAAAATATATTATATCACGACTGGAAAATAAGGGCACCAATTTATTTTTCGCGCGAAAAAACAGATAGGTCCTGGTTTTTCCACTCGCTGCAATGAAATTGAAGTCAAACTTCGCTGACACGTGGCTGGGTTAATATACAGAAAAAACATGTGTGGACATGTTCTGAGTTGGAGCTATGGATTGAAAAATATTCGATGTATGAATGTGCCCCGCGTACGAATGGTGACCACTTTCCCCTACTATGTAGGTGTATGAAAATCAGGACTTATTGATAATCTGGATTTTTTTCCTTCCTTCGAAATCATATCATATTTAACGACGTGAACCGAATTTGATTTTTATGTAGCACACACAAGGGTCATGACGCTAAATTATAACATGTGAACCAAATTCTTTACACAGGTTTCACATCAAACAAGAATTTAAAAAAATGTTATATTATAATTCAGAAAAAATTTTATTTCAACTATCACGATTTCCCCCTGAAAAAACCCCCGAATTTCAAAAAATAAAAAGCACCCCCAAAACACCCCCCGTGAGCTAAAAAAACCCCCAAAACGGGGGCTAAAACCCCCGATCTGGCAACGGTGGTTTATCGACTGGTACGGGAGCAGTCGATATTTAAAATCGTATTGGAAGGCTCAGCATTGCCAGAGTCATAGTCGAGGGTAATTTTATTGGAAAGTTGACAGCGAGAAACAAATACAACGCCATTTTTTATCACTACTACAAACGTAAAAGCTCTTATTCGTATTTATGGATAACGACATCGCTATGGATAACTACATCGTTATAAGTGCCAAGAATCCTACTGCTGGTGACTAGGTAATCAGCAGTAGGATTCTTGGCAAATTCGGTAAATAACGATCTGGAAAGTTCGCTAAGGATATTATTTTGTACAGGTGGTTAATTTTCGCTCTGGCGGCGAAAATTTAAATACAATCTTGACAGTAGCGGCAAATTTAAAATTTGTTTTAAATTCGACATATTTTGAAAAGTAAACAACAATTTTCTTTCGAAAAACTGTAATATTTAGCTGTGAAAAGTATTTATATAAGTCGGGCGGCTAGCCGGCAGTTTTTTATGCAATTCTAGAAGGATTTCCGCACACTTTTCCTTTGAAAAACAAAATAGAAAAGTCTCCGAAAATCGTTTTAGAATTTCCCCGGATTAGCCAAATGAAAAGGTTTTACGTTTTTGGGAAAAAATTTGAACAATCACAACAAACAAATGTCACAGAAATAAACACAAATGGTTGACGTTAGATACAAAAGATTTTTTTTTTGCTGTAAGCTATTTCGATTCAATTCAATTTTATTGCACTTTCTTGCCGCTAAGATGTGTCTCCCTCCCTCTTTCGGCACTACAACCGGTTTCCGCTGTTGGCCTCCACAAGTAAGAGTAATTTTCATTTCGCTGTGCGTGAACGATTTCTTTTCATCAGCGGTTTGAAAATTTCAAGTTGATCACAAAGTAAAGGCGAATTTAATTTCGTTTTTTTTAATGAAAAGGCAAATGCAAGTAATGTTTAGACAATTAATGGACGCATTCAACATTTTATTTCGTTTTTGCCAACGCGACAACAATTAAACAACATTCTTAAGTGGACGAAACTCAAACATTAGTGTTTATCGACTGGTACGAGAGCAGTCGTTATGAAAATTCGTTTTGGAAGGATCAATGTTGCGGAGTCATAGTCGAGCGAATTTTATTGGAAAGTTTACAGCCAAAAACAAATACAACGCCATTTCATATCCACTACCACAAACGTAAAAGCTCTTTTTCGTATTTATCGATAACGACATCGTGGTGGTTAACTACATCGTTGTGGATAACTACATCGTTATAAGTGCCAAGAATCCTACTGCAGAACCGAAGTGATTTGCTTCGATCAGTTCAGGTACTTTTATAAACGCTGGAGTACCGGGTTTTTCTGATCTACAATAAAGTAGTGGAGGGGATGTCCTTGTTTTCGTGCAGGATTAAATTGTCTAAGATTTTGGCATTGTTGCGGTACTCTTGTGGTACTCTAGTCATGAAAATTTATAGTGTTACTCTAGTGAGAAGGTTTCATATTTGACAGTTGAGGCAATGGATTTTGCGCATCTAAAAGCCCCTACAGACTGGATACATGTCTATCGACATGTCTTAAAGCTAAAACCAACAGACTGTCTACATGTCGATAGACATGTAGTATGGACATCATTTTAGAAAAATCACTAGTGCGAGAAAATCCTCTGTTGATGAATGACAGAGGACTTTGTCACTCTGTTGATGTGTTTCTATGCTGCAATTGGGTTCCACTTCCTTAAACTTTGTCAATAAATCCTCCCAAGCCTTATTTTTTAAACTTTTATTTTTAAAATTGTCAGATTTTATTTGCCACAACACCGGTAGACTTCGATAGAGTTCGAAAAAATCTCGCCAAAATTCATTATTTCCTATAGAAGCCATCACAAAACAATTGTTTTCTTTCAAAGACTCTCAATTTATTTAGATGTGAACACTGCGGCTCCGTTTTCACACTGATGTTAGCAATCAAGTTGGCAAACCGACGTACAGACGCTAAGACATGTAGCCAAACTTGAAGCCACGCCCCCAGAAATTCAAAATATTTTGATTTTGTCGACATGTAGCTCAACCGTCTGTCTACCAGCCTACAGACGCTTATAATTCACTTTTCACGGACATGTCTACGGACATGTAGCTCTGTCTGTAGCATGCTTAAGGCAATGGGTTCTGCGCATGTAAGGCAAGTTTTCTAACTGGTGGGGGGAGTGAGGCGGACCAAGAGGATGATGCGGGTGGCAAACATGGGAGGCAAGGTAAGTTCGAAGGAGCTTGCTCTCACTTGGGTGACTGCCCCGCCCGACAATCGTCTGAATTTGATGATGCCTTTTCTTTTATAGGTGGCCGGTGGAGCATCCTTTGCCCCGAGGTCGTATTTCACTTAATCTGTTTTCGGGGAGTTTTTTGGAATGTACGACCGGAGTTGGTTTTTCTTATTGTGTTTTGGTTATAGTTTTTCATTAATTTATTTTCAAGTAGGAGTGATATGATTATTTTATGCGGAGTCACAACAACCGGTTTCATTTCTGATACACAGTGCTCAAAAAAATATTTTTTTTCCTTTTTACTCAACGAAGTATAATACCATAGTTAAAATATAGTTAGGAAACCTAGGGATTTTTCCGTGTACCTACGTTGGAGTAAAGATAACCGATATACTCGTGGACGCGGTTTTTCTTTCTTTCCTATGCGTAAATTACCAACAAAACACAACACATGTAAAACCTAGCCACATTTTCATACACCACCAACACATGCAATCTTCCGACAGCGGGAGATTGTCGGAAGATTGCATGTGTTGGTGGTGTATGAAAATGTGGCTAGGTTTTACATGTGTTGTGTTTTGTTGGTAATTTACGCATATAGCGTACAAAACAAACGTGTCTATATCAAAGAACGTGTTTAATTGATTCTAATTAAAAGTTTTCAAAAGAAATTAATTAAATCACTAAATGAATTTGGTTTTGGTCGAATTTTTAATTATTTAATTTCAGTTTCGCTCATTTTTACTTTCTTCACAGTCTGTCACAGTCTGTCACAGTCTGTCACAGTCTGTCACAGTCTGTCACAGTCTGTCTGTCAGTCTGTCTGTCAGTCTCTCTGTCAGTCTGTCTGTCAGTCTGTCTGTCAGTCTGTCTGTCAGTCTGTCTGTCAGTCTGTCTGTCAGTCTGTCTGTCAGTCTGTCTGTCAGTCTGTCTGTCAGTCTGTCTGTCAGTCTGTCTGTCAGTCTGTCTGTCAGTCTGTCTGTCAGTCTGTCTGTCAGTCTGTCTGTCAGTCTGTCTGTCAGTCTGTCTGTCAGTCTGTCTGTCAGTCTGTCTGTCAGTCTGTCTGTCAGTCTGTCTGTCAGTCTGTCTGTCAGTCTGTCTGTCAGTCTGTCTGTCAGTCTGTCTGTCAGTCTGTCTGTCAGTCTGTCTGTCAGTCTGTCTGTCAGTCTGTCTGTCAGTCTGTCTGTCAGTCTGTCTGTCAGTCTGTCTGTCAGTCTGTCTGTCAGTCTGTCTGTCAGTCTGTCTGTCAGTCTGTCTGTCAGTCTGTCTGTCAGTCTGTCTGTCAGTCTGTCTGTCAGTCTGTCTGTCAGTCTGTCTGTCAGTCTGTCTGTCAGTCTGTCTGTCAGTCTGTCTGTCAGTCTGTCTGTCAGTCTGTCTGTCAGTCTGTCTGTCAGTCTGTCTGTCAGTCTGTCTGTCAGTCTGTCTGTCAGTCTGTCTGTCAGTCTGTCTGTCAGTCTGTCTGTCAGTCTGTCTGTCAGTCTGTCAGCCTGTCAGTCTGTCTGTCTGTCTGTCAGTCTGTCAGTCAGTCTGTGTACAAGATTTCTCAAAAACTAATAGAGCTAGCGCCATGAAATTTTATAGGCATGTTGGGTCCTGAAATGGGACGATCCTATCAACTTTTGGTGGAAGTATCCAAAATGGCGGTTTTTCAAAAATCGCAATTTCGTTTTTCTCGATTTACTCCCAAACTACGCGTTTTTTAGTGGCCTTAAGTATGACAAAACTTGGAGAAAATAAAATTTCCCACACTTTTGTCCTTAGCTATAATTCGATATCTCAACCTGTTATCGAGATAAACCGTTATTTCCAAAAAAAAAAAAAAAACAGTTTTTTGCGATTATCTCGAAAATTAACGGGTTTTTGCTGACTAAATGTATGAAGTGAATTAATGAGAATGGCATTCTGCACAATTTTGTCTTTTACCGTTATCCGTTATATTTTACCGTTATTGAGATATTTTCATTAATATGTAAAAAATCATATTTTTGCGAATAATTTGCAAACTAACGGTTTTTCGACAAATCAGTTAAAAGAATAATTAAAGATGTTAACATTTTCTACATTTTTGGCATTTACCGTAAATTGATATCTTTTACAGTTCTCAAGTTATCTCAAATTTTCAACGTTTTTGATATTTTTGGATGAACCTATAACGTAAATTGCACAGGGTCGTAGATTTTGTAGAAGAAAGTTTTGTGTTGACCACAACTGATATTTATATTTGTACACATAAAGTGATTAAGTATATTATAAGTAGAGACGTCCACTAAAACGTATTAAGGCATATAACTTAATGACTGTATTGTCTGAAGTTATACATTTTAATATATTTTTGTTAGCCTCTCTGTTTATAATATCCTTTCAACGATTGCTTTAAATGATCCTGAAAAGTAACCACATAAAACGAAAACAGAATATTTTACAAAATACTTAATTACACCTGTAATTATTTTTTTCTAAGTGCATTTTATGTTAAAATTGCACTTCAAACTTATTATTATACTTTTCATTTCGCGACACATTCAAATAAATTCAAGCCAAAATACTATCAGATGACATTCACATAAAATACGAGTTGGGAACCTTTCATTCTCGTGTGATAAACAAGGCGATCGGTAAGAGAAAGAAAGATCAAGATATGTGTTTGGCATAAATGTCAGCTGGCTGCTGCTGCACTAATTTTTTTCGAATTTTTGAAGAACCAAATGTGCATACTAGATTTAGTAAGTAAAGACTAACGGCCAATTCGGTACCAACGAAAAGTTAGTACTTGTGCATTTCTTCACATCGCTAGTACCGGAGCTAAATTCATCAGCCGGTACTAGCGGCAAATACGTCTAAAACTAAGATAATACGTCTAAAATCGATTTTGACACTATTTTGACATTTGAATTTGAAATATTATTGTTCGCTGTGTTCCGTGAATTTGAGTACTGTTCAAATAGTATTTGTTTATAAACGTGTAATTTAGTGCGGTTAGTGGTGCGATTAGTGGTGATGCAAAAAGGCCTCGCTGCCCCAATTGGAGTCAGCAAGATTAGGGATTGCAATACCGGTAAACCGGTAAACCGGTTTACCGGTAAATCGGCTGAAAATGCATAATTTTTTTACCGGTAATTTTACAGCTCATTACCGGTAAATTCGGTAAAAACATTATTTTTATAGTGAGGCGTGAAACTACTCTTGTTATGAATACATTAAATGTTATACTTATTTAAAAGTGTTTTCTTTTAACTCAACCAAATTTAAAGTCAATATATTAATGTGGATGATTATTACTAGTGAAAAAAAAAATGTTTTATATGCGTTGGTGAGTAGACTTCAAACTCAAAGTATGAGCAAAAGTTTTCCAATTTCCCGGTAGCGTTTTTTACTTTTTACAGTTATTTATATATTATAAATATTTTTTTACGTATTATAAGATTAAACAAAGCGAGACTAAACATGAATGGTTTCTATCTCGCTTGAACTTTAGGCGCTATTGAAAAATTTCTGAGAGAACAGATATTGAGAGAAATTTTTTCCAAAGCTTTTCGCTCATTTGTCTTTCCACTATATGGAAAGCCCCACGGCATAGAGACAAACAAGGTATGCTGTAAACTCAAATCTGACATTTCGTTGCTACGTCACTTGTGCCGATTAGTTCGTCAAGTGCAGAAGGAATTTTGTATTCTGGGTGGTTTTTTTTAAATTTGTGCGATCTAAATAAGATATTTGTAAATTAGTGGACTGATTGCATTAAATAGTGATCAATAAACATAAAAATTAATTAAAAAAAATCGGCACAAATGACGTCACACCTGACTATCAAAAGTTTACAGCATACCTTGGTTGTCTGTATGCCGTGGAAAGCCCCATGAATCAAACACAACAGATTGCGCAAAGACGAGTTTCATTTTGGTAAACTTCTGCGCATGACGTCACAAGAGCGTTCTGAAATGTCATCGATATGAGATTTGTTCTGTTTTCGCCTAAAAACTGGAAATTGTTCTGTTTGCTGCAATATAAATATTATTTATTTTTATAAATAGTAAAAAAATAGTCAAACAACAATTTTTACTACACTTTGTGAAAATAAATGAAAAATAGCTAAAATTTCTAGGTTAGAATTTTTTTATTTTTCCTTTGTCTGGTAGTTAAATGTTCACAGAGTTCTTTATTCAATGTACGTTTACGAAAATACATCCTCGATGTGAAAAAAAGTTTTTTTTACTTTAATATCACAATTATCTAAAGATTCTGCAGCATTGATTGCTTCGTCATGCAAAGGCTTCCCGTTTTGTTGTAATAAATCAGCAACTAATTGTTTTGACTGCTTTTCAGCCATCCTGGTTGACCGACTTCAAGTTGCAACAGTTTCGGAAATGCTAAAGAAAGTTGGAATAGCATTTGCCTTCAATTTTCGATGATGTACAAAGCCTGTAAAAGATAAACATTACTTAGAGTTTTGCTATTTACTGATATATTACCCATTTCATACTGCATATTATTTTCGTAGCAATCAGGTACAAAATGTAGGCTACAAATTCTCGCAGTTTTTATATTAAATCTATCCTTTCTTTTACAGAAGTTCGTTTATTTCGTCAATAAAAGTTTGTCCTTGGGAAATGTATGGAAGCTCGTCTTTTCACTGCCTTTCTTTTCGTTGTTGCACACGGCACAAACACCCATTTCAATGTCTTAAATATTAAACACTTAGTTCTTGAGGTTAGTTTTGATATTACAGCACTTTTAACTTCTTTTCAAACACTTAAAACTGAGATAAAACCACAAATTCTAAATTTTCCATAGACTTATTAAACATCTACGCGCAGCTGACGTCACAATATCTTGACAGCAAAAATCCAACATGGCGGGCCTGCGCAATGCGCAATCTGTTGTATTTGAATCATGGGAAAGCCCTATATCAGAATTTGACACTAGTGATTGGCTCTCAAAATATAGATTTCTGTTCTCTCAGTGCAGTTTAAAATTTCATAGTAAGCAATGTATTTTCAAAACAAATTGTTGTTTTAGTAAGCTATGAAATCTTGCGTGTTCTTAGCATAAGTACAGTAAGTAATATATATTTCTGTGCAAAAAAAAGTTTTTAAAATAGATAACTGCATAAACATAAGCAAGCTTCTCAAAATAACTCAACAAAGTGGTGAGAATTTTGGTTTATTATTCTTAATATTATTATATTATACAGTAGAACTCGCGTAAATGCAACTCGCGTAAATGCAAAACTCGTGTAATTGCACGCAAAATTTGTGCATGGAGGATTTTTAAGCATTTTTCATATAAACATACTCGGATAAATGAAACACGCTTAATTGCAATACTTGCTTAAATGCAACCATTTTCACATCCGCAAAAGTATAAATTACATGAAATTTTACACACTTAAATGCACATGTGCAAAAATGAAATGTAATTACACAAAAAAAAAGTTATTATTGTTATTTTTATTTGATAAAATGAATTCTTAATTAGGTTCTTTGTTTCTGTGTAGCCTTGTTGAATTTAAATGTTTATTACAGGAATATTAATGTTGCATGTTTATCTTTGACTCGCATAATTGCACATTAATGTGCATTTATACGTGCTTCCGTGCTACGTATAAATGCAAAACACGGATAAATGCACATAAAATTCTGCGAAATTCGATGTGCATTTACGCGAGTTCTACTGTATTGCGTTTTATATTTTAGTTTTCTGAAGACAAATAAAGGATACTTTCAATCAAGGCAAATAGACTATCATAGGTATGCTACGAATATTTTGACATTTGAGCTGTGACGTCACACGGACCTGGTTCTCTGAACAATATATGAAGATATGATTGGAATAGTAGAAAAGCTTTTGTGCTCAACTTGTTTCATTGAGCATTGATTGATTCAATAAGGGATTAGTTCTGTTCATTACGTATTTTTTGTAGGAATAAAAAATTTCCAAATTTTATCCATTTTAACATTTTAAAATAAATGTAAATCTCCACCATGTCTGAAATTACTTTGGTAATTAAAAAAAAGTGTTTTGAATAAAACTCTGAAATATTAAATTTATTAAATAGAAAATACCAACTTTATGTTATAGTTTTTATTATTTTTCTTTTTCAATTTCCCCTTTCCTTTTATCACTAAATTTGTCTTTCAATTTTCTTTTAAATTAAACTGCTAACCGATAATCCTATTGAAGTTTAAAAGTTTCACGGTTTGATCACAAAATATAAAAAAAACAATCCAAAAACACCGAAAAAAACTCACCATTAAACAAAACACCGAACAAATTTCGCCATTTGTCAAACTCATCGACCTGAATGACGTCACAATAAATAAGAGAGAAAACTAAACGCGGAAACGGAACATACCTAGTGTTCTATTTGCCTTGACTTTCAATTACACATTATTTCTTATTTTTTACCCTCTATTTACCGGTAATGACAAAGTTCGGTAAATTTGCAATCCCTAAGCAAGATACGCAAAAATGCAGCAGTGGCCGCCTCTCGTTTTTGCAGTGTTGCAATGTAAAGTTACGCAAAAAAAATCCACGTCATCTCAATTATGTATTGTATTTCGTAGTGGCGTATGGTAAATTCGGCGGTCAAATCAATGATTCATCACTCCTTGCCCATCACTCTCGACGTTGTCAAAATCGCGAAATAAACAATCACCGCCAAAAATCAAATCCATTTTCTACATCATGTGTATTAAAAAAAGAGAAATAAAATGTAATGATCCTTGTGATCCATTTTACAATCGATGGCATTTATTATTCCACACTATACATAAAACAATGACAGAATAATATAATTAAATAAATAAAAATCGACTACACCAGTATTATATTATACGTGAAGAAATAAAATTGGCATAAATTCGAGTACTAACATCGTTAGACCCTCGATTTTGAGGGTCCAGGAAATAATGAGTACCAGCTAATACTCCATACCAAAGTCAGTACTAAGGCGCGCTAGTACTTGGTGAAGAAATGACTTGATACCAATTTGAGTACCAAATTTTGGTCTAATACCAGTAATAGCGTTAGTAGGGGAAGCCGGGGCTTGTATTAACAAAATTTGGAAATTGGGTCATATTTTTTTAACAAGTAATATTTTTGATATTGTGTTTATATCTAGCCATACTGTAGGTCTTCAGGTAGCATAAGAAATAAAAAAAAGTTTCAACCAGGTAGTCACTATATGAAAAAAATCATTTTTATGAAAAAATGTCATCTGTTAAAACTAACCCCGGTCACGGGGCTAGTTTTAACAATGATGGGGTAAGTATTAACATAAGTTTTAACATGGAAATAATTAAAAGAAAAGATTTTTTTTCACAAAAATTATAAAATAAACAAAATATATATCCTTTTAAAGTCAAATATATTAATTATCATAAAAACTAATAAAATGAACCAAATAAATATCCTTTTTAAGGAACATAAATTGAGAAAAAAAATTAAGTCGTTTTAAAAAACAAAAACAATTATTATTATGTAAAAAAAGGTCTCAGGGAAGCTTTTTTGTACATAATTTGTATCTATAAAAACATAGTATGAGAATTCTTACTCTATGTCTATGACATTATATTGTTAATTCTTGCCCCATGGGTTTGTTAATTTTAGCCCCATCAGTACTTTTTTTGAATTATTAACCACACACAAAAATATAGTTAAGGATTGTAATAAAACCAAAGGATATTATTAATTATAACTTCATTAACTTACATTATCGGCAAAGTTATATTCAATAATATAAAAAACTAAGACAGAAATCAAAATATTGCAAACTATAAAAAGTTCGTTTATCAGCTAAATTTCGGTCTTTGTGCTAAACATTCACTGGCAATTAACTGTTTATGACTGTTAAGAAGAGATTAAGATTAGGTTAACGGGTAGTCCAAGACTAAGCCCTTATGCACTTAGACCACGCTGTGGGTCCATTGTGCATTTAGAGTAGGTTGGCTATGCATACTACAGTAGTCTTTTTGATCCGCAGATAAAGTTGGCTAAACGATTTAGTGGAATCTTTCCAATGTCCTGAAAACTAAGGGAACGACTGCCAAGAGTATTTTCCCTTCGGTTTTGGAAGTAAGGACAACTACACAAGAAGTGTTCTGCTGTCTCTTCCTCCTCATCACATAAATTGCAAGACGGATCCTCAACTAAGCCAATCTTGTGTAAATGGTAGTTAAGTTTACAGTGACCAGTGAGTACACCTACTAATTGTTGGATAGACTTCTTGCTTAGTCTAATGGTATTGGCGAATTTAACTAGGTCAGGTTTGCAACCAAATTTCTTGGCTTGTAGGCACGTGGCTTCACTCATCCACCTAGTCTTGTGCAGTGTAGTACAATGTCTTCGAATAAGTCCTTTTACCGACGAATTGGATATAGGCAATGCTGGTTCGGGATAAATGCCAAGGCAATCCGAACCTAGTTTGGCAAGTTCGTCAGCTTTCTCATTGCCCAAGATGTCACAGTGACCAGGAACCCATGTCAAAGTAACACTATTATTACTAGATATGAATTCTAGATTTTGAAAGCATTCTTCTACTAGTATAGATTTGATTTCACTAGATTGTAGAGCTTTCAACGCTGCTTGGCTGTCTGAGAAAATAAAGATATCTTTACCTTCAAGTTTGTTGCTGCAAACGTGTTTTGCACAAATCAAAATTGCTGCAATTTCAGCTTGAAATATGGTGATATTTTTACCTAAGGGTATCACATCAGTAAACTCCTCGTTGTTGAGGCTAGGGTTATAGATGCCTGCACCAGCAATGTCGTTTCTGAGAGACCCATCCGTAAACCAACAACTTGCCGTGGATGGTATAAGCTGTTCTGGTCGTTTCCACTCTTGTCTTGTTGGGAACTGAATTTTAAAAGATTTCACAAAGTGAGCTTTGGGAATCTGGTGATCAGAGGGCATTTCAATTTCAGGCACGGCCTTTGTCAGTTCTGTCCAGATAGACATGTGAGTATGGTTCAGAAGTCTCCCAACCCTTTGTTGAGTTACATTGAGTCTGAGCGCAGCAAACATAGCTTGCTCTTTAATGAAGATATCTAAGGGAAGCAGGTTGATGATAATCTCCAGCGCTGCTGTGGGACAGGATCTCATTGCCCCCGTTATGCTGACGCAAGCTATACGTTGTAGCTTATTCAATTCATCTCTCACAGATGAGAGCTTCGTCCTTTGCCACCAGACTACCGCGGCATAGGCTAAAGTTGGCCTGATGATGGCCGTGTAGATCCAAAAAATAATTTTTGGCGATAGTCCCCAAGTGCGTGAGAAAGCTCTCTTACATTGTAAAAAAGCAAAGATAGCGTTATTCACTTTTTTGGTAACATGAGTCCTCCAGTTTAGTTTTTTATCCAGAGTGACTCCCAGGAATTTGACCTCATTATAGAGTACTAAGCGATGACCATTTACAGTAGGCATTGCTAGGTCCTCAATCTTTCTTTTTTTGGTGAAGAGAATTGATTTAATTTTGTCTGGATTAATGTTCAGTCCTTTGGTCGTACACCAGTTTGTGATCAATTGGAGCGCAGTAGCGAGAATTTCACCAAGGACACTTAAGTACTTGCCCTTAATTGAAATTACAATATCATCTGCGTAACCAATAGCAAATATGCCTTTCGAGTTCAGCTGATATAGTAGGTCGTCTACAACTAAACACCATAGCAGCGGTGATAAAACACCTCCCTGGGGGCAGCCTTTTACAGTAGCAATAGATGCTTCATAATTACCAATTTTCGTTTCGATTTTCCTAGTGTCCAACATGTTATAAATCCACCTAGTAGTGGTTTCATCAACTCCCCTTGTGGTCAGGGCTGATCTGATGGCTTCAAAAGAGGTGTTATCAAAAGCACCTTCAATGTCTATAAGTGTACATAGATTGAAGTCCTTATGGTGCATGCTATGTTCTATTTCTGACAAAAGGTGATGAAGCGCTGCTTCTGTTGATTTACCTTTTTGATAGGCAAATTGTTTTGAGTGGAGAGTCAAATTTAGTTGTAATTCAACACGAAGGTAAATTTCAACTAGTTTCTCCAGTGTCTTTAAAATAAAACTCATAAGACTAATGGGCCTGTATGATTTGGCCAGATGGTAAGTCTGCTTGCCTGGTTTAGGAATAAAGATTACTTTCACCCTCCTCCATGAACTGGGAATGTAGCAGAAGGCAATGCATGCTCTATACAGGTCATGGAGAGAAGTAATAAGTGAATCTAACCCTTTCTGTAAACAAATAGGATATATTTCATCTGGACCGGGAGATTTAAAAGGTGCAAACCCGTTAATGACCCATGATATTTTTTCCTTGGAAACAATTCTATCTGCAGTGGACCAGTCCGCTGAACCCCTTACTGCTTCAGTAACAGGTTTGTCTAGGTATGGGACATGCCCTGGAAAATGGGTATCCAGAAGATGAAGAGCAGTTTCATTATCATCGAGTGTGTACTGTCCAGAGGAAGTTTGAAAAGTGGTGGGTTGACTGAGCGGTTCCTTAGCTAGGATTTTGTGTAATCTTGCCGCTTCAGGTACACTGTCAATTTCACCACAAAATTTTTTCCAGTTTTCTCTTTTAGATTTCCTAATCAGTTTTTTGTAAGTCTTTTGAGTCTCACTGTAATTTGACCATTCAGTGACTGTATTTTTTCTTTTTGCTATGTTAAATTGCCTCCGTAGGGATTGTCTGAGCTTGTTAAGTTCAGCGTTCCACCAGGGAGTATTACACTTACCACTTCTCGTGCTAATTGTACAAGTGCTATGGTAAGCAGATCTGATTTCATTTGTTACGAATTCACTTTCTGTCTCTAGGTTATTGATAGACAGAATTTGGGAGTTCCAAGACTCAAAAGAATGTTCCAAGATTTCAGTATAACTTACCCAGTCAGCCTTTCTTGGATTTCTAAAGGATACAACAGGGGTGGAGTCGCTTTTTATGCTAAAGACTATTGCTCTGTGGTCAGAAGCATTAATACGATTCGATACATGCCAATTGTTAATTATGTTTAAAATAGCAGGCGTGCAGAAAGTTATATCAATTATTTCTCGTCTGATACTGTTTATAAAAGTGGGCTCATGCCCCTTATTTAGGAGTTCCAGGTTCTCACTTTGTATAAATTCAAAGATAGCACTACCTCTATTGTTGGTATTTGAGCTGTTCCATGCTACATGATGAGCATTAGAGTCACAGCCAAAGATTATGGGAATACTATTGAGTTTACTGTACCTAAGGATGTTAATAAGCTCTTCGCTAGGAGGAGGATTACGCGAATCATATGGCAAGTAGGCCGATACTAGGATTATGTCGCAGTGAGAGCGATTAATTGGCGCCTTAAGGATACACGCCACAACATCACGGTTGCTTAGCTTAGGAAGTGGAGAGAAAGCAACGTTATTTTTTACCCAGATACATGCTCTAGGTTTTTCTTCAGTTTCATCAACTATTAGTGTGCCTAAGTTTAAAGGTAGACCACGAATTTTACCTTTGTACAGGTAAGGTTCTTGAATAAGATGACTGTTGAGTCACGATATGATTGATCTTATCGAATGATGGACAAAAACCAAATTTCGAGATTCTGGCTCGTATATTTCGGCGGGAATAGGCTTGTTAATACTTACCCCTGTTAATTCTAGCCCCGGGTTCCCCTACTCGGTGAAGAAATCGGCCGTAATTATCTGTGTAATTTTCATGTAATTTAAACATGACCGCAAGTGAATTGACATGAAATTTGTTTAACGCAAAATGTTTACGAGTATAATTAGGTTAGGGGCTACTGAATCCCGAAGTTAAATCTGCTGCCGTGCCATTTTTCGGCTCGGATGCTCTGTTCATTGTACATATATAGGTCAGTGTTTTTACTGTATATTTTAAATAAAATTTTTTTGAAGTGATAACTTCTTTAGGCGCGTTGGGCGATTTTTGGATGGGTAAAAACTTATGGTTTGGCGTCAGCATTTGCTTTCCACAAAACGTGACGCTTTCCACATTGGAAAACCTTTCAACTTCCAAAGCTTAAAGCTTCAACTGCTACATTGGAAAACTTTTAAAAAAAGCACCTCAACTTCCAAAGCTTTCTGTTATGGTTTTTTCGATAATGATAATGAAGACCTCGGTGCAAAAAGCGGTCATCTCCACTTTTTCAAATTTTTCAGGGGAGACAAAAAACATATTAGCGTGAAATTTTTGCTCTGGGACAAAGTTAACAATTTACAGTTTAAATCAAGCATGTATTCTTACATCATTTTATTAATTCATATTTTTTTTTTGAAAAATTTATGGACATTTTAAAGTTTTGAACATAGCTGTTTCTTGCACCCAAGAGTAAAAAAGCGGTTTTTAAAATTTATTTATGACTACGAAATACAGTCCAGACTTGTTAACTAGCCTTTATTTAGTAAAAAACAAATAAAAAAATATTCAATTTAACAAAACAAAACTTACAGAAAAAATAAAAATTTTTTTTTGGAAAAAAATTCCGCGTCAAATTATATGAAACAATGCATCTTTTCTTTTGCAGCCAAATGTGCGCATTCGTTTATTCTTGCATTTGGCATCAATAACTCATTTTCGCAAAAAAGTGGACATGACCGCTTTTTGCACCGAGGTCTTGAATTTTCATTTTAGAAAAACTTTACAATAGAAAAAGTTTGCTTCCACAACTGCACTCAAAAAAAAAAACTCGAGATATTAAAAAAGTCTGTTGGATTTACCAATTGCGCGTTTCAACTGCAGTTTTTTAATAAAGCTTCTTCTCTAAAAAAGATTTCTCACAGCTTGAACCGGTTGATAACAGCTGCTTTTTTTAATGATCCGGATAACAGATCCATATGGATCATTAAAAAAAACAGCTAATGTATATATGTAATTGTTGCTCGGAGTGGCGATAGATGTGAAAACCAGACTAATATTAATGATTTTAATTTACAAATTATGAAATATTAATTTTTGATACTACAAATAATTTCAAAATCCAAAAAAATTCTGTTATTTTATAGTTTGAGGTTATCACTTCTGTCGGCAGTCCTAATGACTGCTTTGTTTTTTTTTTATCCTTTTGTATTTGATTTTGTATTTGATTTTGTATTTGATTTTGCAATTTGTATTTGATCGAAAATATATCGTTGTCTTTCAGATATCCTTACATATTTCTGAATGCCACAATCGGATTCAGCGAATCCAAAAACACAAGATGATATTTTTAACGGAACATTCTGCGAGAATAACGTGATTACTAGGGCTGCCAAAAATATGCACTAAAAAAGGCGAAATATGCGCATATAATATGCACTAAAAACGGCAAAATATGCACTTAAATATGCACTTTAAAAACATTAAAAATCCGAAATATAGTATATTTCACCCAAAATAGTGAACGGAACTTGTTAAAATGTGGTTAATTCGACTTATGTGGAAAATAAAAAAATTGAAAAAATAATAGTCTGTAAAAAAGATTGACATTTTGACTGACAAAAAATTTTTTTACTTGTTTCTAAATTGCAACTGTTAAATTTTAAGATATTTCGTAAAGATGTTCAATACTTCATATTGTCTATGGTATAATCGGGGTTAAAACTTGTAGAAAAATATCAGTTGTGGCCAACACAAAACTTTCTTCCACAAAATCTACGACCCTGCGCAATTTACGCTATCTCAATCGTTTTGTCAACCAAAGACGACCTCAAAATGTACAAAATTTTAGATAACTTGAGAACGGTAAAAGATATCGATTTACGGTAAAAGGTAAAAATGTGGAAAATTTCATTGCCTTTAATTCGTTTTTTAAAAGTTTTTTCGAAAAACTGTTAGTTTGCAAGTACTTCGCAAAAATATATTTTTTACATTTTAATAAAAATATTTCAATAACGGTAAAAGATAATGGACAACTGTAAAAGACAAAATTGTGCAAAATGCCATTCTCATTAATTCATCTCATATATACAGTAAGCAAAAAACCATTTTTTTTTTCGAGATAATGGAAAAAAAATTTTTTTTTTTTTTAAATAACGGTTTATCTCGATAACAGGTTGAGATATCGAGTTATAGCTAAAGACAAAAGTGTGGGAAATTTTATTTTCTCCAAAAAACGCATAGTTTGGGAGTAAATCGAGAAAAACGAAATTGCGATTTTTGAAAACCGCCATTTTGGATACTTCTGGCTAACGGATTTCCACCAAAAGTTGATAGGATCGTCCCATTCCAGGACCAAATATGCCTATAAAATTTCATGGCGCTAGCTCTATTAGTTTTTGAGAAATCTTGTACACAGACTGACATACAGAAAGACATTTTTGTAATATGACTCCAATCGACTAAGGAGTGATCGGGAAATGTTTTTTTAGGTTAAATTAAAAGGTTGAAATTTTTCATGAATACAATACTGTATTATACTTCGTAGAAGAAAGTAAAAATACATATTTATTTATTTTTAATATTTATTCTAGCTGAAACAGTCGAATTATAATTTGAATTGTTCAAAAAAAATTTGGTTGTTCATGAAAGTTGTAAAATATGCAACTAAATATGCATTATATGCATTTATATGCATTTATATGCAAATATGCACTAACGTGTCAAATATGCGAAATATGCAACAACAAGTGACCTTCATTCGCTTCTAAACTTATTGATTCGGATGAATAAAAAACTCCCGGAGCCGAAATCATAACGAGAAGAAATATGCAAATGCATATTTTTGGCAGCCCTAGTGATTACCTTTCCCTCAAATTTTCCGGAAAAAATCTGATCCTGGGGGGTTTTGGGGTCGGTAAATCCGATTCTGGCATTGGAAGATCCGCAATGACAATGGAAGGTCCTGTAAGGATAACGTGATTATCCTTTTCTTAAAATTTTGCGGGAAAAAACTATTCTGGGGATTTTTGGTGTCGCTGAATCCGATTCTGAAATTAAGAAATCTGTAAGGATAATGGAAAGTCCACTAAGGAAAAGGTCACTATCCTTTTCCTTAAATTTGTCCTCTGGGGTTTTTGGAGTAAAGATTCTGGAGTTAAAAAGTCCGTAAAAAAATCTCAGAGGCATCAAGATATATATTCTCAGGCTGAAAAGTATAAATAAGCTTGGCGAAAGACATACTATCCAATACAATTTATAAACATAACAAAAGCTATAATTGCCCATCTGGCAATCATTGGAGACCCGTATGGTGATATTCGTATCAAAATTCGAACAGTTATACCAAAATTCCACTTTGAAGTCAAACTTTCCAATAAGATTTTTTAAAATTTATTCCAATCGGATTTTGATGTATGGGAGTTTTATGTAGAATCATATCCTAAATAACTTTTGTTCTTGCACTTTTTTGATAAGATGCACCGTTTTTGAGATATTCACAAAAACCGTTTTCGTTCGTATTGGGGTACCCCCCCCCCCCCCTAATGGTCCATTTTTGCCCATTAACGAACTTAGCCTCGCATTTTACGAAAAACGGATCTGCGCAAAATTTCAAGTCTCTAGCTCAATCCGTGCGCCTGCAATCCGCGCCACAGACAGACAGACAGACAGACAGACGGACGGACGGACGGACATGCTAAATTCAACTTTTTTTATCATTCTAAACACACTGGTGTAATTCATTTTTTTGTGTGATGACGGGATCTTGGCGTTACAAACGGTAAGGCAAAGTTAATATACCCTTTGGTTTCACCATACGGGTATAAAAAGACATATCCACATAGTCAAAGAAAAAATAAAACACAAGTTAAATTCTAGTGATGTTGATATGTCTCCAAATAACTTAGAGCCAAAAATATATAAAAGCGTCAACTATATTCCCAATCTTTCGGAAAACATCGGTAAGGTTTTTATACCCGTATGGTGAAACCAAAGAGTATATTAACTTTGCTTTACCGTTTGTAACGCCAAGATCCCGTCATCACAGACAAAAATGAATTACACCAGTGTGTTTAGAATGAAAAAAAAAATTGATTTTTCCATGTCCGTCTATCTGTCTGTCTGTCTGTCCGTCTGTCTGTCTGTCCGTCCGTCTGTCCGTCTGTCTGTCTGTCTGTCTGTCTGTGGCGCGGATTGCAGGCGCACGGATTGAGCTAGAGACTTGAAATTTTGCGCAGATCCGTTTTTCGTAAAATGCGAGGCTAAGTTCGTTAATGGGCAAAAACGGACCATTAGGGGGGGTACCCCCCATACGAACGAAATCGTTTTTTATTTAATGTTTTTCTGGGCTTAGCGGCCTAAATATTTTTTCGAAATCGTTTTTTGTGAATATCTCAAAAACGGTGCATCTTATCAAAAAAGTCCAAGAACAAAAGTTATTTAGGATATGATTCTACATAAAACTCCCATACATCAAAATCCGATTGGAATAAATTTTAAAAATTCTTATTGGAAATTTTGACTTCAAAGTGGAATTTTGGTACAACTGTTCGAATTTTGATACGAATATCACCATACGGGTCTCCAATGATTGCCAGATTGGCAATTATAGCTTTTGTTATGTTTAAAAATTATAACAGTAACATAACACTGGCATATAGGCCGTTAAAAATTGTTAATAATTGTTACCCAATACTAAAAGACAGAACTCCGAAAGATTGCGAATCAAACATTGTTTATAAAATTCCATGTGCAGGAAATAGTAGTAATGCTTGTAATGCTAACTACATTGGAATAACAAAAAGTCGACTTTCTGGTCATAAATCCGACATAAAGTCCAAAAATATGAACAAGACGGCTTGCTTATCTTTGAACCAGAACATTGCTTATCTTTGAACCATGCTCATGATTATGCTTCCGTAAAAATTTTATGCAAAGAGAACAATTACCATAAACGTATGACGCTAGAAGCTCTACACATTTACCACTCTAAGGATACAGTCAATAAAAGAGCGGACACTGACAACATAAATGAAACTTACTGTGCTCTCCTAAAGAGAAATTGAGCAATAATGTTTAAATTTGACACAAAAAGTTTTTTAACATTGACAAAGGCGGATGTCCTGATGCTGGACACAATATTTTAACAATATCGACTATATAAACTTTAATTAATTTATTTATTTAATTTCCATGTTTTACTGTTCGTTGTTTTATTTTATTATTATTGGTGAAAAAGTTATACATGTAGATTTTGTTCTTTTTTCGTTTTTTTTATATTAATTGTAAGTAAAAAAATTTTTTGTTGAAATAAATTGTAATAACAAAGTGTATTGGCAAAATAAAAGTCCTCCTGAAGAAGCCTGACGACAGTAGGCGAAACGTTGAGGTATTTAATCAAAATGTTCTAAAAAGGATTAATTAGTTTAATTCGCAGTAGTCCGATTGGATTTTAATGTATGGCTGAGTTATGTAAAATCCTATTCTAAATACATTTCACATATATAAATTTTTTAATGTGACTCATCGTTTTCAAGAAAATTCCAAAAATTCCAAAAATCTGGGGCAAGGAATGGTCCAATTTCGCCCGTTCAATAATTTAGCTTAACCTATTAGCAGAAACCCAACTATACAAAATTTCAAGTCTCTAGCTCACTCCTTGCGAAAGTTATGGTGTACAAGTTTTGGAATTTCTACTGGAAGTCCAAGCTTTTTTCTGTGGAAATGGTCCTTTTCGTACCATGTTCCAATAGGGTTTTTAATTGAAATTGTAATTGGAATGTACCACGAATTGAAAGTTTTGACGTACGCAATCAGTCATTGATTCTATCTATGTACCATATAGAATTCAAACTTCATTTTTCCTACAATTTCCCCCGATTTTCTCTAGCATTTTTCCTCCTTTTTTCCCTAGCATTTTTCCTTCAATTTTCTCAAATATTTTTTCTGCCATTTTTCTTAGTATAAATAAAATAAAATAAATATTTATCTAGTTTTTATTTCTGATACACAGCACAAAAAAAATTTCCTTTTTAGTGAGTTTTATTAAATAAAAGCTTTTTTTAATTAAAAACATAACAAAAGCTATAATTGCCAATCTGGCAATCATTGGAGACCCGTATGGTGATATTCGTATCAAAATTCGAACAGTTATACCAAAATTCCACTTGAAGTCAAACTTTCCAATAAGATTTTTTAAAATTTATTCCAATCGGTTTTTGATGTATGGAAGTTTTATGTAGAATCATATCCTAAATAACTTTTGTTCTTAGACTTTTTTGATAAGATGCACCGTTTTCGAGTTATTCACAAAAACTGTTTTCGTTCGTATGGGGGGTACCCCCCCTAATGGTCCATTTTTGCCCATTAACGAACTTAGCCTCGCATTTTACGAAAAACGGATCCACGCAAAATTTCAAGTCTCTAGCTTAATCCGTGCGCCCGAAATCCGCGCCACAGACAGACAGACAGACAGACAGACAGACAGACGGACAGACGGACAGACGGACGGACATGCAAAAATTAAATATTCTTATCATTCTAAACACACTGGTGTAATTCATTTTTTTGTGCGATGACGGGATCTTGGCGTTACAAACGGTAAGGCAAAGTTAATATACCCTTTGGTTTCACCATACGGGTATAAAAATCGCGCATAGTAGGGTTAAATGACTTTGATGATTGAACTTTTTAAATTTTAATTGCAATTTTAATACGAGCACTAGTTCTTACCTAAGTCGAGTATGTTGATTGCAAATCTCAATTTAGTTTTCTCGCTAAGCTGTAGAATCAAACTGCATTAAAATTATAGCTTGTATACAAAAATTGATTTCAGATTTGGAATCAGCGATAAAAAAATATCTCAAGTCAGTTGAAAAATCTCATGCAACAGAAAATAATTTTTTTCCCCAGTATTATCCGTCAATTTTAACTTTGAACTCTTTCAATTTTGTCAAAGTTCGCTTAGGGTTCTGTGTATACAATGGAAGTATAACACAGGCCAACACACATTTTGGTGCCGGCAATTTTTTAACTGTTCTTGGGTAATTTTTGGGTGGAGAATCCGAAATAGCCATCAGATTTTGTCTATCAGATCTAGTTTTTAAAATAGGAATTCTTTACTGTTTTTTTACCTCTATATATATTTTACGTTATAACTATGAGTATTGCCAGTAAAAAAAACACATATATTAAATATTTATTATAAAAAGTAGATTAACATACATTCATACTGATATTAGTCACTATCACCTACAAATTTTCGTTTATGCGACTGTCTAGCATGGAGTTTACTGGGGCAGTCTCGCTGAAGGCTCCAACAGTAGTCGGCCATCATGTGGCTATCCCATCGTCCTTGATATCGATCTTCCATAGTTTTAATATCCTGATAGAATCTTTCTCCCTGTTCTTCACTACAGTCACCTAAATTTTCTGGAAACCGATCTAGGTGGTTGTGGGGGTAGTGAATATGAAAATTTGAAAGCATAGTTTCCACTAATTCTATGTAATTGTCTGCTTTGTGATTTCCAAGAAAATTTTGAACTACTTGAACAAATGAACCCCAAGCGTTAGATTCAGTCTCATTCATTGATGTGGTGAACTGTGGATCTTTAATAAGTTGCCTTATTTGAGGACCATCAAATACACCAGCTTTTAGTTTTTCCGTGCTAATCCCAGGAAACTTACGTGACAAGTACCCAAAACAATTTCCACCTCGATCTAACGCTTTCACAAACTGCTTCATAAGCCCTAACTTGATATGCAAGGGTGGTAGTAAGATTTTTTCTCTCGTAACCAAAGGTTCATTCACTACGTTTTGTTTTCCTTGAACCATAGTATCTCTTAAAGGCCAATTTGTCTTAACCCAGTGCTGATCTTTAGCTCTGCTGTCCCAAAGACATACAAACAGGGGTACTTTGCTGTCCAAGGAGAAAGTTCACCATTTTCAAATCAACACAAATTGCCCACTGATGTTCTTCGTATTTAATTTGTTTCAAAACTTGTGCTATTGTTTTATACTCCTCTTTCATGGTAGTAGAATGTCCAATAGGAATTGAGGCTTATTTTCCTGAGTGAAAAAAGGCAGCAGATCCTTTTCTCTCTTACGATAAAATGTAACATTAGTGCCTGGATAAAGAAGGTTCTTTTCTTTTAATCTAGATGCCAGTAATTCAGCACACTCCTTTGAGAGGTATAGGTCTCTCATGAGATCGTTCAGTTCTTGTTGATTAAAACACTGAGGAGTTGTTAAATCTGCTTCAAATTCACTGTCGTTTTCTACTTCATCAGACGTTGATGTTTCCGTATTATCTTCCGGGATTTCGGATTGTTCCTATTTATGGCTTTAATATTAACGAGACAAAAATAGCAGTCATCATAATGGTTACGTGGTTCCCTCCAAACCATTGGTACACCAAATTTCAGGCACTTTCTGTTTCCAATTGTCCACTATCGCAAATGTTCAACACATGTTTTACACACCACATGTGGAGCCCAAGATTTATCTTGATCTCCCAAATGAACGCCAAAATAGGCAAGATAAGACCTTTTCTCAAATTCAGAAATAGTTTTTCTACTTTCTTTCACCGTGTATTCGCCACATACATAACAAAAAAACATCTGGATGGTTTACACAGCTACGCCTGCTTGTGGATGCCATTGTTTTAGTTTTAACAGAATAAAACGACGAAAATGTACACAAAATTATGACACAACTTTATTTGCCAAAACTACACAATAGACTAAGTCGAGAAGGATAAAGGTAGACTACAGGTACTATGTTTCCAACACCAATTAGTCGGGGTTGAGCAGGTATGGGGAGATCGGATCATGGGGAATTCCAAATATACAATAGGTAATAAAATTCATAGAATTAAGTAATGCGGGTTAACCAGTTCTAGGAATATTTGTTGACGGACACTTGCAGGTATATTTGGCTGATTAGATCCTAGTTTTAAGTACCAAATTTCTATTTTGAATTTTAAAGAGATGTTGATTTATTTATTTTTGCCTTTTATTAGAACTAAATTCAATTAGTCTCTATCTCAAAAACTAGAGCTGATAGAAAAAAATTGCTGCCAGTTTTAGAATCAGTACATTACGTATATCTAAACTCAGTTCTTAGATCTCAGGCACCAAAATTTTTTTTTTGTTGGCCTGTGTAATCGCTCATAATACGCTAAGAAATAAAATAGCGCGAAACACATATAATGGGATTACCAACCTTGTGCGAGTAAATAAGGATGTGTTACCAACCTTGTTTGAACAAATAGGATTGCCAACTACAAAATAAACAAACGTGTAGAAAACAAACCTTTCTATATCAAAGGACGTGTTTAAATGATTCGAATTTACGAATTTGGTTTTGGGCGAATTTTTAATAATTTAATTTTTGTTTCGCTCGTATTTGTATCCATCAAGTATGTTATAGGCAGAAACGTCCACTAAAACATATTAAAACGTGTAACTCAATGACTGTTTTGCCTGCAGTTATACATTTAAATATTTTTTTGTTAGCCTCAGCGATTGCTTTGAATGACCGTGAAAAGTAACCACATAAAACGAAAACAGAATATTTTACAAAAAACTTGATTCCACTTGTAATTATTTTTTTCTAAGTGCAGTTAATATTAAAATTGCGCTTCCAACTTATTATTATACTTACTTTTTACTTCGCGAAACAATCAAATAAATTCGCGCCAAAATACTATCAGATGATATTTACATAAAACACAAGTTGGCAACCATAAAACACAAGTTGGCAATTTCTCGTGTGATACAAAAAGTCGATCGGTAAAATAAAAAAAGATCAAGATCAATGCTGACTGTAGTTGTCATGTGTTGAGGACGAACTACAAGCATTATTTAGAGCAACACTAGTCGAGAAACGTCAAACGTTGGACGTTTTTGCACTTTATTTGCGTTTAACACTTTAATCCGATTTCAAAATGACATGAGGGTATTACTTTAATGCCATTATTTCACAAAAACCACTTTTAAAACGCGTACACTTCTTCTAAGTACCACTTTCGAAAACCCGATTTAACTTTTCCCCAATTTCATCAGAACTTTTTTTTCCTAAGATTTGGGATTGTGAAGTTGGCTGCAGAACTGCAATTTCATAATTGATAGCAGCAGTGAGCCCCATCACCTCAATTTTTGAGGTGATCGCGGGTAATTTTGATTTTATAGGGGGGTAATTTTGAAACATTTGCATGAAATAATAAAATTTGCTATTAGAAATATTAATAAAATTTGCTATTAGATTTCCGAAATCAAGAATTTGTATTATTGGGAAAAAAATTTATTATTGGAAAAAAATTCTATGGGAAATTGTTGATCTAATTTTTATATCCTTTTTATCCTTTTCCCATTCTTCCCCGGAAAAATTGGCATTATGGGGTTTTTAGGGTCGCTGATCACGAATCCGGTGTTAGATTTTTAAAAGTCTAATCGGAAAGTCCTGTAAGGATAACGCAAATATCCTTTTTTCAATTTTTCTCGCAAAAACTGGCTTTAGGAGGTTTTCAGGGTTTCTTATCACGAATCTGGTGTTAGAGTTTCAACATTCGAAACGGGAGGTCCTGTAAGGATAACGAAAATATCCTTTTTCCCATTCTTTCCCGGAAAAATTAGCAACATGGGGTTTCTGGGGTCGCTGATTACGAATCCGGCGTTTCAGTTTCAATAACTCTAACGAAAGGTTAGAGTGTGTGGTCCTGTAAGGATAACGCAAATGTGTCGTTTTCCCAATTTTTCTCGCAAAAACTGGCTTTGGGAGGTTTTCAGGATTGCTTATCACGAATCTGGTGTTGGAATTCCAAAATTCGAAACGGAAGGTCCTGTAAGGATAACGCAAATGCCCTTTTTCCAATTTTTCTCGCAAAAACTGGATTTGGAAGGTTTTCATGGTTGCTTATCACGAATCTGTTGTTGAAATTTCAAAATTCGAAACGGAAGGTCATGTAGGGATAACATTTTTTCCTAAAAATTTTTAAATTATTTATGGTTTTTTGGCATTCTAAAATTCATACAAAAAACTTTAAGCTGGGAACGTAGGGTCTACTAGTAAATTATAAAGGAGCAAAAAAATCCATATCGCAAAAAAAAAACATTTAAAATGTTAAAATTTTGTGTTGAGAACTGAGCTATGGGGTCTTTTGGTTATATTCAAAATACTTTAATAAAAAAGAGCCATATCCAGCCCTAAGGGTAAGTTGATGACAGTCACTGAGACATGATTGATCTTATCAATTGTCGTGTGCCTGACGATTAGACTTGCGCGACTAAAAATATGAGTTTTGTGTACTTGACATTCGTTTCATAAATTTGTACATTTACGAGCCTCAAAGCTTTCAACAATCCACTCTTCAGACTTTTTTGTTTCTTATATGAAGTACGTAGTATCAAAAGTATTGTACAGTACACTCGCGATTATATGTACAGGAAATTTTAAGCTGGTCATATAACAGAGTATTTAGTCTCAAACAGTCTAGTTTATCCTTAGATGCTTACGCATCCTTGGACAATTTTTTTGTGACAAATTTAAGAAATATTAAGAGGTATTCATTTCGAATTGCGGTCAAATTAGAAATGCTTGATTGCATACTAAAATGTGGCCTTTAGGCAGTCGCCATAAGAAAAAGGTATAATTCTAGGCGTGAGAAGGAGTGGTCAAATTAAATTCAGTTGGATGGAAGAGTTGTGTAAGAGTTTTTCTAGCATTTATATTTTGACCTTACTCACCGTTTTCCAGAGAATCTCAAAAATATTTTCATTTGAACGGCAGATTCTGGAAGGGCTGGATTAATTTTGCTCATCAACGAACTTAGTTTTCATTTTTTGAGAAACGCTCTTTGTCAAATTTCAAGTTCCTAGCCAAACTCGCGAGGAGTTTTATAAAAAAAGAAACGCAAAATGTAAAAGCTATTCGCACCAGATCTGTTGCAATCGACGAAATGGTTTATTATGTTTACGTTGATAACGATTAAGTAATTACAATTTTGTGCGCAAATGTACAAATTTATGAAATGAATGTCAAGTACACAATACTCATATTTTTAGTCGCGCTAGTCTAATTGTCAGGCACACGGCAATTGATAAGATCAATAATGTCTCAGTGACTGTCATCAACTGACCCTTTAGGGCTAGATATGGCTCTTTTTTTATTAACCCTGGACCCGTGTACTATAAAACTTCCATTTATCGTGTACTTGGGCACTCAGTGCCCAGATGTAATCTATATATATAAAAATGGAAGTTTGTTGGTTGGTTGGTTGGTTGGTTTGTTGGTTGGTTGGTTGGTTGGTTGGTTTGTTGGTTTGAGATTACAAAACTCAAGAACTACTGGACCGATTTTTACGCGGTTTTTTGCAAAATGATCTGTGTTGCCAGGAGCAGGTTTTTAGCTATGTAGATTTTGAAAATTCAAAACGGAAGGTCCTTTAAGGATAATGGAAGTATCCTTTTTCCCATTTTTCTCCGGAAAAATTGCCATTATGGGGTTTTTGGGGTCGCTGATCACGAATCCGGTGTTGGAATTTCAAAATTCGAAACGGAAGGTCCTGTAAGGATAACGCAAATATCCTTTTTCTCATTTTTCTCCGGAAAAATTGTCATTATGGGGTTTTTGGCGTCGCTGATCACGAATCTGGTGTTGAAATTTCAAAATTCGAAACGGAAGGTCCTGTAAGGATAACGCAAATATCCTTTTTCCCATTTTTTCCCGGAAAAATTGCCATTATAGGGTTTTTGGGGTCGCTGATCACAAATCCAGTATTGGAATTTCAAAATTCGAAACGGAAGGTCCTGTAAGGATAACGCAAATATCCTTTTTCTCATTTTTCTCCGGAAAAATTGCTATTATGGGGTTTTTGGGGTCGCTGATCACGAATATGGTGTTGGACTTTCAAAATTCGAAACGGAAGGTCCTGTAAGGATAACGCAAATATCCTTTTTCCCATTTTTTCCCGGAAAAATTGCCATTATGGGGTTTTTGGGGTCGCTGATCACGAATCCGGTTTTAGATTTTCAAAGTTCGAAACGGAAGGTCCTGTAAGGATAATACAAATATCCTTTTTCCGATTTTTCGCCGGAAAAATTGGTATTATGGGGTTTTTGGGGTCGCTGATCACGAATCCGGTATTAGATTTTCAAAATTCGAAACGAAAGTTCCTGTAAAGATAAATATCTTTTTTCCCGTTTTTTCCCGGAAAAATCGGCATAAGGGGGTTTTTGGGGTCGCTGATCACGAACCCGGTATTAGATTTGCAAAATTTGAAACGGAAGTTCCTGAAAGGATATCGCAAATATCCGTTTTCCCCGGAAAAATTGGCATTATGTTTGGGATCGCTGATCACGAATCCGGTGTTGGAATTTCAAAATTCGAAACGGAAGGTCCTGTAAGGATAACGCAAATATCCTTTTTCCCATTTTTTCCCGGAAAAATTGCCATTATGGGGTTTTCGGGGTCGCTGATCACGAATCCGGTATTAGATTTTCAAAATTCGAAACGGAAGGTCCTCAAAGGATAACGCGAATTTCCTTTTTAAAAATTTTCTCGCAAAAATTGGCATTAAGGGGTTTTCGGGGTCGCTGATTACGAATCCGGTGTTTCAGTTTCAATAACTCTAACGAAAGGTCCTGTAAGTATTACGTTGATTTTTGAGTTTTTTAAGTTGATTTTTTGGTATTCTAAATCTATAAGTGCAAAAATTAATAGACTCAAAAACTACTGGACCGATTTTTACTTGGTTCATTGTAAAATGATCTGCGTTGTCAGGAGCGAGGTTTTAGCTATGCTGGATTCTCAAAATTCGTAACGGAAGGTCCTGAAAGGATAACGCAAATATCCTTTTTTCCGTTTTTCCCGGGAGAAATCGGCATTAGGGGGTTTCCGGGGTCGCTGATCACGAATCCGGTATTAGATTTTCATAATTCGAAACGGAAGATCCTGAAAGGATAACGCAAATATCCTTTTTCCCGTTTTTCCCGGGAAAAATCGGCATAAGGTGGTTTCCGGGGTCGTTAATCGCGAATACGGTGTTAGGTTTTTAAAATTCTAAACGGAAGGTCCTGTGAGGATAACGAAAATGTCTTTTTTCCAATTTTTCTCGCAAAAACTGGCTTTGGAAGTTTTCAGGGTTGCTTATCACGAATCTGGTGTTGGAATTTCATAATTCGAAACGGAAGGTCCTGTAAGGATAACCTTTTTCCAAAAACTTTTTAAGTTATTTATGTTTTTTTGGCATTCTAAAATTTATACAAAAAACTTTTAGCTGGCAACGAAGGGTCTGCTAGTTCTAATATAAAATGTATGGCTGGTTTGTTTAAAAATCATAAAAATTGGTTTATTCGTTAAACAAGTAGAAATACAATGGGAAAATATAATTTGCAAAAATCGACTGAGAATATAGACCACCTTGTAAGCTCGCGAATCTGCTACTCGACATCTCCAACAAATCATGTACTCCACGAAAGACAATGCAATACATGACAACAATGCAATATAAATATTATTATATAAATAATATAACAATACAATATAATATCTGCATACAAGAAAAATCATAAAAGGGGAAAAACCCAAAGCTGTAGTCAAATAAAAAAAAAATCATACAAAATGTACTGACGTGGGCACTGAGTGCACAAGTACACAATATTACGCTTTTTTTTGACAGCTACCTCAACCCCCCCGGAGATATGCAATTTAGATTTTTTTTTGTACTCTAAATTACAGTATCTTTCCGAAATATATTGCATTTCATCATATTCTTTATTAAAAATATGGTTAATTTCGGTTCGAAAATCGTTCTGGGCACTCAGTGCCCAGTACACGGGTCTAGGCGTCAGCAGTCATTTCAAACTATTTTTATGAGGTTTGTGACCACAAATCGTTCTAGTGAAAGTGAGTTTTTGACAATCCCTCGGATTCCAGTAAAGTAAAATTGTGCCGTGAGTTCAATATGAAATGGCTAGATTAATTTTTGTCAGTTCACAAAATATAAAATTTAGTGGAATTGGCAATAAATAGCTGGTAAAGTCTAGTGAACAAAGTGATATTTAGTGAAATTAGTTTACGGGTTGCAAAATTAAAAGAAATTATATGCATTTGTGGCCATTTGTAAAGAAATGTACTTGCACTTAATTCTGGGTGATTGCGTTCAGTGTTTTCCATGACCTGTGCAATAATAATTATATTTGAAGTTTTCCAAACGATTTATTTGAGAGGAAAAGGTTCTTCAGGTGTCAGTTTATTAAGTAGCCTAACATATCGTATTTAAAAAAAAAATATTCTAGCCGCAAATTACCAAAACAGTGACATTTTTAAAATTTGTTTTTTTGGTTTTTTACTTTTTTGACAAAAACTATTTCTTACAAGTATGTTGTATAATAAATATGATAGATCATTGAGTTTTCTGCATTTTTGCCTTTTACTGTAAATAATTATCTCGTACCGTTCTCAAAATATTAACGAAATTCAAAACACCCCTTCCGACTACTTGTAAATATATATGTGTGTGTAACTTTCCCGAGTTCGTGGCTTCTTATATCTCGCAGGTTTCGGCTCTGTCCAATAAGTATATAGGTAAGTGGGTTCTGTATATTTTAAACAATTAACGCTACAATTATGGTTAGCTCAATTGCTAAGTGTATTGAACAACAATCTATTGGACCGGATTAGAATCCTGTGTAGCTAAACCGAGAAGGATTTGAACACAAAAACGTATTTTCGCAATTTTACAGCGCATTTTTAAATATAGAAAAATGGTTCAAAATCGAAAAAGTTCTTCTTTAAAATATCTTTTTGTGCAATACCATATCTTGAATGGTTTATTTCTTATTCAGCCTTATTCCCCTAGCCGGCGGGACGTGTATGCCTCGTTTCCCGCAGAAAATTTGCATTCTACTAAACGCACTTGTCCCGGCGTGTGCCGTGGTGCTGAATACGTTTTACTTTTGGTATCACGCTAAACGCACCCGCGAATATTTTGACATTTCCATACATTTATGTCCCGCGACAAAATTGTCGCCTGAAAGTGCAAGTTTCGACAACAATGTAAGTTTTAATTCTAAATTAAATACATTTTAATTAGCTTTTAATAATTTTTGAAGGGCAGGAAAAACTAACCAGGCGCAAAATCGCATTTTAATGGATAAAATGCAACTCAATCCGGATGTTGCTAAAGGTTTCACCAAGCGACCCGCTGGTGAATTAAAGGAGTTTTGGATACAATTATCGGGCGAATTAAACGAGTTAGGACCACCAGATAAAGATATAACTAAAGGGTGGTTAAATTTTAAGGGCCGATGTTGAATGTGAACCACACCTAAACGTCAAGTTTTTTCTGCATTTCATTTGACATTTTTCAATTTCAGACTGCCAATAATACACCAAGTTGTTTTTTTAGCAGACTGCTTTTCACATATTTATTGAAATATATTGAATTATTTACAAAAAAGTATTGTTAGTTTTAACTTTTTGATTTAAAACATATTGGCTATTCCATCCCTTATTCGGACAGCTTCATTCAAATACGCTGTAGTGTGTGATGGCTGCAGGGTTTCATTATCAAAAGCATCTATAAAAACATTTTCAAAATCCTCATTTGATATTTTGTAATGCAAACATATGTTGTGCAATGCACAACATACATTAACAATTTGTGATGCTTTTTTTGATTTATAATGCAAAGCTCTAGCCGCTAATAAGCATCTGAATCGATTTTTCAGTACCCCAAACGTACGTTCTATAATATTACGACATTTTGTGTGCTTTTCATTATACCTACTTTCAGCAGTTCCAGCAATAGGTGCTCGAAATGGTGTCATTAGCCACGGGTCAAGTGGATAAGCGGCATCACCTAAAAGTTTTGTAAATTTTAGACTTGATAAAAGACTTAGTATTCAAATACCTAATATCCAAGTATTTCTGTTCAATCCTTTTTTGAAACAGTCATCGAAATATACCCGAAATTCACTTATATTCCAAATGTGTGCATCATGATTGGCTCCTTGAAAGTTGGCATTTACGGCTCTAATACACATTTTATGATCACAGATCTTAAGGAAAAAAAATTATACCGAGCATTGACAATTTTTAATTAATTATACTTACAACCAAAACATTTAAACTATAAAAACCTTTTCTATTAAGAAACAAGTGCTTATTTTCAGTCGGTTGCAGAATTTTAATATGGGTTCCATCTATGCACATTACCACATTTGGGAATCCTGAGGTATTCATGAAATGGCTTTTTGCTTCTTCAATATCTTGTTGAGTCATTTGCAAAATTATCCATTTTTCACACAATTTTGTTTCCATAACATTTAGCATTTGTGTTAATACCTTCGAAAATGTGGGTTGAGCAAGCCCTATTTTAAAATCAGATCCAACTGCATTTTGGTAACTGCCCTCTCCAAAGAATTTTAGACACGCTGCGAGTTTTATCTCAGGCGATACTGAATCAGTTCTCACTACTGGCCCTATTTCATCCTTTATTTCGCGGAGCACATAATCAAAAGCTTCCTTATTAAACCGGAAATTTCTTTTAAAACTAAAACACACATAATACAGAAACTCATGTTAAATAAAAAATTTAAAACTTTTTTTGAACTTGCTCGTCATCAGACATCTCCATTAAATCAGTGGCGTTTCTAATTAATTTTCGCATTTCCTTTCCACTCCTATCGGAACTTTCATTTTCTGCACCAAAATAAACCATAATAGAATCCATTTTTACGGGAGATTTAAATTTAAGTTTCAGTATTTCGAATCTCATAAAAAATATTTGAACGTATACATCAAATCAGCTAATTGTCAAAAAATTCAGCGCGGGGCTGAATAAAACTGCGTTTCTACGTCTACTAGAATAAGAAAATTTCATTCGATCGAGAAAAAATTTGCGTGGCGTTACACGTCCCGCCGGCTAGGGGAATAAGGCTGATTATCTTTTTTTGTAAAGATGAAAAAAGTGTAAAATTCTAAAAATTTGTATAGGGTTTGACAATAGCGTATGACTCTTTCAGTATGCACACATTTTAAAAATCATGCATTTTTCGGCATTTGGTAGATAGTGTTACCCATACCAAGAAAGGGCATTTCCTATTTGGGCGGTATTGCCAAAGTAATATTGATTCGCTTACCAATTCAGTACAATGTTGCTAAACCTTGGGCGTGGTAACACTGATCGTGTTCCTCCAGGCCGAGCATGTCAGTCTCTCTCCTTCCATCTGAAACTATATTAGTGAGTATGAGCAAACGACTTACTCTTTGGTGTCACTCCTTTGTAGTTACTCACACACGCAGAAATATTACCTAAACACGACAAATGGGAATTGATTGTGCGACAACCGGACGGAGGGAAGAGACGGACTCGATTACCTCCGTGAACGTGATGGACAGAGACGAACTCAATGTCAGAAGGATATCAGTTCATCGGGCAGAGACGGACTCGATACCGGATGATTACTGCTGTGACAGGCAGAGACGAACTCAATGCTGGGCCATGGGTGAGCGTGTCATCGTAACGAATACGATGCTGCAGACAGAGACGGACTCTATGTCAATTAAGTGGACGAAACCGGCCCAATGCACAACCCTTTTCCCCTTTGCCTATTTTGCCTTAATTGGTCTCTAAGAACAACACTAATTACTCGTCGCGCCATCACCACCAAGCGACACTATAAATCTCAACTATAAACTAACGCTTATCATCTCAAGTACCAACTAAAGCTAATCCAGCACGAAATAATACCAAATCTCACCTGCTAATAATTCTCCCTTTTCTCGCTTCTCACTACGCCAATGAATAGGACAATACTAAACTAACCCAACTTTTCTTACAGTCGGGTACGAATCGTTGCCTTACAGTGACGTGGAAAATTGATTATTAGTTTTCGAGGTTATGTTAATTACCTTGTCCAGTCGTCATTGTAACAACTCGGCCGTCCTGACATCCAAATCGTCCTCGATTTCGTCTTCTTCATCACTCTACTGCTCATCACTTTCCTCCTCTGACTCGTCATCGTCTGAATCGATTTCTCCTGGCTTTACATATCGCTTCAGATGATCTGCGGCTTCTATGTTTTCGAAAGCCCTTTTGCCTCGCAGTGCTCCCGTTAGCTCCGCAATAACATAGCGGTCATTTGGTAAGACTCTTTTAACTTCGAACGGTCCTTGGTAAGGTGGTAATAATTTTCTGCTTTGCCCATCAGAATTGATGGGTTTTTTAACAACGACGAAATCACCAACTTTATATTTCTTCGCGGGGACATGTCGTTTATCATATCGCACCTTTTGTGCTTTTTGGTTTTTATCTATTCTTGTCGCTGCGTCCGTTCTGGCTTGAGTCAAATCTTCGCAATGAGGTCTTTCATCTTGCACTTCCGTCGACAGCTGGGCGTCAGCGGCCGCTCTTGGTCTATACCCAAATAATAGTTCACTGGGTGTCTTCTTCGTCACGCTGTGGGCAGAATTATTGATCGCGAATTGAACTTGTTGGATCTTTTTGTCCCACTGATAGTCGTCATTGGTTGATGTCGCTAATGCTGACAGAATTGTCGAATTGAATCTTTCGACTTGCCCATTGGCTCTCGGGGTAGCCACGGCGTTCATAATGTGTTGAACTCCTTTACCATCGCAGTATCTGCGGAAGAGATGCGAAGTATAGCATGTACCGCGGTCTGTAATTATTCGATTGGGTACGCCGAAGTAATCGATAATGTCATCGAAAAACTTTAGTACAGGCATTGTTTTTGTATCTTTAACGGCTCGCAACAACGTGAATTTCGTGAATGATTCCACGGCGACAATGATGTACTGTTTTCCACTCGTCGTGGCATGCGCGTAGAATTTGTTTTCGCATAGTTTTGGGTATCACCCACTGCTGACCGGTGCTTGTTTTTCTATAGACTCTTTGATTTTCCAGACAATAGTCCTTGTGAATGGAGCGTTCGTAATCCGTAGATGGTTTCTTATTCAATATTTCGTGTATCTGCTTGAGTTTTTCATCGCTAAGCTGATTGGCTAACACCCAATCTGCTTGTTCAATTCGTAGAACGGTGTGTTGAGGTTCTTCCGGCGGTATATTTTCAACTGGGTTTCTACTCATCGCGTCTACGTGGCGCATTTTATTACCTGGGCGATGTTCTACGGTAAAGCGGAATTCTTGTAATGAAAGCCACCATCGCGCTATTCGTGGTACTAAATCCCGTTTGCTTGCTGCTGCGGTTATTGCGTTGCAGTCCGTGATGACTTTGAAATCTGAGTCGAGTAAGTACGTCCGGAACTTTCTAAGAGATTCGACCACCGCCAGGCACTCTAGTTCATAGGAGTGATATTTTTGTTCCGGATTTGTAGTTTGGCGACTGTAGTACGCCACTGGCTTCAATTTTCCATTGTCTTGCCTTTGCAAAAGCATTCCGGCTAACCCAATTTTGCTTGCATCGGTATGCACCTCAATTGACGCGGTCGGGTTAAAAATCGCGAGTATCGGTTTTTGAGTCAAGAGTTGTTTTAAGAGCTCGAAGGCTCGCGTTTGCTCTTCGTCCCAACACCATTTAGAATCTTTCCTCGTTAATTTAGTCAACGGTTTGACTATTGTTGCGTAGTCTTTGACGAAGTGGCGGAAAAATCCAGTCAAGCCAGTGAATTGGCGGACCTGGTGAACGTTTTTTGGAGTCGGAAATTGCGACACACTATTGATTTTGGTTCGTCCAGGTTGTATACCGTCGACTGAGATTTCAAAACCTAGATATGAGATTTTAGTCTCAAAGAAATGGCATTTGCTGGGGTTAAGCGTTAGGTTGGCGTTACCAATTATGTCGAGAGCTTTACTGAGTCGTTCTAAACCGTCATTGTCTAATTGGTCGTCCATCCTTGGAAGGGGAAAATGATTTTGTTTGATCTTGGCGTTTAACTTCCTATAATCGATGCATAGGCGCTCTTCTCCATTCTTCTTTTTGACGAGAAGGACTGGTGATGCGAATGCGGAGGTGGACTCCCTAACGATTCCGTTTTGAATTAGGTCATCGACGATAGAACGGACCTTATTCCGTTGCTCTATGCTCATACGGTACGGACGGTAAGTTACGGGTTCGTCATCAGTGAGAGTTATTTCAAATTCAGCGGCTGTCGTATAACCGAGATCCCGCGTGGTGGTTGAGAAGCAATGTCGATTTTTTTCCAATAACGCGAAAAGTTGTTCCTTTTGGTTTGCGCTTAAAGTCGAGCCGATATTAAATGTTTTTATTTCAAACGCCGGGTGTTCTTTGCTGTGATCAATTTTAAGAATTGTCGAGAACTCATCGCTTAATTCAAACCCTGGTCGTCCTCTAGCTATGGGAAACTTTGGTTTTATCAGAAGGTCGGAGGTGGAGGTATTAATGACGGGTAGTACACATTTTTGATTGTCATGATTGCTGACTACACACCTCGGAATACAGTACTCTGAATTTTCTTTTAATCGCACACTCGTGTCGATATATATTTCACCTTGATACTCGGTTCGGCAGATCACGTTGGCAGTATGTGTGGAATCACGACGGCTTCATTTCCCCACATGGGAATTGAAACGGGTGGTAAATCGACGACAGTTTGGGGCAGAATCGAATCGAATTGCTCGTAAACTCGCAATGATTTATCGTCCTTGAATATTCGAATGTGAGACTTTTCAGTAAAAGGTTGCCCTATGATGACAGGAATTCCTTGGATATCGTCTTCCACTACCTCGAAATTACAGATAGCTGATGCCTGGTCAAGTTGAATTCGAACATCTTTAAGTTGACCTAGAGTACGTGAAGTTCCACCACCGAATCCTTTTATAATTTTGCGCGTTTGATGTGGTTCACACTTCAATTTATCCATGGTACTTTTGGACATAAGGTTACAGTCAGATCCCAAGTCAACAAAAGCAGGAACAACAAAGCCATTTATTTTAGCATTCATAAAATATTTCATACCTGGTTGTTCAGCTGATGCTACTGTCAAGACCTTCTTGACGTTTTCACCTTTGGTTGACGTTAAGGGGTTTTTGTCTCGTTCGTTCCGGCTGAAATTACTGCTTTTCTTGGGGCAGAGGAACGATAAATGCCCACGATCACCGCAATTGTAACATCTTCGCGAATTATTGGAGTTAGCCGTTCTATTTGATGATCTGTCAAAAGTCCGGCGTTCACGATAGTTGGGCACACACGCTGGTTTCTTAAAAGGCTTCTCGACTCTGTTTTCCCGTCGGTTATCATCCAAAGTCTTCAAAAATCGGAGTAATTCGTCGGGGTCTTGATAGTCGCCTACTTTTGCAGCAGCCTGAATACTGGAGTCGGGGATTCCCGCGATTATACATGATACGGCTTTACGTCCGTAAATGTCACACGCGTTTAGCATTGATAATTTATCATAGTAATATTGCAAAATCGATTCATTTGTTGATTTAATTCGATTTATCATGTCTTTCACTAGTTTGGCGAAATCACGTTCAGTGGGAAAAGCTTTGAGTAACTTCTCCTTCCATTCGTTCCATGTATAATTGACACTAGGGAGGCTTTGATACCATGTCAGCGCATAGCCTTTCAGTCGACTTGTCGTATAATATGCGGTTGTTACGTCATCCCAATTGTGGATTTGCCTCAATTCCTCAATTTTTGTTATCCATCGTCGCATGTCATTGCTCTTATCTTCTGGATAGAAAAAAGGAATCGCGTCGGCATTCACTCTCGCTTGGCCGGGATCGGACCCGATTGCTTGGACGTTTGTTGCTAAGGTGTTCATCAATTCGGCCATATTGGCCAAAGTCGAATTTACCGAGATATTTGACGAAAAATTCGTGGATGCGTCAACACCTTCGTTGATTAAATGCTGATTTGCCCTTGCGCGTTTGGCCACGGGCTGAATTGACTCGACGATCCAATTTTTCTCCGACGCCATTTTAAGCGTTTGCTACAGAATTCAACATGAAATTTTCCACTAATAATTGATCGATATTATTCAATTTCTTCCCGAATTCTAAAACAAATACTGGCCCCGTAAAGTAAATTTTATTTGGCTAATTTCACACAGAATATTAATCGAAACAACCTATAAAAATTAGTTTTGAATTGTTTTCGTGCACAACATCCGATCGAACTTCAAACGAATTGAAAACTAAATGGCGGACTAGCTTCAACGTTCTCCAACGTTTTATTGCGTTACTGTACTGACTTGCATTATCACATAGCACAGAGAGAGACAACACATGGCAGGCCGGAGTCATCCCACTTCTGAAGTTGTTACCCATACCGAGAAAGGGCATTTCCTATTTGGGTGGTATTGCCAAAGTAATATTGATTCGCTTACCAATTCAGTACAATGTTGCTAAACCTTGGGCGTGGTAACACTGATCGTGTTCCTCCAGGCCGAGCATGTCAGTCTCTCTCCTTCCATCTGAAACTATATTAGTGAGTATGAGCAAACGACTTACTCTTTGGTGTCACTCCTTTGTAGTTACTCACACACGCAGAAATATTACCTAAACACGACAAATGGGAATTGATTGTGCGACAACCGGACGGAGGGAAGAGACGGACTCGATTACCTCCGTGAACGTGATGGACAGAGACGAACTCAATGTTAGAAGGATATCAGTTCATCGGGCAGAGACGGACTCGATACCGGATGATTACTGCTGTGACAGGCAGAGACGAACTCAATGCTGGGCCATGGGTGAGCGTGTCATCGTAACGAATACGATGCTGCAGACAGAGACGGACTCTATGTCAATTAAGTGGACGAAACCGGCCCAATGCACAACCCTTTTCCCCTTTGCCTATTTTGCCTTAATTGGTCTGTAAGAACAACACTAATTACTCGTCGCGCCATCACCACCAAGCGACACTATAAATCTCAACTATAAACTAACGCTAATCATCTCAAGTACCAACTAAAGCTAATCCAGCACGAAATAATACCAAATATCACCTGCTAATAATTCTCCCTTTTCTCGCTTCTCACTACGCCAATGAATAGGACAATACTAAACTAACCCAACTTTTCTTACAGTCGGGTACGAATCGTTGCCTTACAGTGACGTGGAAAATTGATTATTAGTTTTCGAGGTTATGTTAATTACCTTGTCCAGTCGTCATTGTAACAATAGTAAATGACAAAATCTTAATACACATGTCATAAATTTTACCGTAGAACTATTATTTGATTTATTTTTCAAATCCTGAAATTTTCATTGCAAGTAGGGTTACCAACCATACTCTTTTAAGAGTACTAGTACTCTTTTTCAACCCCTGAACTATTATACTCTAACTTTTTTTAAAAAAGTACTTTTAATACTCTTTTTTGATGCAGAAATAGAATAAAGAAAAACCACTTAAAAATTCAAACATAATAGTTCACTGAACTTATTTATAACATTAAAAAATCAAGTACAATTTTCACTGATTATTTGGCATTTTCATATATTGTTTTTTGAAGACGAATTGTAATTGACTGTTATATTGCCCAACTATATTCGCATAGAACACAAAATCGCTTGAAGAGGTAATACCTTTTCCTTAAGGATATAAATTTGACACACACATATGAACTCTTAAAAATATGTCAATTTTTATTCTGAATTTTCTCTCATAAAGCTGTCGTGGAAAGATTGTTTTCTTTAATTGAAAGTCAATGGACAGAAGAAAGAAATAGGTTAGATGTGCGGAAAAGCTCATGGCTGCTACGGCTGGAGTGGCTGCAATGGGTATTTATTTTTTGGAAGTTGAAATTCAATTTTGTTCTATATAGAATGGATTAAATGAAAATGTTAGTCTGCTTATGATTAGTTTGTGGCTACACTAGGACCTAAGTCGAATACGCCCGTAAAGCACACTGATTTTTTTTGATATTTACAAAAAACGAGGTTTTATTTCAGATTTGATAAAAATACTCTTTTTCAAAGTAAGAAATACTCTTTTTTCAATTCGACGAGATGGTAACCCTAATTGCAAGTCCTCTGTCACAATACCTCCTATAAACAAGATTTTTTAATTTGACTTTTACTAAATATGGTACATTTTTGACTGGAAAGACTGCCATATAACATTTTTAAAGGTGGTAAAGACAGAAATAACCACTTAAAAAATTTGATTCCAGAAAAATGGGATAACAAAAACTTTCTTTCACAAACATCAGGGAGGCTATTCTCGGAACGTTTCGGATTTTTCGTTACGTTACGGATTACGAATTACGAATCACGCCGAAATGTTTTTTTCCGTAATCTAAATCCGAAACGTTTGAAAGATCGTATTCTGGTCACGAAACGTTTATGTTTCGGAATTATATTCACCATATTCACGAGCTGTCAAAACGGAAATATTTGAATAGTTTTGTTTTGTTTATATTTATTAACTAGTGTTTAACTTGTATTAGAGTAATTTTTCATTAATTTAATTTCAGTTAATAATAATTGACTAGTGTTCAACGTAAGTAATAGTGTATTATGAGTGATTTTTGTTTATTTGTTGATTTTAACTTTTGTTATCGTTTGTTAGGGGGGAGGGAGTGGTTTGATTGAATTTTTATGTATAGAGTTATGTAAAATCGCATTCTAAACATATTTTACATTTATAAACTTTTCGATATGAAGCGCTGTTTTTGAGACAATTGTAAAAAACTGTTTCATTTGAATGGCGGAGGGGGGAAGGAGTGGTCCGATTTTCCCCGGCCTTACTGTTTACGAGAAACGCTACTGTACGAAATTTCAAGTCTCTGGCTCAATCCTTTTGAAAGTTAGGGTGTTACTTTTACTTCATATAATAATTCCATTCGAAAATCATTCTTTTGCGATAAATTCGTGAGCGAATTTTAATTTTCCATTCGTAAAATTTTCCATTCCATTCGCGAATAGAATTTTAAAAATACGAGAATGGAAAAATAAAATTCGTGAGTGAATGAAAACTAAAATTCTCGTGCTAATCATTTGCAAATGAATGAATGAAAAAGAATTATTCTCCGTATTATGCTTATTACACGATTAAAATTATGCCCGCATCGAATAACAATAAACAACGGACGCGAAACGATAACTCACAGCACACAAACGTTTCGGAAAGTAACATTTGAACGTTTCGGATGGATCCGAAACGTAATATTTTGATATGTTTCGGATATTTCCGTAATCTAAGTCCGAGAATACGGTTTCGTATAAAGTGGTGGATTGCTTCGTAATGTTTGAGACGTCATTTGGAGCAATATAGGCAGTACGTACATCACATAGAGGTCTTTTTCCACTGCACCACAAACGTTTCGGAAAAATCCGTAACGTTCCGAGAATAGCGTCCCAGAATTTGCTAAAACAAAAAAATCGTCTGAGTGCAGTGCAAGAACTAAAATTTTTGTGTCAGGAATTTTTAATTAACTATGCTTATTTAACTCATTATAGTTCAAGACATAATTTGTTACGACGTGCGAGATATTTAAAAATAACATATACTCCTTTCGTCAAATGCTCTCGTTCTACCTTATAGACATTTTCTTTATTTTTAAAAAATATGAGAAGATTCGACTTATTTAAGAAAGTTTTGAAATAGTAACTTGTACCACAATAGGATCAAAGGTTTTTTTTATCTTTAGATTTGGTTTTATGCGAAACAGCTCCAACTGTTCCCTAAATTCTTTTTGTAAAAGCTTTTTGTAATTTTGTCATCATATTGGTGTTTTTAAACTAAAAAATGAATATTTTCATCTGTAAAAGTAATATGGAAAAGCAATAATTAATGCCTCCGACAAGTGTCTGTCATTAAAAATTTAACCCATCCTAAATGTGAGTTGATTGACTGTCGTCGCCTACATTGCATGCATATGCATGTAAATCGCATGAGGCCTGCACTAATTTTCGATCTCAATTAATGGCACGTGCATCACAAACAAATGCTATTACGGTCAATGACACTCTCGCTCGTAACATATTTGTGCTATTCCCTTCCTCTTTATGCAATGCGCATGGATTTAAAGAGCGTGTCGGAAAACTAAACAATCGCTCACTCTAAAATGAACTACACTAAAGGTATTTCTTGCTCTTACGGCAGGAATTGGAAATGCATGTGTGTAAACTGGCTTCGGTTGCCTTGACTTGAAAAGGGTTATTTCATCACCACAATAATAAAATAGTTATGCGATCGTATTTTCTTCTTTACTTTCAATTCTCACACTTTGTTCTTCAGTTGACAGAACAGCCGCACACCAGGTTCTATTTCAGTGAACACAAATTATTTATTAAAATTGTGTTTCTATCCTAGTTGCATATTTAAGGGTATAAATGCTTTATAAAAATATCAGAAACTTTCTTCTACAAAATCTACGACCCTTGTGCAATTTACGTTATAGCCCTGTCGTATTGTCAACCCAATACAACCTCCCAATAAATTGTTGGTTCATCCAAAAATATCAAACATAACAAAAGCTATAATTGCCAATCTGGCAATTATTGAAAACCCGTATGGTCATGAAAGTGAACAGCGAACAGTTGTATCAAAATTCCACTTTGAAGTCAAACTTTCCAACAAGATTTTTTAAAATTTATTTCAATCGGATTTTGATGTATGGGAGTTTTATATAGAATCATATCCTAAATAACTTTTGTTCTTGGACTTTTTTGATAAAATGCACCGTTTTCGAGATATTCGCAAAAAACGTTTTCGTTCGTATGGGGGGTACCCCCCCCCCCCCCCCCCCCCCTAATGGTCCATTTTTGCCCATTAACGAACTTAGCCTCGCATTTTACGAAAAACGGATCTGCGCAAAATTTCAAGTCTCTAGCTCAATCCGTGCGCCCGCAATCCGCGCCACAGACAGACAGACAGACGGACAGACAGACAGACAGACGGACAGACAGACGGACGGACATGCAGAAGTTAATTATTTTTATCATTCTAAACACACTGGTGTAATTCATTTTTATGTGTGATGACGGGATCTTGGCGTTACAAACGGTAAGGCTAAGTTAATATACCCTTTGGTTTCACCATACGGGTATAAAAACAGAGATCCAGGTCGAATTGAGAACCTTTTCTTTTTTGGAAGTCGGTTAAAACGGAATAAACTTAGGATGTCTGCGAAAGAGATGTTTACCTTCATTCACTTTTTACCTTTAATGATTGGCGATTTAGTGCCCACTGATAATGAAATTTGGAATTTGGTTTTGACGCTCTTAAAAATAATAGATATTGTCTTACAGAATCAATTTACAAATGATAAATAGACATATTTAAACAAATTGATTGAACATCATAACAAAAAATATCTTGAAATTTTTAAAACCAACTTAAAACCAAAGTATCATTTTCTTTTGCATTATACTAGGACAATTAGAAGCAGTGGCCCTTTGAAGTTTTTGTGGACGTACAGATTTGAAGGTAAACATAAAGAAATAAGATGCTACGCCTAAAATATTACGTCTAGAAAAAAAATATAGCGTACACTTTAAGTATTAAATCTAGTTTAAAATTCTCAAAATTTCTTGTAGATTTTAAATGTGGTTTTTCAGAGGATTATCATTTTGATAACATAGTTGTTTTTAATTTAAAAATGGAAAAATACTTTAATTTGAATGATAATATTAATGAATTTGTAGAAGCTACACTGAGAGAACAGAAATCTATATTTTGAGTGCCAATCACTACAATGTTAGTACCCGTCACTACTGACGTAGTGTCAAATTCTCATATAGGGCATCTCACTACATCATAGTGGCAAGAATTTCGTGAGAAGTAGGGAATCAGAAAAGCTTTTCCCCAGCGGGAATTTTGGTAACCACTTACGTGGTAGTCGATGATTTCCTTACGAGAAATTGAATAAATGAAAACGCTTATATATAAAAGTAATGAATTATTAGAGAAATCGTATTCACTCAGTGCACAAAATATTTCCTCTTACATAATTATCAATTATTAATTCGAGCAAAATTGTTGAACTAATAAGCGCTTACAAAATGTACGGAGTGTTGCAATAAGTCATTTCCTTGCTCGGTTCGATCATTTATGAAGTGAAGTGAAGACTTAGTGATAAAAGTACGTTTTTGTTTTTGATTTGTAGAAGTTGTAAGAAAAATAAAAGGAAATGTTTGTTCTGTAATACAAAAATTATTTCTTATTATGTTCCGTTTTTATACCCGTATAGTAAAACTAAAGGGTATATTAACTTTGTCTTACCGTTTGTGAATTACACCAGTGTGTTTAGAATGATAAAACATAACAAAAGCTATAATTGCCAATCTGGCAATTATTGAAAACCCGTATGGTGATTTAAGTGAACAGCGAACAGTTGTATCAAAATTCCACTTTGAAGTCGAACTTTCCAATAAGATTTTTTAAAATTTTTTCCAATCGGATTTTGATATATGAGAGTTTTATTTATTTATTTAATTACATTTCGTCAACAAAAACTGACTATTTAAGCGAGTAATACAATTTTTAAAAACAAAAAGAGTAAAAAAAATATATATTTTATACATATGTTCACTAATATGAGCAAAAAAGGAAAAAAAAATTATTTTAACAAAGCTTTCAGAGATTCTAAGCTAACACAAAAATCAATATTATAATACATAGAGTTAAATGAACGCGACATAGACGATACTGGTTCATTTAAGCCGTAATTCGTACGATGGTGACGAATACTTAAAAAATCAGAGTTTCTGAGCATTCTAGTAGGTGCCATTATATTAATTTTGGACAATAGGTGAGGGGAGCTAACCAACCCCGTCAGTAATTTAAATACAAAGCATATTTTAAAATTTTGCCTACGCTCTTTTAGCGATTTTAAATCAAGTAGCCTTAATCTACTGGCATAAGGGGGGAGAATTAAGGAGTTTTCCCAAGGCAATTTATTAAGAGCGAATCGCAAAAACTTTTTTTGGACACTTTCAATTCTATCCGCATGAATAGAATAAAATGGGTCCCAAACAATAGAACAATACTCCAAAATAGGACGAACGAAACAAAAGTATAACAATTTAGTAATAAAAGGGTCAAAAAATTCTTTGCACCATCTTTTTACAAACCCAAGAGTTGAATTGGCTCGACTCACCATATGATTAATGTGGTCCACGAAAGTAAGGCGAAAGTCAAAGAATACACCAAGATCCTTAATTATATTAATTCTAGATAAAATACTCCCATCAAGGGAATAGTCAAAAAATAGAATATCTTTTTTTCTGCTAAAACTAAGAATGGAACACTTACTAACATTTAAGACCATACAATTTTTATCGCACCACACACAAAAATTATGCAGGTCAATCATTAAAAGACTATGGTCAAGCGTATTACACACAGTTCTATAAATTTTCATATCGTCAGCATAAATTAAAATACTACTGTAGAGAAATACTAAGTCGATGTCGTTTATAAATAAAATAAATAGTAGAGGACCAAGATGGCTTCCTTGTGGTACTCCCGATCGGTTCAAAATTGGCTTAGAACAAGAATTACGAAATAATACATTCTGTACCCGACCATTGAGATATGATTTAATCCACCTAATAAATAGTGCCGGGAAACCAAGAACAGAGAGTTTGTATAATAAAACATCATGTGATAATCTGTCGAAGGCTTTAGTGAAATCAGTGTAAACACAGTCCACTTGTAGCCCATCTTCAATGTTAGTTTGACAGAAAGTGGTAAATTCAGTTAAATTAGTTTCGGTAGATCTTTTTTTTACAAAACCATGTTGAAAAGGATTAATAATCGATTTTACATGGAAGTTTAAACGCGAACAAATGATAGCCTCAAAGAGTTTCGGAATACAGGACAGTTTCGCGATTGGTCTGTAATTTGAGATATCTTCTCGATTTCCTTTTTTGAAAAGAGGAATAATATAGGATGATTTCCATATCGAAGGGAAAATTCCAGATCGTATTGATAAATTGAATAAATGCGCTAAAGGGCGACTTAAATTAATGTCACAATTTTTTAAAACAACAGAAGGAACGCCATCAGGTCCACATGAAAATTTACTATCTAGTGTCTTAATACTGTCAATAATATCACATTCGTCAAGAAATAAATCCTTCATAGTTAAAGTCGTCAAAGGAATATTTTTTAAGTATTTAAAATACGTATAATCTATATCACAGTTTGAATCACAAAAAGCAGACTGAAAAAAGTCTGCAAAAAGATTGCAGATAATATCCGTGTCAGAACTCTTAATATTGTTTAAAAATAACGATATTGGATAATCATTGACTTTCCTCTTACTGTTAACGAAGCTCCAAAACGATTTAGGATCAGATTTGAGATTCTTTCGAATATTTGAAACATATATCTGATAAGAGGCATTAGCTGCCATCAAGAACTCTTTTTTGGCATGCAAATAATTCTGAAAGTCATAGTCTGATTTAGAGTAAAAATAAAGTTTCCAGCATTTGGTTTTTAAATTACGTAAGTGACATATTTCCGAATTGAACCAAATAGGATGCACTGATTGATTTTTTAAGCACGTATACGGTACTGTAACCGCGAAAACATTGAAAACATATTGATAAAAGTAAAACGTGGACTGATCAACATCAATTTCATTAAGAACATCGAACCAGGAACAATTATTGAAAAGATTAGACATCTCTGAAAAATTTGCCTTTTGAAAATTAAATTGAAATTTGGAGTTAGAAAAATTATTTGAACTAATATAGTCAGTATTAAAAAAACAAGAAATCGCCGGATGATGTCCAACAACAGGAAACATCGGAGAATCACAAGAATAAATTGTAGTAGATGAGGCATCAGATGAGAACACCAAATCCAGAATTCGCCCATTTACATTAGTCACATGGTTCACTTGGCAGAGATTTTTGGAATAAAGATCATCTAAGAACTCTGCAGTTGATTGGCATGATGTGTTTGGGATCAGGAAATCGTCATCATCAGATGGTGACCAGGTCACAAGAGGAAGGTTGAAGTCACCAAAAATCAAAATGTCATCTTCGGGATCCATTAGGTTGTCAACGAAATCAATCGCGTCACAAAATGATTGATAAATTATTGTTGCTGAAGACGGCGGGATATAGAAAATGACGACGTAGATAAGCCTTGAAGCAATATTTGTAGATATACATAGAAATTCCAAAACGTTAGGCACAGGAACCTCATCCTAAATAACTTTTATCATATCCTAAATAACATAGAATCATATCCTAAATAACTTTTGTTCTTGCACCTTTTTAATAAGATACACCGTTTTTGAAATATTCACAAAAAACGTTTCCGTTCGTATGGGGGGTCCTCCCTAATGGTCCATTTTTGCTCATGAACGAACTTGGCCTCACATTTTACGAAAAACGGATCTGTGCAAACTTTCAAGTCTCTAGCTCAATCCGTGCGCCCGCAATCCGCGCCACAGACAGACGGACGGACAGACAGACAGACAGACAGACAGACAGACTGACGGACGGACAGACAGACGGACGGACATGCTAAATTCAACTTTTTTTATCATTCTAAACACACTGGTGTAATTCATTTTTTTGTGCGATGACGGGATCTTGGCGTTACAAACGGTAAGGCAAAGTTAATATACCCTTTGGTTTCACCATACGGGTATAAAAACGTACAAAATTTGAGATAACTTGAGAATTGTAAAAGTATCAACTTACGATAAATGGCAAAAATATAGAAAATGTTAACATCTTGAATTATTCTTTTAACTGATTTGTCGAAAAACCGTTAGTTTGCAAATTATTCGCAAAAATATGATTTTTTACATATTAATGAAAATATCTCAATAACGGTAAAATATAACGGATAACGGTA